>CM042011.1:120223251-120720751 GCA_023525715.1 Cichorium intybus | reverse complement strand
GATTTTCTATTGACTTGATTTGCCAACATGCTGGCCAAATAATTATTAGCTTTGTTTGATCGTTCTTTAGTTATGAATTTATTTGTTTTTATTGTGATCATTGTTACATTTTGAACATTAATCTTATATTTATTTTTTATTATGTTTGATTGATGTTTTTAGATTGAATGATGTAGCATGGATAAGATTGTTGAGCAAAACAATTGCTAATTAAAAACATCGTAATAATATAATAGAAAAAACTACTAATCTAAAACTTAATAAAAACATAATAGAAAAATAATAAAACTTTATAAAACATGATATAAATATAATTATAGTTATTTTATGCACCGAATTCGTTATAAAATGTTATCTAAAATAAATGAGCAAAATCATCTATCATCTATCATCGTTATCATTATCATTACAATCACTATCATTATATCATTATCTTATCATTATCATTGTCATTATCATTATAAATCATATAATAGAGTTATTCAAATGTATGGTTGAAGATATGAATCATACTTGCACCATATTCATTTGAAACTTCCAAAACTCTTCAAATTTCCACTAATTAATTACAATCATTTAAGAGTTTTTGGCTTGCATAATAATAATAATATTAAGTAGTCTATTTAAGATATTATAATTTATGGGTATCAAATGATGGTAGTTGAATAGTTTTTAAGTTTTTTTTAATTAATCCATTAAGCACTTAATGAAATGTTTTTAATTGAATATGTTTTAAATTATTTAAATTAGTTGATTAAGAACTTAAAAAAAGGCTTGCATTTTAATTAATTTATGAGTATCAAACGATTTTAATTGAATATTTTTAAACTTATTTAAATTAGTTGATTAAGAACTTAATAAAAAGCTTACATTTTAATTAATTATACTATTTCTATTAATAGATAAAGGTCAATGATTTAAGTGAACACATAATATGAATAATATGCAAAATTTAGAGTAAAAACAAATATAAAGCATCAATAAAAAGCTTAACAACTTCTGTGTTGGTTAAATATTTTTTTGGGCCATATTCCAAAGTAAGTTACGGTATAAAACTTTTAATTTGTATATTTTATATATTGTTAGAATAACTTAATATTTTTCATTATGTTTAATAAATTAAAAATAATCATACTACCATTACCAACGACAAAAAACATGTGTGTATGAAACTAATTTTACAGTGAGTTTATATCGAATTAACAATGGAGATTAAGTATATAATATTATTACTCGCGAACACTTAAAATAAGCATAATGAAAAAATCATGTGTTTCAATATAAATAATAAGCTCTTATATATTAATTTGAAATTTTTATTTAATTAATATATTATATTGATTAAACTTCTTTGACATTTAAGTAGTATATAGAAATAAAAGCATATGGTTTGATAAAAATAATTATCTCTTATATATTAATTTCGAAACTTTTATTTAATTAAATTAATTATAATTGATTAAATCGTTATCTTTCTTTATTTTTATATGTATCTTTATAATCTTTTTAATTATTATAATAAATACCTTCCAATTCAACGTGGTTCAAGATATGTCAAATATCTTGAACCATGTTCTTTTGAAACTACCAAACTTTTCAACTTAATCTAATTTATTGGTTAGTAACTTATATTGGTTAATCATAAATAAAAATATTTCAATTATCAACTAATTAATTACTACAACTTAAAAGTTTTTCTAACTTATGATATTTAATCGGTGATTATGGTTAATATATAGATATATATAGTTTATTGAGATAAATCAATTTGCTTGGCTTAAATAATGAGATGAAGGAAAATAAGACTTGAAACACATTTATATATTTTGCTAACATCCCATTGAGATTTCGTGCTTAGTTTCGTTATTTACTAACTTACCTCAATATTTCTTTTTTTTGTTCTAGGTATTTATGTGTTTATCGGATGAAAAAGAGAAATATAGAGAACCTTTTTTATGGTGTTATATGTATTTCAAATTTATAAAAGTTCATACTATCATACTATTCAAGAGAAAAAAGTGATTCTTTTTTCTTTAATTATCAATTAGAGTTAGTTATGTTTAAAGAGAGTCTTTAAGTTTGATTTTGTGAAATATTTACAAGTCAAAGTATATTTTTAGTTTTTATAATAGATAGGGTAAACAATGAAATGTAATGATTTGAATGTAACTGAATAATAGAATCTGCAAAAGTTGTTATGCATTACCTTTGATGAAACTCATGAAGAAAAATTGTCATAATAATACAATTCTTTTTCAATGGTAACATTTGTAATATTATTACTATGTTTATTTTTATCTTATTTTAGATGTTGAGCTAATTCATGTTAAGACGTTTTCTTATGTTTTAATTACTGTATCCATATATAATACAAAATTACTATTGGATGTTTCATTGATATTGGTTAAATTAACATGTTGATAACATTATAATTATATTAAATATATGATTAGGATATTGTGTTTGAGTTTTGTGATGAAAATTTTATAATTGATACATGATATATATTGTGATGACATATGTATAATTAAACCCACGTATTTACATTAGATCTAATGTTTTCGGATTCTTATATGATATGCCAATATTTTTTACCAAATATTTTTATTCCTGCGCAACGCGCGGGGATACGCCTACTAACTCTTATAATAGTGGTCATCCAAATGAACGTGGTTAAATATATGCCTCTATCTTGTACGATATTCATTTGAAACTCCCAACTCTTCATCTTATACAACTTAAATATTCATTTCTAACTTGCAGCTCTTCATCTTATGCTAATTAATTTTATTTTGTTAATTAAAAAGTCTTGCCTATATATGAACTATTCCGCATTTGATTACTCAACTTGATTCTCTTCTTTTGTTTTTGTTATTTAGAATATATGCATGAGAGCTCTAGTATATCCTAGATTTATTTTTGTTTTGGTTATACATTGTTATAAAGTGGTGCGAACTCCACCATGTCATAGGTATAGTTTTGGTTTTGCGCATATATAGTTTTAAAAATGTGAGAATTTCACAACGTTGTAGGTTTGTCGATGCCTATATACGTATGTATGTATGTATGTATGTATGTATGTATGTATGTATGTATGTATGTATGTATGTATGTATGTATGTATGTAAGTATGTATGTATGTATGTATGTATGTATGTATGTATGTGTGTGTATGTATATGTGTATGTGTATCTAATGGTCGAGATTACTTCATATGCTCCTCGCCCAAATTATTCTTCTTATTTCATCCGGCATATATATATATATATATATATATATATATATATATATATATATATATATATATATATATATATATATATATATATATATATATATATATATATATATATATATATATATATATATATATATATATATATATATATGTCACACCCAAAATTTTTCACACAAAATATTTGAACTTTTTAAAACAACTTTTACAGAAGAAGCTATGAGTTTCCAAAAGATAAGTATCACAAAACCAAATTATGACGAAATAAACATAATAATGTGCGGAAGCAAAATAATAATAATGTCCCAAAATGGAAATTCTTCTAGTAGTGGTATCCCGGTGCTCCAAGTCACGCCTCAGCCTCTTTAATCTTAATACCTGAAAAATGTTAGGGAGAACCGTAAGCATAAAGCTTAGTGAATTTAAACACAGACATCATATCAATATTCACATTTACTAATTCAAATCCAATTCCAATTATAATTACATTAATAACCAAGGAACAAATCAATGCTTATAGTAATAGGGAGGACTTGTAGGTTTGAGCCGCACCGGGTAAATCTCGTATCCTTTGGCCCCGATCCCCACACCTCATAAAGAGTATAACGTTGGTGATCTTACCTAACTACCCCTCCTAGTATTAATCAATCACATACAGTGCACATGTACGATTTTATAACAATAATATAGCATGCTTTAAATATTATATCTAAACAATCACACACGAGCTATCTAGCAAACATAAACACTAATACAACAGTGTGAGAGAACTCACCTTGAGTGAGTGAGTAACAGATAGGAGTCAATATAAGACTACCAAGCTTGTGCAAACTTCAAGGCTTCACCTAAATAGAACTAAAGGTTAGAAGAGTGAAGTTGTGAAACTAAAAAATGAGAAGGGAGTAATCACAGCAAGGACTCTAAAACAGTCCTGCTGATCGGGACTGAATTACTCCAAAATGCACAATAGAAACATAGGATTAAATAATTTTTGCAAGAAACTACAATGGCTTAGGTTTCCAGAACCATAAGGAACTCCTCATAACTCCAAAAGATGTAAGAGATATGAATTTTACAAAAAGACTTGTCACTGTAGTCTTTGGACGGACAGTCAGGTGGTGTTGGCCGATTCTACCCAACTTGTGGGTGGAATTAGCCCCAACCAAAAATCAGAGGAACATTAGACACAAAAATACATGTCTCAGAGTTGGAATCGATTAAAAAGGGTTTCCAAAGCTCTAGATATAAAAATCACAAGGTAGTCAATCACAGAATCAGCATGAGCTGGTGACTGTCCATTGACCTGGAGTGTGGGTCCATTCTAACCAAGTTATAATGAGTATTAACGACTCATCTTCTCCAGATATTAAATTAACTATGTAATGTACATGTGGGTATTTGGAATCACTCAGGATCATTTCCCAAACCCTAGTAATGATAAAAACAAAATGACATATCAGAGCAAGCCCGGATCAGACCCAACAGCAGAGAAGCTGTTGTTTACCATAGGTAAAGTCCTTTTTATAAAGGGTGCCTTTTATTAAAGTTACCCAACTCGATTTATGAACTTTGGACACTGATATGGGGTCTATTTGAGTTCTAGAACTCGAGATATGATTTTTACAAAACGGTTACCGAATCTGATTGAAGCAGAAACATAACCTTTAATGACATATCTTAGCCAATCCACCCTTTTCTCTTTGGGATACATTCTAGGATATACCAACTCATCCTATTTAGTCCCTATAAATATTGTGGTACTAAAAAGGATTAGAGATCATTAGGGATTCATTTAGCCATATGAAAACTATAAGAACTTAATGATAAATCCAAGTACAAAACCCTAAGATCATGATTTCCAATTTAGGGTTTTGTAGTGATCTTTCACATACACTCACACTCATATGTACATCAATGATGATGTAATGAGGTGGTGTATTCAGATCTAACACTAAGATACATACATCTAAACGAAAGGGTAGAAGTAGTGAGATTACTACATCAAAATAACAACATAAGATGCTACATAAAATGATAGAATTGAAGAACAATCAAAATTACAAACATACCAAGGATTGGAGTTAGGGATGAACACAAGAGCAAAGTTCTTGGTTGGAGGAGAGGGAGAGGGGGCCGTGAAAGAGAGTGTGGAGTGGAGGAATTAGGGTTTTTGAAGCCTAATATATTAGATTAATGGGCTAAACCCTAAAGCCTTTGGGCTAGAAGACCATTTAAGCTTTAATTGGGTTTGGCTATAAACCCATGGACTTAATTATATGATTAAAAGATGGGAATAATTATAAGCCCAAATCTTTTAATTAATCATGCCTTAATTAATTAAATTAATATAATGCATCATAATTAATTAATTAAAATAAATAACGTACCGAGAAAAACCGGGGCGTTACAAATCTCCCCCACTAGGAACGGACTTCGTCATCGAAGTCATTGCCAACAAATAAATCCGGATAATGAGCCCTCGTCTCCTCCTCCGGTTCCCACGTCCATTCCGAACCCCGTCTATGTCGCCACTGAACCTTAACCAAGTTTATAGTTTTGTTCCGAAGGGTCTTCGTTTCCCGATCTAGAATCGCGACTGGTTGCTCAACATAGTTGAGACGCTCATCAATCTGGATATCCTCCAATGGTACCACTGTGGTCTCATCAACGACACACTTCCGCAGTTGAGAAACGTGGAAGGTGTCATGGATCAGGCTGAGCTCTTCAGGTAACTCTAAACGATAGGCCACCTCCCCAACGCGAGTAATGACCTTGTATGGTCCAATGAATCGTGGTCCTAGCTTTCCCCGCTTCCGAAAACGGATTACGCCTTTCCAGGGAGAGACTTTTAACAACACAGAGTCTCCCACCTGAAATTCGAGGTCCGAGCGTCTTTTGTCGGCATAGCTTTTCTGACGACTCCTTGTCGTGGCCAAATGGTATCGTATCACCTGAATCTTTTCCGTAGTTTGCAGCACGATCTCGGTACTCCCAAGTACCCTCTGCCCTACCTCGCCCCAACAAATAGGCGTTCTACACTTCCTTCCATACAAGGCTTCATACGCGGGCATCTTAATGCTGGAGTGATAACTGATGTTATAGGAGAACTCGGCTAGATGCAAGTGATCATCCCAACTACCCCCAAAATCGATCGCACATGCCCGAAGCATGTCTTCCAGTGTCTGAATCGTCCTCTCACTCTGCCCGTCTGTCTGCGGGTGGAAGGCTGTGCTAAAGTGTAATCGTGTACCCATCTCTTCCTGAAATTTCCGCCAAAACCGAGAAGTAAAATGGGTGTCACGGTCGGAGACAATAGAAACGTGCACACCATGGAATGAGACAATCTCACGATCAAAGATCTCGGCCAACTTCTTTGCAGATGAACTCTCTTTTATGGCCAAGAAGTGAGCGCTCTTAGTTAGACGGTCGACAATCACCCAAATAGTATCAGCTCCACGGGCAGTCCTAGGCAGCTTAGTGATAAAATCCATGGTTAGATGCTCCCATTTCCATTCCGGAATCTCCAAAGGTTGCAATTTCCCATGCGGTTTCTGGTGCTCCGCCTTGACCTTCCGGCAGGTCATACATTCTTCCACAAACCGGGCTACATCATTCTTCATTCCGTGCCACCAGTAACCCTCCCGAAGATCCAGATACATTTTGGTAGCACCTGGATGTATGGAGAATTTAGACTTGTGAGCTTCTTCCATTAAGGTTTTACGGTTGCCTCCTGTAAATGGAACCCAAACTCTACCATGGCGGGTCAACAAACCTCGACTATCGAGTTCCATTTTAGGCAGTTCATTCTCAATTTTCTCCTGCTTGATGCTCGTTGCCGTCTTCTGAGTGTCACGGATCAGGTCTAGCAAGGGCGACACCATCGTCATACGGAGGCACTTAGCTCGAATGGGCTCGGCAGACGGTTTGCGACTGAGAGCATCAGCCACCACATTAGCTTTACCGGGGTGGTAGTGAATTTCGCAGTCATAGTCTTTCACCACATCCAGCCATCTAATCTGCCTCATGTTCAGATCTCGCTGATTGAACAAATACTTCAAGCTCTTATGGTCGGTATATACAATAAACTTTACCCCATAGAGATAATGTCTCCAAATCTTGAGGGCAAATACCACAGCTCCAAGCTCCAAGTCATGAGTGGGGTAATTTTGCTCGTGGGGTTTTAGCTGTCGGGGGCGTAGGCTATAACCCTGCCTCGCTGCATCAGTACTGCACCAAAACCCAGAAGTGATGCGTCACAATAAACCACTATATCCTCCACCCCATCCATTAGGGCCAAGATTGGTGCATCACATAATCGGGATCTCAATTCATCAAACGCCGCTTGCTGTTCTGGGCCCCACACAAATTTCTCTGATTTCTTGGTCAGTCGGGTAAGTGGTAACGCAATCTTTGAGAAATTTTCTATGAATCTACGGTAGTAACCAGCCAAACCCAAAAAGCTACGAATTTCGGAAGGCGTTTTTGGAACCTCCCACTGCTTAATGGTTTCAACTTTGGCTTGGTCGACCTTGATACCTTCTTTTTTCACCACATGCCCCAAAAACTGAACCTCTTCTAACCAAAACTCACACTTCGAGATCTTAGCATAAAGCTTTTCTCTCGCGAGGGTCTCCAAAACTTCCCGAAGATGTTGCTCATGCTCCTCCTTGGTCTTAGAGTAGACTAATATGTCGTCATTAAACACAATAACAGAGTGGTCAAGCATCAGGCTGCACACCCGATTCATGAGGTCCATAAAAGCGGCGGGTGCGTTGGTGAGCCCAAAAGGCATCACCACGAACTCATAATGCCCATAGCGAGTACGAAATGTGGTCTTCTCAATGTCTTCTTCTCGGACTCGCATCTGGTGGTAACCGGACCGTAAATCAATCTTGGAGAACCAAGATGCTCCCTGCAGCTAATCAAAAAGGTCGTCAATACGTGGTAGCGGGTATCTGTACTTTATCGTGCGCTTGTTCAGCTCCCTATAATCGATACACATACGCTGGGTGCCATCCTTCTTCTTGACAAAAAGAATAGGAGCACCCCATGGCGAAGAGCTAGGCCGTATAAAACCCTTACTACTTAACTCTTGAAGTTGTTCCTGGAGTTCTTTCATTTCGGGTGGCGCCAACCGATATGGAGCTTTAGCTATCGGAGTCGCACCCGGCAATAGATCAATGCGGAACTCAACTTGCCGAATAGGGGGCAAGCCAGGGAGTTCCTTCGGAAAAACAATGCTGAAGTCGGAAACAACCGGGATTCCATTAAGTACCCTAGCAGCAGAACAAGAAGCGATGGCCAAACGAGGAGTATCTCCCTGAATGATAAGTTCTCCGCCCTTAGGGTTTCGAACGCGAACTTGTTTCTTACGACAGAGGATTTCCGCATCAAACGCGTCAAGCCAATCCATACCCACGATAACACAAAGATCTCGCATCGCAATGGGAATAATATCAATACGGAATTCAACCCCGGAAAATTCGAGAGTACAGCCCCGATACACGTCGGTGACATAAATCATACGGTTATCAGCAACTTCGATAACCATTGGGCGAGCCAGTTTTCTGATACTACGACCCAGACGATTAATGAATATGCGAGATACAAAAGAATGAGTAGCACCGCTGTCGAACATGACAACAGCGGGCTCGGAGTCTAATAAATAAGTGCTTGATCCACAACATATAAACAATATTTAAACTACCATCAAATTTAAACAATACAAGAGTGAAGGAGAATGAAGGAAAGGGGATTTTACCCGCCACAGTCGCGGTAATCGCCGGCTCCTCTGCAGTCAGTTGGTGAACACGTCCTCGTGTCACCATGGTAGTTCCCTTAGATGACGATGCACCCGCGGGTTTCATACCCCCGCCTCCACCACTATTCTTCAACAGTGGGCAATCAGGCTTTTTGTGTCTCTTCTCGTTGCAGTTAAAACAGGTAGGAACAGAAGAGTGAACTTGTGGTGATGCCACCACCACTGAGGACTTGCAATTCTTCCAATGATGACCCGGCTTCTTACAGTTGTAACACACTAACCGACTCTTGTCGTCCTGTCCTGCAGACGGCCTATACTCGTATCTCGTCTTCCCACCGTTCTTCTGCTTCTTATGTGCATCACCGGACGTCTTGGTCAGTGCGTGGTCCGCCTTCCTCTTGTGCTGCTGGGTCTGTAACTCAATCTCCCTCCTCCTAGCGGCATCCATAACAGCTGACAGTGTTGTGAACTCCTGCATGCTCACAAACTCTCGTATCTCCGTACGAAGGGCATCCTTATACCTGCTAACCAACCATGCCTCATCTCCGGCAAATGAGGGACAGAAAGACATCATCTCCAGGAACTTGGCATTCAGATCTGACACGCACTCTGAAGTCTGCTCAAAGGTCATAAACTGCTGCAGCATACGCTGCTGCTCCACCTTGGGCACATACTGCTTCTCAAACCTTTCCACAAACTGGGCCCAAGTCATGGCTCTCAGCTCATCCTCAGTCAACAATGTCGTAACAGTCTTCCACCAGGCATTCGCCTTCTTCCTCAGCTGGCTCATCGCAACAATAACCTTGAACTGGTCTAGGCATCAGCAAGTCATGAGGGCGCTTTCAATATCGGCAATCCGGTGCTTAGCCTCTACTGGATTCAAGTCACCATTCCACTGAGGGGGGTGGCACTTAGAGAACTTTTCATAGTAGTAGGCTGAGTCGCGAACAGGAGGCGCGGGTAAAGCTCCTCCGTGAACAGCTGCGAAACGCTCATCCAAGAGGGCACGAACTTGGGTAATGATGTCAGTAGTGACATTCAGAATAAGGTCGTTGAAGGCATTGTTAAATTCTTCGGCGATGAGTTCCCTAACTTGCTCCATTTGGGTCTGATTTAGACGAGTTGCCGGAGCCATCTATATTCGCAGAGTAAAGAGATTATTAGGATTTATTCGTCCTAGATATTTCTATGAAGACGGAACACTCAGCTCACTGGACATTTTCAACCTTGCCCCGACACGAGATCGGCATCGGTGCTTTAAATAGTAGGGGCCCTTCTACTACCTTCCACACAAATTCCAATCTTGCATTCGCGTCTAGTTTCAAATGTTCCAGTTCGCTCTAGCCGGTTATTTAAACAACTCTCTCTCACATGGTATTACTAGCCTAGGTGAAATTTTAACAATTTTAGGGCTAGCTAATGATAAGTCTAAAGGCAAAGCTCCTAATAACAATTCAAGGTGCAAAAATCTATCAAAATAAAAGTATAAGAAACAAGGCTTACTTGGCTGACCGGCACACCCTGGGATCTTCCACTACTAGTCTTCAAAATTTTAAAGAAAATTCTTTTAGAAATTATTTGAAGGGAAACAAAATTTTAAGAGCCTCAAATTTGAGTCTAGAACATTCCTAAGAATGCCTAGTTCTCTCAAACTTGGCTCTGATACCAACTTGTCACACCCAAAAATTTTCACAAAATATTTGAACTTTTTAAAACAACTTTTACAGAAGAAGCTATGAGTTTACAAAAGATAAGTATCACAAAACCAAATTATGACGAAATAAACATAATAATGTGCGGAAGCAAAATAATAATAATGTCCCAAAATGGAAATTCTTCTAGTAGTGGTATCCCGGTGCTCCAAGTCACGCCTCAGCCTCTTTAATCTTAATACCTGAAAATGTTAGGAGAACCGTAAGCATAAAGCTTAGTGAATTTAAACACTGACATCATATCAATGTTCACATTTACTAATTCAAATCCAATTCCAATTATAATTACATTAATAAGCAAGGAACAAATCAATGCTTATATTAATAGGGAGGACTTGTAGGTTTGAGCCGCACCGGGTAAATCCCGTATCCTTTGGCCCCGATCCCTGCACCTCATAAAGAGTATAACGTTGGTGATCTTACCTAACTACCCCTCATAGTATTAATCAATCACATACATTGCACATGTACGATTTTATAACAATAATATAGCATGCTTTAAATATTATATCTAAACAATCACACACGAGCTATCTAGCAAACATAAACACTAATACAACGGTGTGAGAGAACTCACCTTGAGTGAGTGAGTAAAAGATAGGAGTCAATATAAGACTACCAAGCTTGTGCAAACTTCGAGGCTTCACCTAAATAGAACTAAAGGTTAGAAGAGTGAAGTTGTGAAACTAAGAAATGAGAAGGGAGTAATCACAGCAAGGACTCTAAAACAGTCCTCCTGATCGGGACTGAATTACTCCAAAATGCACAATAGAAACATAGGATTAAATAATTTTTGCAAGAAACTACAATGGCTTAGGTTTCCAGAACCATAAGGAACTCCTCATAACTCCAAAAGATGTAAGAGATATGAATTTTACAAAAAGACTTGTCACTGCAGTCTTTGGACGGACAGTCAGGTGGTGTTGGTCGATTCTACCCAACTTGTGGGTGGAATTAGCCCCAACCAAAAATCAGAGGAACCTTAGACACAAAATTACAAGTCTCAGAGTTGTAATCGATTAAAAAGGGTTTCGAAAGCTCTAGCTATAAAAATCACAAGGTGGTCAATCACAGAATCAGCATGAGCTGGTGACTGTCCATTGACCTGGCGTGTGGGTCCATTCTAACCAAGTTATAATGAGAATTAACGACCCATCTTCTCCAGATATTAAACTAACTATGTAATGTACATGTGGGTATTTGGAATCACTCAGGATCATTTCCCAAACCCTAGTAATGATAAAAACAAAATGACATATCACAGCAAGCCCAGATCAGACCCAACAGCAGAGAAGCTGTTGTTTACCATAGGTAAAGTCCTTTTTATCAAGGGTGCCTTTTATTAAAGTTACCCAACTCGATTTATGAACTTTGGACACTGATATGGGGTCTATTTGAGTTCTAGAACTCGAGATATGATTTTTACAAAACGGTTACCGAATCTGATTGAAGCAGAAACATAACCTTTAATGACATATCTTAGCCAATCCACCCTTTTCTCTTTGGGATACATTCTAGGATATACCAACTCATCCTATTTAGTCCCCATAAATATTGTGGTACTAAAAAGGATTAGAGATCATTAGGGATTCATTTAGCCATATGAAAACTATAAGAACTTAATGATAAATCCAAGTACAAAACCCTAAGATCATGATTTCCAATTTAGGGTTTTGTAGTGATCTTTCACATACACTCACACTCATATGTACATCAATGATGATGTAATGAGGTGGTGTATTCAGATCTAACACTAAGATACATACATCTAAAAGAAAGGGTAGAAGTAGTGAGATTACTACATCAAAATAACAACATAAGATGCTACATAAAATGATAGAATTGAAGAACAATCAAAATTACAAACATACCAAGGATTGGAGTTAGGGATGAACACAAGAGCAAAGTTCTTGGTTGGAGGCGAGGGAGAGGGGGCCGTGAAAGAGAGTGTGGAGTGGAGGAATTAGGGTTTTTGAACCCTAATATATTAGATTAATGGGCTAAACCCTAAAGCCTTTGGGCTAGAAGACCATTTAAGCTTTAATTGGGTTTGGCTATAAACCCATGAACTTAATTATATGATTAAAAGATGGGAATAATTATAAGCCCAAATCTTTTAATTAATCATGCCTTAATTAATTAAATTAATATAATGCATCATAATTAATTAATTAAAATAAATAATGTACCGAGAAAAACCAGGGCGTTACAAATCTCCCCCACTAGGAACGGACTTCGTCGTCGAAGTCATTGCCAACAAATAAATCCGGATAATGAGCCCTCGTCTCCTCCTCCGGTTCCCACGTCCATTCCGAACCCCGTCTATGTCGCCACTGAACCTTAACCAAGTTTATAGTTTTGTTCCGAAGGGTCTTCGTTTCCCGATCTAGAATCGCGACTGGTTGCTCAACATAGTTGAGACGCTCATCAATCTAGATATCCTCCAATGGTACCACTGTGGTCTCATCAACGACACACTTCCGCAGTTGAGAAACGTGGAAGGTGTCATGGATCAGGCTGAGCTCTTCAGGTAACTCTAAACGATAGGCCACCTCCCCAACGCGAGTAATGACCTTGTATGGTCCAATGAATCGTGGTCCTAGCTTTCCCCGCTTCCGGAAACGGATTACGCCTTTCCAGGGAGAGACTTTTAACAACACAGAGTCTCCCACCTGAAATTCGAGGTCCGAGCGTCTTTTGTCGGCATAGCTTTTCTGACGACTCCTTGTCGTGGCCAAATGGTATCGTATCACCTGAATCTTTTTCGTAGTTTGCAGCACGATCTCGGTACTCCCAAGTACCCTCTGCCCTACCTCGCCCCAACAAATAGGCGTTCTACACTTCCTTCCATACAAGGCTTCATACGGGGGCATCTTAATGCTGGAGTGATAACTGTTGTTATAGGAGAACTCGGCTAGATGCAAGTGATCATCCCAACTACCCCCAAAATCGATCGCACATGCCCGAAGCATGTCTTCCAGTGTCTGAATCGTCCTCTCACTCTGCCCGTCTGTCTGCGGGTGGAAGGCTGTGCTAAAGTGTAATCGTGTACCCATCTCTTCCTGAAATTTCCGCCAAAACCGAGAAGTAAAATGGGTGTCACGGTCGGAGACAATAGAAACGTGCACACCATGGAATGAGACAATCTCACGATCAAAGATCTCGACCAACTTCTTTGCAGATGAACTCTCATTTATGGCCAAGAAGTGAGCGCTCTTAGTTAGACGGTCGACAATCACCCAAATAGTATCAGCTCCACGGGCAGTCCTAGGCAGCTTAGTGATAAAATCCATGGTTAGATGCTCCCATTTCCATTCCGGAATCTCCAAAGGTTGCAATTTCCCATGCGGTTTCTGGTGCTCCGCCTTGACCTTCCGGCAGGTCATACATTCTTCCACAAACCGGGCTACATCATTCTTCATTCCGTGCCACCAGTAACCCTCCCGAAGATCCAGATACATTTTGGTAGCACCTGGATGTATGGAGAATTTAGACTTGTGAGCTTCTTCCATTAAGGTTTTACGGTTGCCTCCTGTAAATGGAACCCAAACTCTACCATGGCGGGTCAACAAACCTCGACTATCGAGTTCCATTTTAGGCAGTTCATTCTCAATTTTCTCCTGCTTGATGCTCGTTGCCGTCTTCTGAGTGTCACGGATCAGGTCTAGCAAGGGCGACACCATCGTCATACGGAGGCACTTAGCTCGAATGGGCTCGGCAGACGGTTTGCGACTGAGAGCATCAGCCACCACATTAGCTTTACCGGGGTGGTAGTGAATTTCGCAGTCATAGTCTTTCACCACATCCAGCCATCTAATCTGCCTCATGTTCAGATCTCGCTGATTGAACAAATACTTCAAGCTCTTATGGTCGGTATATACAATAAACTTTACCCCATAGAGATAATGTCTCCAAATCTTGAGGGCAAATACCACAGCTCCAAGCTCCAAGTCATGAGTGGGGTAATTTTGCTCGTGGGGTTTTAGCTGTCGGGGGCGTAGGCTATAACCCTGCCTCGCTGCATCAGTACTGCACCAAAACCCAGAAGTGATGCGTCACAATAAACCACTATATCCTCCACCCCATCCATTAGGGCCAAGATTGGTGCATCACATAATCGGGATCTCAATTCATCAAACGCCGCTTGCTGTTCTGGGCCCCACACAAATTTCTCTGATTTCTTGGTCAGTCGGGTAAGTGGTAACGCAATCTTTGAGAAATTTTCTATGAATCTACGGTAGTAACCAGCCAAACCCAAAAAGCTACGAATTTCGGAAGGCGTTTTTGGAACCTCCCACTGCTTAATGGTTTCAACTTTGGCTTGGTCGACCTTGATACCTTCTTTTTTCACCACATGCCCCAAAAACTGAACCTCTTCTAACCAAAACTCACACTTCGAGATCTTAGCATAAAGCTTTTCTCTCGCGAGGGTCTCCAAAACTTCCCGAAGATGTTGCTCATGCTCCTCCTTGGTCTTAGAGTAGACTAATATGTCGTCATTAAACACAATAACAGAGTGGTCAAGCATCGGGCTGCACACCCGATTCATGAGGTCCATAAAAGCGGCGGGTGCGTTGGTGAGCCCAAAAGGCATCACCACGAACTCATAATGCCCATAGCGAGTACGAAATGTGGTCTTCTCAATGTCTTCTTCTCGGACTCGCATCTGGTGGTAACCGGACCGTAAATCAATCTTGGAGAACCAAGATGCTCCCTGCAGCTAATCAAAAAGGTCGTCAATACGTGGTAGCGGGTATCTGTACTTTATCGTGCGCTTGTTCAGCTCCCTATAATCGATACACATACGCTGGGTGCCATCCTTCTTCTTGACAAAAAGAATAGGAGCACCCCATGGCGAAGAGCTAGGCCGTATAAAACCCTTACTACTTAACTCTTGAAGTTGTTCCTGGAGTTCTTTCATTTCGGGTGGCGCCAACCGATATGGAGCTTTAGCTATCGGAGTCGCACCCGGCAATAGATCAATGCGGAACTCAACTTGCCGAATAGGGGGCAAGCCAGGGAGTTCCTTCGGAAAAACAACGCTGAAGTCGGAAACAACCGGGATTCCATTAAGTACCCTAGCAGCAGAACAAGAAGCGATGGCCAAACGAGGAGTATCTCCCTGAATGATAAGTTCTCCGCCCTTAGGGTTTCGAACGCGAACTTGTTTCTTACGACAGAGGATTTCCGCATCAAACGCGTCAAGCCAATCCATACCCACGATAACACAAAGATCTCGCATCGCAATGGGAATAATATCAATACGGAATTCAACCCCGGAAAATTCGAGAGTACAGCCCCGATACACGTCGGTGACATAAATCATACGGTTATCAGCAACTTCGATAACCATTGGGCGAGCCAGTTTTCCGATACTACGACCCAGACGATTAATGAATATGCGAGATACAAAAGAATGAGTAGCACCGCTGTCGAACATGACAACAGCGGGCTCGGAGTCTAATAAATAAGTGCTTGATCCACAACATATAAACAATATTTAAACTACCATCAAATTTAAACAATACAAGAGTGAAGGAGAATGAAGGAAAGGGGATTTTACCCGCCACAGTCGCGGTAATCGCCGGCTCCTCTGCAGTCAGTTGGTGAACACGTCCTCGTGTCACCATGGTAGTTCCCTTAGATGACGATGCACCCGCGGGTTTCATACCCCCGCCTCCACCACTATTCTTCAACAGTGGGCAATCAGGCTTTTTGTGTCTCTTCTCGTTGCAGTTAAAACAGGTAGGAACAGAAGAGTGAACTTGTGGTGATGCCACCACCACTGAGGACTTGCAATTCTTCCAATGATGACCTGGCTTCTTACAGTTGTAACACACTAACCGACTCTTGTCGTCCTGTCCTGCAGACGGCCTATACTCGTATCTCGTCTTCCCACCGTTCTTCTGCTTCTTATGTGCATCACCGGACGTCTTGGTCAGTGCGTGGTCCGCCTTCCTCTTGTGCTGCTGGGTCTGTAACTCAATCTCCCTCCTCCTAGCGGCATCCATAACAGCTGACAGTGTTGTGAACTCCTGCATGCTCACAAACTCTCGTATCTCCGTACGAAGGGCATCCTTATACCTGCTAACCAACCATGCCTCATCTCCGGCAAATGAGGGACAGAAAGACATCATCTCCAGGAACTTGGCATTCAGATCTGACACGCACTCTGAAGTCTGCTCAAAGGTCATAAACTGCTGCAGCATACGCTGCTGCTCCACCTTGGGCACATACTGCTTCTCAAACCTTTCCACAAACTGGGCCCAAGTCATGGCTCTCAGCTCATCCTCAGTCAACAATGTCGTAACAGTCTTCCACCAGGCATTCGCCTTCTTCCTCAGCTGGCTCATCGCAACAATAACCTTGAACTGGTCTAGGCATCAGCAAGTCATGAGGGCGCTTTCAATATCGGCAATCCAGTGCTTAGCCTCTACTGGAGTCAAGTCACCATTCCACTGAGGGGGTGGCACTTAAAGAACTTTTCATAGTAGTAGGCTGAGTCGCGAACAGGAGGCGCGGGTAAAGCTCCTCCGTGAACAGCTGCGAAACGCTCATCCAAGAGGGCACGAACTTGGGTAATGATGTCAGTAGTGACATTCAGAATAAGGTCGTTGAAGGCATTGTTAAATTCTTCGGCGATGAGTTCCCTAACTTGCTCCATTTGGGTCTGATTTAGACGAGTTGCCGGAGCCATCTATATTCGCAGAGTAAAGAGATTATTAGGATTTATTCGTCCTAGATATTTCTATGAAGACAGAACACTCAGCTCACTGGACATTTTCAACCTTGCCCCGACACGAGATCGGCATCGGTGCTTTAAATAGTAGGGGCCCTTCTACTACCTTCCACACAAATTCCAATCTTGCATTCGCGTCTAGTTTCAAATGTTCCAGTTCGCTCTAGCCGGTTATTTAAACAACTCTCTCTCACATGGTATTACTAGCCTAGGTGAAATTTTAACAATTTTAGGGCTAGCTAATGATAAGTCTAAAGGCAAAGCTCCTAATAACAATTCAAGGTGCAAAAATCTATCAAAATAAAAGTATAAGAAACAAGGCTTACTTGGCTGACCGGCACACCCTGGGATCTTCCACTACTAGTCTTCAAAATTTTAAAGAAAATTCTTTTAGAAATTATTTGAAGGGAAACAAAATTTTAAGAGCCTCAAATTTGAGTCTAGAACATTCCTAAGAATGCCTAGTTCTCTCAAACTTGGCTCTGATACCAACTTGTCACACCCAAAAATTTTCACAAAATATTTGAACTTTTTAAAACAACTTTTACAGAAGAAGCTATGAGTTTACAAAAGATAAGTATCACAAAACCAAATTATGACGAAATAAACATAATAATGTGCGGAAGCAAAATAATAATAATGTCCCAAAATGGAAATTCTTCTAGTAGTGGTATCCCGGTGCTCCAAGTCACGCCTCAGCCTCTTTAATCTTAATACCTGAAAATGTTAGGAGAACCGTAAGCATAAAGCTTAGTGAATTTAAACACTGACATCATATCAATGTTCACATTTACTAATTCAAATCCAATTCCAATTATAATTACATTAATAAGCAAGGAACAAATCAATGCTTATATTAATAGGGAGGACTTGTAGGTTTGAGCCGCACCGGGTAAATCCCGTATCCTTTGGCCCCGATCCCCGCACCTCATAAAGAGTATAACGTTGGTGATCTTACCTAACTACCCCTCATAGTATTAATCAATCACATACATTGCACATGTACGATTTTATAACAATAATATAGCATGCTTTAAATATTATATCTAAACAATCACACACGAGCTATCTAGCAAACATAAACACTAATACAACGGT
This sequence comes from Cichorium intybus, assembly GCA_023525715.1. Classification (NCBI taxonomy): domain Eukaryota; kingdom Viridiplantae; phylum Streptophyta; class Magnoliopsida; order Asterales; family Asteraceae; genus Cichorium; species Cichorium intybus. The sequence goes on along the minus strand of CM042011.1, from coordinate 120,702,206 downwards.
GTGAGAGAACTCACCTTGAGTGAGTGAGTAAAAGATAGGAGTCAATATAAGACTACCAAGCTTGTGCAAACTTCGAGGCTTCACCTAAATAGAACTAAAGGTTAGAAGAGTGAAGTTGTGAAACTAAGAAATGAGAAGGGAGTAATCACAGCAAGGACTCTAAAACAGTCCTCCTGATCGGGACTGAATTACTCCAAAATGCACAATAGAAACATAGGATTAAATAATTTTTGCAAGAAACTACAATGGCTTAGGTTTCCAGAACCATAAGGAACTCCTCATAACTCCAAAAGATGTAAGAGATATGAATTTTACAAAAAGACTTGTCACTGCAGTCTTTGGACGGACAGTCAGGTGGTGTTGGTCGATTCTACCCAACTTGTGGGTGGAATTAGCCCCAACCAAAAATCAGAGGAACCTTAGACACAAAATTACAAGTCTCAGAGTTGTAATCGATTAAAAAGGGTTTCGAAAGCTCTAGCTATAAAAATCACAAGGTGGTCAATCACAGAATCAGCATGAGCTGGTGACTGTCCATTGACCTGGAGTGTGGGTCCATTCTAACCAAGTTATAATGAGAATTAACGACCCATCTTCTCCAGATATTAAACTAACTATGTAATGTACATGTGGGTATTTGGAATCACTCAGGATCATTTCCCAAACCCTAGTAATGATAAAAACAAAATGACATATCACAGCAGACCCGGATCAGACCCAACAGCGGAGAAGCTGTTGTTTACCATAGGTAAAGTCCTTTTTATCAAGGGTGCCTTTTATGAAAGTTACCCAACTCGATTTATGAACTTTGGGCACTGATATGGGGTCTATTTGAGTTCTAGAACTCAAGATATGATTTTTACAAAATGGTTACCGAATCTGATTGAAGCAGAAACATAACCTTTAATGACATATCTTGGCCAATCCACCCTTTTCTCTTTGGGATACATTCTAGGATGTACCAACTCATCCTATTTAGTCCCCATAAATATTGTGGTACTAAAAAGGATTAGAGATCATTAGGGATTCATTTAGCCATATGAAAACTATAAGAACTTAATGATAAATCCAAGTACAAAACCCTAAGATCATGATTTTCAATTTAGGGTTTTGTAGTGATCTTTCACATACACTCACACTCATATGTACATCAATGATGATGTAATGAGGTGGTGTATTCAGATCTAACACTAAGATACATACATCTAAAAGAAAGGGTAGAAGTAGAGAGATTACTACATCAAAATAACAACATAAGATGCTACATAAAATGATAGAATTGAAGAACAATCAAAATTACAAACATACCAAGGATTGGAGTTAGGGATGAACACAAGAGCAAAGTTCTTGGTTGGAGGAGAGGGAGAGGGAGCCGTGAAAGAGAGTGTGGAGTGGAGGTATTAGGGTTTTTAAACCCTAATATATTAGATTAATGGGCTAAACCCTAAAGCCTTTGGTCTAGAAGACCATTTAAGCTTTAATTGGGTTTGGCTATAAACCCATGGACTTAATTATATGATTAAAAGATGGGAATAATTATAAGCCCAAATCTTTTAATTAATCATGCCTTAATTAATTAATATAATGCCTCATAATTAATTAATTAAAATAAATAACGTACCGAGAAAAACCGGGGCGTCGGAGATAAGGTTGTAAACCAAAATAAAACAAGGAACCAATCGTGAGCGTCGGAATTCAAATGATCGACGGCCGGAGATAAGGTTGTAAATTTCTTAATTGAACGCACATGTAGCGGATAATTCCAAAAAACACACTTCTTTTTCTATTTATTTTTTATTTTTAGAGCTTATTTTTTATCGAAATAAAAAATAGAATATATCAAAATTCATAATTTTTTATTCTCTTTCAATAGACATCAATATCAATATAGTAAAAACGAAAAAAAAATATTCAAAAATCTTGTTTAGATTCACAACACTTAATCAATGTGAATCGAACTATAACAAATGTTATAGAAGATTATTCACTTGTGAATGATCATTGAAATTATTTTTTTCAACAATCATTGATCATGCAATAACAACTTATGTGAATTTTAAAAAAAACTTTTAGATTCAGACGTGAATCTCACTAAAATTTCATATCGAATTTAAATAAATTCATTTATATTCTTTACAATTTCAACATTTTGATAATATACAATTGAATTAAGTAAGATTCACAAATTAATTTACTTAAACTTACGCGAATGAACAAAAAATTGCTGAAAAAATAGGATACAATTATCATTTATATGTGAATTAATATATCTAAAATTAGATGCACACTATTTTTGACATTTTAATCATACACAAATGAATTAATTTAGATTCACAAATTAATTTGCTTAAAATTCACATGTGGATGATAAAAAATTATTGAAAAAGCCAGGTATAATTACCATTTATATGTGAATTAACATGAATAAAACATAAAACAGTTAAAATTCACAATGTAAATATAAACTGTAGTAAATTTGTATGGAAGATAATTCACATGTAAATAGTTATTGAATTCAATTTTTTTCAATAGTTGTAAATAATTCAATAACAACTCATATAAATTAAAAAACATTCTTAGATTTAGATGTGAATTAAAAAAAAATCACTTATATTTTTACTATTTCAACGATTTGATGTCATATACAATTGAATTAACTGAAATTCAAAATGATTTCCTAAAATTTCACATGTGATTGGTCAAAAATTATTGAATAAATCGAATAGAATTGTCATTTATATGTGAAGGAATATATATCTAAAACAATACAGTTCAGTTCAGATTCGCGTGGTGAATCTGGACGATCTTGAAGTATAAAAAAAAACAAAAAAAATTGTATATCAATATGGATGTCTATTTAAAGAGGATGAAAAATTATGAATTTTGGTATTTTTTTGTTTTTTTTCGAAAAAAGAATAAGCTTAAAAATTAAAAAAACACAAAAAACGAAGTGGGTTTTTTGCTATAATCCTCTACATTGGCATCTAAATAGTAAATGTACATCATTTTTTATGGCCGTAGATGTTTTGCATTCTGACCACACGATTGGTTCCTTGGTTCCTTGTTTTAAATTGGTTCTCTATTGAACCCAACCCTATATATATATATATATATATATATATATATATATATATATATATATATATATATATATATATATATATATATATATATATATATATATATATATATATATATATATATATATATATATATATATATATATATATATATATATATAAACTATTTCACACTTCATTACTAAAACTTGTTTCTATTCTATTTTCTTTTTCGTTATTTAAAATATATAAATAAGAGCTCCACCATGTCACATATATATTTTTATTTTGGCTATATATAGTTATAAAGTGGTTTGAACTCCACGATGCTATTCATTTATCTTCAGTTTTGCCTATAAATACTTTTAAAGTGATGATAACTTAGTGAGAAATTTATCATGTCATACGTATACTAAAGCATATAGAAATATATTGTATAAATTTATGTTTGAAGAGTTATGTATCTGTTTGCAATGAATGGCAATATGTTAAAAAGTATGTGTTACACATCAGTTGTTGTACATATCAAGTTGTAGTTTAAAAAGGGTTAAATGTAAAAACGTAAAACTACTTAGTGGTTTATTTTTTATTATAACTGAACTTTCATATCTCCTATTACAATGTCGTATTTTTAAACATCATCCAAATTATAAAAGTGATATTGTAATTCAATGTAATTTAATTGTTGTAATCGTGAAAATAAGTGAGTAAATTATATAAAATGTATTGTGGTTTGTTAAAATTTTAATTTAACGACTATAATCATTTAACCACAACTCTAAAAATTCATTTGAATAAAATTTTCTTTTGTTAATAGAGGCCATTGTCCTTCAACTATATTTATTTGAAACTATAATAACTTTTTAAATGTCTTCAAATAATTATTGCTAATCTTTTATTAATATGAGATAAGTACTTACATTTTCAATTTACGGTAATTAATTTGTATTTATGATACAATTCCAACTATTTAAATTCCAAACTATTTATGTACTAACTAATGAAACTTTTAATAAATGATAAACTTAAAAGTGAGCAATTTTAGCAAATAAGCATAAGATCATTAAAAGCAATGCCAACATGTTCAAAATATATTCAAAATCTACGTCAATCTAAGTGTAATTCTTTAAAGACAATGTCATGGTTGGTTAACACATGATTGATTTTATATATTTTTAATTCATTAAAATAATCGCTGTTTTATATTTGATGTTTTTGTTTAAATAAAATAAACAAATATTGGAAAGGGAAATCAAAAGAGGAGTTAATCATGATAATCTTGGTGATTATGTTTTTTCATTTTCCCTTGGCGTTGTATGTTACTACATGTAAATATTATTTACGATGAATTTGTATTGTTGAAATAAAAGAAATTCAACACAGGAATAGTAATAATATACGTTACAGAATGTTGTGCCTTTAATGACAGATAAATATAATCAGAACAAGTCTACAGATTTTGTAAATCGTTCATTTAGCTTATGTTTATCTTCTTTAATGATTAAAATAATCTCAAATTAACAATTACTTCCTACTTATATATTAATAACATATGATTGTTAGTAAATAGATCATGATACTCTACTAGCTTGATATTTTCTTCTCACGTTTTTTTACTGGTGCAGGTATGTACGAGCTTCCTTAGAGAAGCCAAAAATGATTAATATAATTGGTAGTTAGTGCATGTTTCTAAGAACTTCATTGCAAATAGATGTACAACATTGAACATATTACTTTAATATTAATTATATATACGTAATAATGTTTAATGCTAAAAAATATACACATTAGCTTTGTTGTTAATATGTGCTAGATGTAATTCATGTATAATGTATATTAAAATTTGGATTGTATGTATACTTTTAGGTTACTAATACAATTTTGACGAATCAATATAGTTTTCCAAAATAAAAAACATATAGAATACAAAGTTATTTTTGAGAATAATTTCTATATCATTAGGAATTTCAATATAGTTTAGTAGAGTGTGAAAATAATAATTGCAATATAACGTTGTTTAAGGTGTCGATCATAGTGAGGAAACATTGATACAATATGCTTAAATAGGCATCACCAAAATTATAAATAAATGTTGGAAGCTTTTATATTAATTTTTAATTTTCTATAACAAATATTATTCTATAGTTTATAACACTTACTAATTTATCTTCAAAACTTTACATTTGTTAATGTTATTTTACTATACAATTTGATTCCTATGCAACGCGTGGGCATACGCCTAGTATATTATAAAAGAAGCACAAATATTTGCACCATATCAATTTGAAACTTCCATGACCTTTCAAATTTCCTCTAATAATGATTACAATTTGGTTAATTAATGTGAGATAAGTGAAAATAAAAAAAATATATTCTAAACTTAATTCATTAACTTTCAACTTAACATACTTAATTTATCGGTTTAAATTGTATGTAGAACATTATATTTTTAATGCTATCACATTATAATTATTAATATAACATATTTGATCTAAAAAGTGATGCTAAATTCAAAACGTAAATCGAAATGTTGAATAAACTTGAAATAATTGTCTGAGGACTGCTTTTTCAAATAGTTAAAAAGTTCAAATCAAATGTTAAACCTAAAACCTAAATCGAAATGTCAAAACAATAAAATTTTGACCAAAATGATTTTCATCTTCAACATTCAACTTAACATACTTAATTTATTGGTTTAAATTTGATGCAAATATTATGTATTGCAACATAAGTATTAATCTAGTATATTTGATCTAAAAATGATGCTAAATTCAAAATGTAAATTGAAATGTTGAATAAACTTGAAATAATTTTCCAAATACTACTTCTTCAAATAATTAAAAAGTTTAAATAGAATGTTAAACATAAAACCTAAATTGAAATGTAAAACTAATAAAATTTTTACCAAAACTGTTTTTGTAATAATTAAAATCTATAATTATGGCATTGATCTTATTAATTAAAAATAATAATAATTATAGTGAAAATAAAATAAATATTCTAAACGTAATTCTTCAACTTTCAAAATAACATAATTTATTGGTTTAAATTGGATGTAAAACATTATATTTTTAATGCAACCATATTATACTTATTAATCTAACATATTTGAATAAAAATGACGTTGAATTAATAATGTAAATCAAAATATTGAACCAACTTGAAACAATTGTCTGAAGACTACTTTTTTAAATAGTTAAAAAGTACAAATAGAATGTTCAATGTAAATCCTAAATCGAAACGTCAAACTAATACAATTTTAACCAAAACTATTTTTATACTAATTAAAATCTACAAAAGTGGAACTGATTTTATTAATTAAAATTAATAATAGTTGTAAACAACATAAAATTAAAAAAATATATTAAGTTGCCTTGAAAACATTAGTTATATTTGAAATAGTAATAATGACCAAAATAAAAATGGTCAAAAGGTCATATATTTAATTAATATTGAAATTATATATCTAAGTTGATTAACCAAAGTTTAGTTGAATGCAAAAGCAAAAATTTATGATTGATGTCAATAACATAAAATTTTTAACGACATACATTTGTCAAAATTTTAAATGCATTATTTTAAGTTGAACAATGCACATCATTTACCTAGTTCTAAACTAAAACAAAATCTCTTACAACAACACCTAGCCTATCAAGATATAAAAATTATCTTGAAAAAAATATTTTATGCTTGATATATGTCATATCAAAGAAAAATTATGTTCTTATTAGGTAAAATTAGATAAAGTGACCCATGTTATCTTTAAGCATCTCACACCATCATGTGAATTATATATATATATATATATATATATATATATATATATATATATATATATATATATATATATATATATATATATATATATATATATATAGGGTCCCGTTCCGGTGAGGACTCTATTTTCGGTAAGGACACCTTAAAAAAATTTATATACATATATATATATATATATATATATATATATATATATATATATATATATATATATATATATATATATATATATATATATATATATATATATATATATATATATATATATTACGAGCTTCGATTTTCCTCACAGATTAACTATTCATTTCATATTTCTTTATCCAGAACCATAACTACTAAATTAAAATCATAGTATAATTGTTAAAACATTTAATAAAAAATACAAATAAGCTTCTATTTGGAAATAGTAATTCTGATTCTTTTTATAACAAATTTTTATATTTACGTTTTTTCCCCTCAACTAATTTCGAATTAATTGTATTCATTCATATTTTTTATAAAGTTATATTATTGGTATTTCGTAAGTTACAATTCTAGTCCTTTATTATATTTTAAAGTTACATTTTTTGTCCCTTACATAATTTTTTTTGTCGAGCTGTGTTTTTCAATATACCGGGTCATAGTGTATCAAATGAATACATACAACAGTCCGCCAGCGCGCCCGCAGGATTCCCTGCCATCTCCTAGACGGCCAGCCAGCAGCCAGGGACCATGCGACCCGCCTGGCTGGATGTCACCTGGCTCGATAATCCTGGATGACTGGCCACCACGTGTGCCAATATCAGGACGACACGTTATCTTGTAACGGTCATCGCGTGACCTGTCAAGCCACGAACGACCCAGGTGGTCCACGAGCCACTACTTGGTCAGTTGAATGAGCCAATCAGAGGCAACCACAGACGATCGCCCAATGAGGAAAAAGATTCACTACCAAAACTGACATACGGTCCCCACAAAGGTATAACGGTATATGATGATCATACCCCTGGTAAGATCATCATGGTCACCCATAGTCGTACTCGTTCACTTTCATCTCTCATTCTCTCTGATCACCGTACTGACTTAACCGTCAGAGCGCCCTCTCGGGATCGCCTCCCAGAGTGCGACTGACTCCATTCTCGTTGTTGTGAACTCATGTCTGAAGCGCTTCCACTCAGAAGACTCCATTGAAGGACTAGTTTGCATCATTGGCGCCATCCGCTTGTGTGACAACGCAAGAACTACGCTCTAATAATCCTGAATGGCGACACCGTCAGTTGATCGGCAAGGTGACGCCCAGCGAAGCCCAATACGACCTATGACATCTCTAGATGCCCCCACACCTCAAACTCTGGCGACTACGCACCACACAGACGCACCCACAGCCGCCATGACCCTGTATCACCATGGCAACCGCCAATGCCAACCTACTTACGCTGCCACTGACGTACCTGAACCCTCTCCTCCATGCAGGGCCATCGGCGACTCAACCACTGTTTCTGTAACATCAGTGTTTTGGGCCTAGGAGTTTTGGGCTTAAATCGACAAATAAAACTTATTTTGTAAATAAAGAAAACAAATGAATAACTAAATTTAATATTTTGTTATATTTTATATTGTTAATAAATGAGCCAAATATAGTTTTAAAATCGATTTGTAACCAACTGTGAGAAATTTTGTCATAAGGACTAAAAGTGTCAATTTGGCCAAAATTACCCTAAGTGGACTTGACTATTCAAGGATTTAGAAAAATTAGAATATATTATTAAGGAATTTATGTAGAAACTTAGAGTAAGTTAAATACGTCCTTAAGTTTATATTAATGACCAAATTGCGAATAATTTTAGCATAAGGGACCATTTGTGTCAGTTTGGGAAACTAAGGGTTAGGGTTGACCTAGTCAATGACTCAAGTGAAATAAATAATTGTATTTAGGGCATATGTATGATCATGGAGACTTCTAATGAGAATAATGGACTTTTGGGGTGTTGGGTGAAGAAAGATCAAACCATGGGGACTATTATTGCCAAATATGAAAGATACCAAGATTTTAGTGAGGGGTTTCCCCCATTCCAACCATTTCATGTTTTTGAGAGAATGTGAGAGTGAGGGTGGTGATTTTCTAGGGTTTTTGAGGATTAGATGCTAGAGATAGAAGATGGTCAAGCTCTTGAAGTTCCTAGCCAATCTAAGGAATAAACCTTTCCTTCTAGCTTTAGATTTTCGAGTGGGGGTTTGGGGTTTTGACCCAATTCTAGATTTATGGTGGGATGAGGTTATTCCTATCATTCCCCAAGGTTTATTTGATGTTTCTAAGTTGTTGGAGTCTACATTCAATCCATGGATGCTTTAGATTCAATTACTTGGTTGAATTGGGTGTTATGAACCCTAGAAATTGGGGCTTTTGTGATTTGTTAAGGAACCTAGAAATTGGTGGGTGAATATGGTGGTTTTGGATAAGGGGATTCATTTCTAATGATTCCCTAAGGATTCCAACCCTTTAATTGTAATCTTAAACCTTGAATCACTAGAATATGGGAATTGGGTGTTGAAATGAGTTTTATTCATGTAGATGATGATTGACCCTCTTGTTTAAATAATATTAATGGATTTTTTGCATCAATTTGATGTAATGGTGGAGTAAGGATCATTTCCTAATGATTCCATGGAATGGAGGAAGGAATATCCACTTGAAATCATCAATTGATGGAATGGAATTGGGTATTCCATGTTTGGAGGCTTTGGAGTATTGTTTAGATCACAAGTTGAATTGATTTATTTGGATAATATTGGGTGGTTTAAATGAGTATAATTATGTTTAAATTGAAGTTGAATCATGTCCTTTTGATGTCCATAAGGTTGGGAAAGTGTTAGAGCTTGATTCGGGTCAAAAAGGGGTGAAAGGACCAAAAATCGGAGCTACAGCAGGCTATACACGACCCGTGCAAAATCCACACGACCCGTGTGAAGATTTTTGGACTTACTGGTCAATCCTACACGACCCGTGTCAGACCTACACGACCCGTGTAGTTGGGTCTGGCCAGAAATTTGCAGTTTTTGGATTTTGAGGTTTATGGTTTGGGCTTTGGGTCCTTGTTTTGATGCCAAACTTTGGGGATGTTTTAAATAAGATTTTACTTATATTAGGGAGCTAAGGACTTCATTTTGGTTGGTGGATGATAGTTCCTTCTTAGCTCTAAAGAAGTAATTATAGTGCGACTTTTAGATTAAACGAGTATGATACCTTCTGTTCTTGTATTGTAGGAAGGAGATATGTTGTTATGACATGGAGGTGAGACCAAGGACTTAAGCTAGCACTCAACTAAGAGGATTTGAGGGATGACATGATGTAATACCGTGTTATTAAAATTTAGAGATTTTTTAGTTAATCTTGGTATAATTAAGATTTGTTAGATTATTTCATGAGTTTGGGTAGTTAGAATTTCATTTGGAAGGAAATTGAAGTTGAAAAATGCTAAAAAGAGGTTACACGGGTCGTGTAGGAGTTACACGGGTCGTGTAGGAGTTCCATGAGAATGTTTTGAGTATACCGTGAATTACACGGGTCGTGTCATTTTGACACGGGTCGTGTAAACCTGTAGACTAAAACTAAAATGTGCAGCACGGGTCGTGTAATATTGACACGGGTCGTGTAAAATGTACAGCACGGGTCGTGTAATATTGACACGGGTCGTGTAGTTCTGCAGACTAAACTCTAAATTCATACTGTGAGTTACACGGGCCGTGTAACTTTTACACGAGTCGTGTAATCGGCACAGATCTGTTTTAAAACACGATTTCTTTTCATTTTGGGTTATTTCTACTTCGATCAAAACACTCCCAAAACCCTAGAAAAGCGATTCTAACCCTTCTAAGTCGAGATTAAGGCTTATTGATCACGAATTGAAGCTAGAGATTTGTTCTTTGAGCTTGAAAGGTAATCCTCTTTGATTTTTATCTTGTTTTGACGGTTGAATCTTTGGAATTGAGATGGTATCTCGTGGTTTTGGTGAACCACCTGAAATTAGCTAGAGTTAGAGTGAAATTGTTTGAATTAGTTAGTATAAATGAGTTCTAACTATGAACCCGAGCTAAAGAAATGTTGATTTTTGTAATTCTATGGTTACATGTGTTTAAGTGATGAAATTGAAGGCTACAACTTTGATATCGTTGTTATCTTATGATTGTAACTTGTTTCAATGATACAAGTTCCTTGATTTTGATGAATATTGAGTGTGATTAAGATTATTCTTAACTTGAGTAATGAAAATGAGTTGTTATGCTACATCTAAAGCTAGGCAGGAGCATACACGAGGTGCGGGAGTTCCACACATCGATTCCACAACAGGTGAGTAGTTATTAATAGATGAATTATGTGTTGGTATTGATGTTTATTGCAGAAGAAGTATGATTTGAGTTGTTTTGAAATTGGTTGAGAATACCAATTATGAGTGTTTGGAATAATAAATCTCATTATGAGTATATATTAAGGATCAAGATGGTTTATTGAGTAAATTGTAAAAGAAAAGATGGATAATTGCTGTCCAGTTAAACTTTAATTACTCATAGAGCTTTCAAAGCTCATATTTTGTTTGTTAATGTTAATTGTGTTAGGTTCTGGAAGTACAGATCGTGGGAAACGCATCACGGAGGGTTAGCTGGATGGGATATGGACTTTAGACTTGGACTTGCTTATTTTCTTGTGTTGGACTTTGTCTTTTGTAAAATCCGGTTTTGAGTAAACTAGTATGAAACTTGTTTGTACATAAGTAAATACTTAAACTATGCTTTTGATATAACTTTGTAAACTTGTTGCTCTTTTTGGGGTTACACCACTAATAGTATATTGCTTGATTAATGTAATTGGTGTATCCTTTAAATTGAGAAACCGGGTGTTACAAGTTGGTATCAGAGCCGTGGTTTAAGGGAATTAAACCTTGAGATGGGTTTAGACTTAAACCAATATGATTAAAAAGTCCCTAAGAGTCCCGAGTAGCTATCCTCCGCGGTGTATTACAATTGAGTTGATTATACACTATATTGAGTATTATAGTGCTATACAATTGAGTTGATTATACACTATATTGAGTATTATAGTGCTATACAATTGAGTTGATTATACACTATATTGAGTATTATAGTGCTATACAATTGAGTTGATTATACACTATATTGAGTATTATAGTGCTATACAATTGAGTTGATTATACACTATATTAAGTATTATAGTGCTATACAATTGAGTTGATTATACACTATATTGAGTATTATAGTGCTATACAATTGAGTTGATTATACACTATATTTAGTATTATAGTGATATACAATTGAGTTGATTATACACTATATTGAGTATTATAGTGCTATACAATTGAGTTGATTATACACTATATTGAGTATTATAGTGCTATACAATTGAGTTGATTATACACTATATTGAGTATTATAGTGCTATACAATTGAGTTGATTATACACTATATTGAGTATTATAGTGCTATACAATTGAGTTGATTACATACCATATTGAGTATTATGGTGGTGATTACTAAATGAGTTAATTTTCTTTTTCAGTTAAAATGAGTGCTGGAAAAGAAAAAGAGCGAGGTGATCCATCAAGAGATAAATCGGGATCACGAGATACGGGTAAAGAGCATCAACCCGAGGGAGAGCGACCTCCCGAGACACATAGTAATATGCAAGCTATGATTGCTGCTGAGGTAGCCAAAGCACTTAAAGAATTACTACCCACTTATTTGAGGCCTCAGATGGAGACTGCAACTGGAGGTTCTTCGGGACAACCACCGGTTCAACCTGAGCACAGGGCGGATCGTGAAGAGGTCTATACTGAAGCGGGTAGAGTTAAAATACCTGAGAAGATAAGGAAGTGTACCTATGATGTTTTTCAGAAGTGCAAGCCATACGATTTCTATGGGAAAGATGATCCCATAGCAGCCAAGAATTGGTTAACACATGTTGAAAAGATGTTCCGCACCAGTAAATGCGACGAGGCAGATAAAGTGGAGTTCGCAACAAACTTGTTAAAAGAAGATGCACAATTTTGGTGGGAGAATCTGTGTATGGAGATAGGAGAGAGTTTGGCGTATACACTGAACTCGGAACAATTCAAGTTGAAGTTCACTGAATATTATTGTTCCAATAATGCTATGAAGGGAATAGAGGAAGAGTTTTTGAAGTTACAACAGGGGTCGAGAACAGTGCAACAATACACACTGGATTTCAATGAGAAGGCAAGATTTGCACAACATCAAGTTGATACCGAGGAGCGTAAGATGGATCGTTACTTGTGGGGTTTAAAAACCCAGATCCGAGAGTTTTTGCCGAGTTCCAGATATACTACCTTTCAACAAGTTGCTGAAGCGGCAAGATCGAGAGAAAGGGAGTTGCAAAGACAGGAGGAGGAGAGAAGAACTGAAAGAGAAGTTGGAGGATTTAAGAGAAAGTGGGAGGGTAAAGTTGTAGATACTCCTCAGAGATCCATTACCACGGGTTCTCAAGTCCGTGGTGAAACCAAGAAGAATGAAGAGAAATGGTGTAAGAAGTGTAGGCGAAAACACATGGGAGAATGTGATTCCCGAAACCCTCCATCAGTTTGTTTCCAGTGTGGAAAGACGGGACATATGGCTCGCCAGTGTACCGAGAGTCGCCCTGTTTGTTTCAATTGTGGGGAGAGCGGGCATATTCATCCAAATTGCCCAAAGATGAAATCTGAGCCACAAAGAGATTTTCAAAATACTGGTCAAGGAGGAGGACGAGATCGAGATGATCGAAGAGATAGGGGTGGTGGTCATGTGAAAACGCGAGCTTTTCAATTGACTGTTGACGAGGCTAGATATCGGACCGATGTTATCACAGGTATCTTTAGCTTGAACTCTTTTCAAGCACGAGTACTTTTTGATTCGGGTGCATCTGTGTCTTTTATATCAGAGTCTTTTGCTTCTAAACTAGATATTCCATTAGCTGATTTATATGAGAAAATAATAGTAGATGTAGCAGATGGGAGATGTGTTTTTGTAAAGAGTCATTATAAACAGTGTCGGCTTGAAATCTATGGGATTGCGTACCCTATAGATCTGAAGCCGATCACTAATCTTGAGTTTGATGTGATAGTCGGGATGGATTAGATGGATGATAATAGAGGTCAAATGGATTGTCATGTGAAAACACTTTCCATAAAGACACCGAGTGGTTCCCGAATTTTGATACGAGGTGAACGACGTTCCCGAAAAGTACCAATAGTGTCACTTGCCACGGCTAGAAGATATATAGAAAGAGGGGGTGAATTGATTATGGCACATGTTATTAGTGCTGAGTCAAAACATTCCAAAATAGAAGAAGTAGAAGTGGTTTGTGATTATCCCGATGTATTTCCCGAAAATCTTCCAGGCGTACCACCAAGTAGACAAGTTGAATTTGTGATTGATGTCATACCGGGGGCGAAGCCGGTAGCTCGACCACCTTATCGATTAGCACCATTCGAGATGGAAGAATTAAAGAGACAGTTGCAAGAGTTATTGGAACTTGGGTTTATACGTCCGAGTTCGTCTCCGTGGGGTGCACCTATACTCTTTGTGAAAAAGAAAGATGGATCTATGAGAATGTGTATAGATTATCGGGAGCTCAACAAGATCACTATAAAGAATCGTTACCCGTTGCCGAGGATCGATGACTTATTTGATCAACTGCATGGAGCCACGTATTTTTCAAAGATTGATTTGAGATCCGGCTATCATCAATTGAGAGTACAAGAAGCTGATATTCCGAAGACAGCTTTTCGTACGAGGTATGGCCATTACGAGTTCTTAGTCATGCCGTTCGGTTTGACTAATGCTCCTGCTGTTTTTATGGATTTGATGAATCGGGTTTGTCGTCCTTTTCTTGATAAATTCGTAATTGTGTTTATCGACGACATCCTGATTTATTCAAAGAGTCGACATGAGCACAGATTTCATTTACAACAAATGCTAGATCTTCTTCGAGACGAGAAATTATATGCAAAATTTTCAAAATGCGAGTTCTGGTTACGGGAGATACAATTTCTTGGCCATGTGATAAATGAAGACGGTATAAAGGTAGATCCAGCAAAGATCGAAGCCGTAATGAGTTGGGAGCCGCCAAAGAGTCCAATGGAGGTTCGTAGTTTCTTGGGGTTAGCAGGCTATTATCGACGATTTGTAGAAAACTTTTCTGGTATAGCTATGCCTTTAACCAAATTGACCAAGAAGACGGAGAAATTTAGTTGGACTGAGGCACAACAAACAGCCTTTGAACAACTACGAGATAGCTTATGCAAGGCTCCAGTGTTGGCTTTACCGCAAGGAGGGGAGGATTTTGTTCTTTACAGCGATGCCTCCTTAAGTGGTCTTGGATGCGTGTTGATGCAAAAAGGACGAGTGATAGCGTATGCCTCTCGACAACTGAAACCACATGAAAAAGCTTACCCAGTACATGATTTAGAGCTGGCAGTGGTAATCTTTGCGTTAAAGATATGGCGACATTATCTATATGGAGTGCGATTTCAAATATATACAGATCATAAAAGCCTGAAATATCTGTTTGATCAGAAAGAGTTAAACATGAGGCAAGTACGGTGGATGGATCTACTAAAAGATTATGATTGTGAAATACTTTACCATCCTGGTAAAGCCAATGTGGTGGCGGATGCACTAAGCCGTAAAGAGTCGCCTATTCGAGTTGTATCGGCTCGAATTGGGATTCTGAGTCGACTACCAGAGTTGATACGAAGATGTCAAGTCGAAGCCAATGACTTGAAGAAAGAAAGGATGATTGGTTATGTAGAGAAACTTGTGGAAAATGCACAAGGAATCAAGACTTTCCAAGGGCGAGTTTGGGTTCCGAGACATGGCGAGGCGAGACAGTTATTGCTAGAGGATGCTCACTGTACTAGGTATTCGGTTCACCCTGGTAGTACACGAATGTATCATACCTTAAAACCGTACTACTGGTGGCCGGGTATGAAGCGAGATGTGGGACAATTTGTGGAGAACTGTTTGACATGTCTTCAGGTAAAAGCTAATCATCAAAAGCCATATGGAGCAGTACAACCATTACTTGTACCAAAGAAGAAATGGGATGAAATCACTATGGATTTCATCACCAAGTTGCCTCGGACTCCTCGAGGATATGATTCAATTTGGGTGATTGTTAATAGATTGACAAAGTCTACTCATTTTATTCCAATCCGAGAAGATTATCAAGTATCAAAGCTAGCTGAGATATATACGAGAGAAATTGTGAAACGACATGGAGTGCCAACTTCAATAATTTCTGATAGAGATAATCGGTTCAATTCACATTTCTGGCAGAGTTTCCAAAAGCATTTTGGTACAAAAGCTTTATTGAGTACTGTGTATCATCCCCAGACGGATGGACAGTCGAAAAGAACGATACAAACACTTGAAGATATGCTACGAGCCTGCATCATTGATTTTGGAGGCAGTTGGGAAGATCATCTGCCTTTGGTGGAGTTTGCTTATAACAACACTTATCACTCCAGTATACAGATGGCACCTTTTGAAGCTTTATATGGTGCACCGTGTCGAACACCAACTTGCTGGACAGAGATGGGAGAGAAACCATTGGCGGGACCGGAAATTGTAGCTAAAACTGAAGAGAAGATATAAATCATCCGTGAGCATATGCGAGTAGCTCAAAACCGCCAAAAGCAATATGCAGATAAAAGAAGAAAGTTATTAGAATTCAATGTTGGGGATATGGTAATGTTGAAAGTGTCCCCATGGAAGGGAATAATTAGATTAGGTAAGAGAGGTAAATTGAGCCCACACTTTATTGGACCCTTTCAAGTTTTGGAGAAAATTGGAGCGGTTGCGTATAAGCTAAAGCTTCCAGAGGAGTTACAGGGTATCCACAATGTTTTTCATGTGTCACACCTTAGAAAAACATTGTATAACCAATCCACGTGGGTACCCTTAGCTGAAGTTCAGCTAGATGAGAAATTAAGATATCAAGAGATACCAGAGCAAATTCTAGAAAAGAAAGTTAAGAAATTGCGAAACAAAGAAGTGGGATTGGTGAAAGTACAATGGCAACATCATAGAGGATCAGATGTCACTTGGGAAGCTGAAGAGGAGATGCGAACAAAATATCCCTTTTTATTTTAGGAGATTCCGAGGACGGAATCTTTTGAAGGGGGTAAGTACTTGTAATACCGTGTTATTAAAATTTAGAGATTTTTGAGTTAATCTTGGTATAATTAAGATTTGTTAGATTATTTCATGAGTTTGGGTAGTTAGAATTTCATTTGGAAGGAAATTGAAGTTGAAAAATGCTAAAAAGAGGTTATACGGGTCGTGTAGGAGTTACACGGGTCGTGTAGGAGTTCCATGAGAATGTTTTGAGTATACCGTGAATTACACGGGTCGTGTCATTTTGACACGGGTCGTGTAAACCTGTAGACTAAAACTAAAATGTGCAACACGGGTCGTGTAATATTGACACGGGTCGTGTAGTTCTGCAGACCAAACTCTAAATTCATACCGTGAGTTACACGGGCCGTGTAACTTTTACACGGGTTGTGTAATCGACACAGATCTGTTTTAAAACACGATTTCTTTTCAGTTTGGGTTATTTCTACTTCGATCAAAACACTCCCAAAACCCTAGAAAAGCGATTCTAACCCTTCTAAGTCGAGATTAAGGCTTATTGATCACGAATTGAAGCTAGAGATTTGTTCTTTGAGCTTGAAAGGTAATCCTCTTTGATTTTTATCTTGTTTTGACGGTTGAATCTTTGGAATTGAGATGGTATCTCGTGGTTTTGGTGAACCACCTGAAATTAGCTAGAGTTAGAGTGAAATTGTTTGAATTAGTTAGTATAAATGAGTTCTAACTATGAACCCGAGCTAAAGAAATGTTGATTTTTGTAATTCTAGGGTTACATGTGTTTAAGTGATGAAATTGAAGGCTACAACTTTGATATCGTTGTTATCTTTTGATTGTAACTTGTTTCAATGATACAAGTTCCTTGATTTTGATGAATATTGAGTGTGATTAAGATTATTCTTAACTTGAGTAATGAAAATGAGTGTTATGCTACAGCTAAAGCTAGGCAGGAGCATACACGAGGTGCAGGAGTTCCACACATCGATTCCACAACAGGTGAGTAGTTATTAATAGATGAATTATGTGTTGGTATTGATGTTTATTGCAGAAGAAGTATGATTTGAGTTGTTTTGAAATTGGTTGAGAATACCAATTATGAGTGTTTGGAATAATAAATCTCATTATGAGTATATATTAAGGATCAAGATGGTTTATTGAGTAAATTGTAAAAGAAAAGATGGATAATTGCTGTCCAGTTAAACTTTAATTACTCACAGAGCTTTCAAAGCTCATATTTTGTTTGTTAATGTTAATTGTGTTAGGTTCTGGAAGTACAGATCGTGGGAAACGCATCACGGAGGGTTAGCTGGATGGGATATGGACTTTAGACTTGGACTTGCTTATTTTCTTGTGTTGGACTTTGTCTTTTGTAAAATCCGTTTTTGAGTAAACTAGTATGAAACTTGTTTGTACATAAGTAAATACTTAAACTATGCTTTTGATATAACTTTGTAAACTTGTTGCTCTTTTTGGGGTTACACCACTAATAGTATATTGCTTGATTAATGTAATTGGTGTATCCTTTAAATTGAGAAACCGGGTGTTACACATGATGTCTAGGATTGCCTCCAAATGCATCAAACCTTGTGTGGAGTTAGTGTTGACTCATCAGTTGACCTTGGGTGAGTTTACTAGGAGTACACATCCTTCCCACTATCTTTTATGTGTGTTATGAATTACTTTTCATGCATGTTATTATGTGCAATGTGTTATATGATTACTACTTGTGCATTGCATGAAAATGAGTTTCTAAAGATGGTTTTAAATAAAGATGATAATGATGTTTTGAAAGATGTTTTGAGCATCCTATTTGTGTATTGCATTGCATATAGGATGGGATTGACCGTTTGAGCCCTTGAGACCGAGTTTTGCCCTTTTCTCATTTAAAGAGGGTGAGTATGAGTTTGACCCTTTTCTTAATTAAAGAGGGCGAATATGAGTTTTACCCTTTCTCTAAAATAAAGAGGGTGAGGAGAGTTTATTCCCGACAATAGGGAACTGCATGAGGGAGTTGCTAACCCTCATGGGGCTAGTATGATGGCCACTAGTTCTAGTTTAACCTATACGGGGATCAAATAACATGCTTTGTGCGTGTCATTTGTGAACTTAGGTAGGTGCCATTGAGGTGAGTTGGACTTTTATGAGATGAACG
The DNA here is from genome assembly GCA_023525715.1 of Cichorium intybus. NCBI lineage: Eukaryota > Viridiplantae > Streptophyta > Magnoliopsida > Asterales > Asteraceae > Cichorium > Cichorium intybus. Next base: position 120,683,078 of record CM042011.1, on the reverse strand, counting down.
TGGGTTTGGGATAGTTGCATCATGCATTGCATTTACATATAATAACTAGCTATTTTGAGTAAACCTTTATGATTTTTTAAAACAACTTTTAACGTGTGTGCCAAAACTATTTTTGGGGGTTTGTCCCGAGTGTGGTAGTTCACTGCCGACTCGAAATGGGTCAACCTCGGGTAAACTCACTAGGCATTTCAATTGCCTAACTTATTTTGATGTGTACTCAGGTTGAGGAGTTTAGATGACTTAGAAGAACTAGATGTTTAGAAGGCCACAGTTTGTGTGGTATCATTTAAGCTGTGTAATGGTATTTGAATTGTTACAACCTCGCTATTTTATACACTAAGATGTTTTAACTAAAATGGGACCAAACGATGTTTTCCGCAACTTAAACCTAAATTATTTCTTATTAAACCCCATGTGTTTTAAAATGGTTTTGAAAGAAAATGACTTATTTGAAGATGTTGAAACTAAAGTTTTCTCTAAAGGATGATTTTATTGAATAATGATGATAAACCATGGGTTAAAATGATGTTTTATGAAAAGCGTTAAGCGAGGGTGTTTCAGTTTCCACCTCCGTTTGTTGCCCCTACGATGGCGGAAACATCAATGAACACCTCCATTCCACCAAACATTCCTCCAACACTTCCAATGCCTTTCATCATCGGAATACCATCAACCCCTTCTCCAATACCCACCATTCCTCAAAACTTGTTTGTAAGCGCCCTTACTCCTCCAACCCAGTTCGGTACAACACCATTTTATGTCAATAGTTATCCTACTCCTCCGATAATCACACCGCCTTACATGACACCGCAACACCCATTCATGCCACTTCACCCACCATTCCAGCAACAGACGTTGAATCCAGTTCCCACAATAACAAACTCTCGCTCCCTTTTCGTCAAAGAGCTCCTGTATTACGAGATCCCGAGTACCGCCAAGCTCCCAACGTTGAAGGTATACAATGGAACAACATGCCCTGACAGCCACATCGATACGTACAAGTGGTACATGACCTCTTTGAAGTTAGACCAACGTTTCTGGTGCACAAACTTCCCGACGACGTTAGACGGAAATGCGGGTGCATGGTTCAAAAGCTTAGCGCCCAACAGTATATACAATTTCGAACAATTGAATCAATTATTCCTTACAAACTTCATGCAATTACTAAAGTACAGGGGCAACAACCACGCTATCATAGGATGTAAGCAGCGAGAAGGTGAATCAATAAAGGATTATTTCAAACGCTTCAACAGGGCTACCTTGGATGTACCGGGGCAAAAATGACCGAATGGTGACGGGCGCGTTCACCTGGGTTCGTTACCGGGCCACTATCCAGAAAATATTTAGGGAAACCTCCATAGAAACGACACGAGCTAAAGGAGCGAGTAGAAAGGTTCCTCGGGCATGAGGAGGGGACAGCAGAAAAGCAGTTGTATCTCAAAGTAGCCACATATACTCATCACAGAAGAAACGATCGCTACCACTCCCATAGTCGGCGTCCAGATCATGTCGGTCCCCCTTCAAGAGGTGGGAGACCCCCACGACGATTTAACCCATTTTTAAGGATGAGTCATGAAACAGGCATGCAGACATTTATTTCGTGAAGGAAACTACCACGAGTAAAACCCAAGATAGTGAGCAGCGATACTAGGAGTACCATAAAAGTAGAGCACACGATACTCTTGATTGTGCCATGCTGAAGAGAGAAATAGAAGAGAAGCAACTGAAAAGCAACCTAGTAGAAACAGCGAGGAAGCTGCGAGAGCAATATGAGGCGGACAGGAAAACAGAGAGAAACCGGAAAGAAGATAAAGCAGGTGGTCGAGGTCTTGAAATTCTGGCTATCCATACAATCCAAAAACAAACCATTCGTGCTGACAAGGAAGGTACACGCTACACCGTTGGCCCACTAAACCTTAGCTTCTCCATTAATGCTCCAAGACCCGAGAAATGGCAGGGGGACAACCCCCTGGTCATCATTGGCTATGTTAAGGATATCAAAATCCACAGGGTATATGTGGACGGAGGAAGTACCGCTGACATCATTCATGAACACTGCTTTAAATTATTACTGCAAACCATAAAATACGAACTGAAGCCAGCTATGGGACGACTCATAGGATTTACGGGTCACAACATCTGGCCAATTGGAACTATTTACTTACCCTTCACTCTGAGAAGTTTTGATGAGAAATTCCACACAACCATGCTCATTGAGTTTGTCGTTGTAAGAGCACCGTCGGAACACAATATGATTCTAGGGCGTCCTGGACTTCTAAGGTTTGGCACGGTATCATCTACAGTCCATAGTCTCCTCAAATTCAAAGCATCGGGTGGAGTAGCTTGTGTCATGGCCACCAGCCCCTAAACCTTGAGCTGCTGCCAAATCATGCAGCCGATTGATATCATACGACCGGCCAAGAAGACTACGAGGGAGGAGCCAAGTGACAAAGAAATCATCAACCAGGATTACCCTGAACAACCAATTCGGATTGATACCGTGTTACCCACAACCACAAGAGAAATGGTAATCACCCTTCTGAAATGAATACAAGCATGTATTTGCGTGGGAGCCATCAGATATGGTAGGTGCAGACAGAAACATCATAGTCCATAGAGCACAATCTGAACGTTAAACCAGGAAGTAACAAAGTCAAGCAGAAAAAAGAGAGGTCTGGCAGGCGAGCACAATATGGCGATCAATGCAGAAGTCTCCAAGCTAGTTGCAGCAGGAATACTAAGAGAAGCCATTTTCCCCGATTGGATTGCTAACCCGATGATGGTTAAAAAGCATGATGGTACCTGGCAAATGTGCATAGATTATACAGATCTAAACAAAGCCTGCCCCAAGGACTGTTACTCCTTGCCAAAAATAGACAAGAAGGTAGAATCACTCCAGGGGTTCAGATGGAAATGCTTCCTAGATGCGTACAAAGGCTATCACCAGATACAAATGAGAAAGGAAGATGAAGAAAAGATGGCGTTTTACACCGATAGATGGACATTTTGTTACAAGAAGATGCCCTTCGACTTAAAGAATGCGGGAGCAACATACCAGTGCCTGGTTGACCAATTGTTTTGCAACCAAATCGGGCGCAATATCAAAGTTTATGTCGATGACATGGTGATCAAAAGCCCAGAAGAAGCTACACTGATAACAGACATAGAAGAAACACTCAAAACGTTAGAAAATACGAAGATGAAATTAAACCCAGCAAAATGCGTGTTTGGTGTTGAGGAGGGCCAATTCCTGGGGTACTATGTAACCAGTCAGGGTATCCTCCCCAACGCTACAAAAGTGCAAGATTCCCTCGAAACCAGACCCCCCGTCACGCTGAAAGAAATGCAGAGCCTAAATGGAAAGTTAACAGCATTAGAACGATTCATTGCAAAGTCATCGGAGAAAGCTCTACCGCTTTTCAACACATTGAAAGGTGAAGTCAATAAAGAAGGATTCAAATGGACACCAACAACCGATGAGGCCTGGAAAAAACTCAAACAAGCATTGGGCAATTTACCCACACTCGCCAGCCCTGTCCCAGGAGAAACTTTGTTTGTTTACTTGTCAGCATCACAAGAGGCAATTTCGGCAGTGTTAGTAGTGTAGAGGAACTATACACAGCTCCCAGTATACTTTATAAGCCAAGCACTTCAAGGCCAGGAGATTAACTACCTGATACTCGAAAAACGGGTACTAGCGCTCGTGCATGCCGCCAGACGCCTTCGTCGGTACTTTCAAGCACATCACATCGAAGTCCTCACTAGCCAACCACTTAAGCAAATTCTTCTAAAGTTGGAAAACTCAGGACGACTAGCCAAACAGGCTATAGAGCTAGGTGAACATGCCATCGATTAGCGGCCGCGAGCAGGCATCAAGGGACAGGCTCTAGCCGACTTTCTCATTGAAATCCCCGAGCAAGCACCTTTGGGGACACCAGGCAATAGAAAAGTCCTTACCGTAGAACAACCATGCGAATAGACCTTCTTTACTGACAGAGCTGCGGGAAAGGAAGGGTCAGGAGCAGGATTAATCTTAAAGAGTCCCCAGAGTGAGGAAATTACATATGTGCTAAGGTTTGACTTTCGAACTTCTAACAACGAGGCGGAATATGAAGCCTTGCTGGCGGGATTACGATTGGCAATTGAAAACGGAGCAAAACAAATAGCAGCATTAAGTGACTCGATGCTGGTGACGAATCAGATAAACGGCTTATACGAAGCCAGGAATAAACAAATGCAGAAGTACATGGATACAGTTTAGAAATTGACAAAATCCTTTGACAGCTTCTCCATTAAGTAATTTCCTCGGTCAGAAAATAGAAGGGCCGACGCCTTAAGCAAGTTAGCGTCAACGTCATTTGACCATCTAACCAAGAAGGTATTGGTTGAAGTTTTTTCCTGAGAGAAGCATTGAAGAAAAGCAAATCTGCGAGACAACAAAGGAAGCAGTAACTTGGATAACACCATACCTCGAATACCTCTAGTATGGAACGCTACCAGAAGACGAGACAGAAGCACGCAAGATAAGAATTAAAGCCCCCAACTTTACAATCATTGAAGGAGCGCTATACAAGAAAGGATATTTGGCTCCTTGGTTGAAATGCATAACCACGGAAGAAGAAGGGCATCGAGTATTAGACGAAACACACTCAGGATTAGCAGGAGCTCACAAAGGAGCACGAGCACTAACGGGCAAAGTCTTGCGGATGGGATTCTATTGGCCAGATATTCACCTTGACGCAACTAAGGTAGGACGCAAGTGCACGGAATGCCAAACTTTCTCCCCATCCCAGAATCTACCTGCGGCCCCCATGACGAGCATTAGCAGTCCCTGGCCGTTCTTTCAGTGGGGAATAGACATTGTTGGGCCATTCCCAGAAGCTCCGGGGAGAGTAAAATTTTTGATCGTTGCAATAGACTACTTCACCAAGTGGGTAGAGGCTGAACCACTAGCCTCCATAACGGGACGCAACGTCATCAAATTCATGTGGACGAATATACTCACTAGATTTGGTACGCCACAAGCGCTAATTAGTGATAATGGATTGCAGTTTACCGAAAATCCATTCCAAGGATGGTGTGAAGAAAAATAAATCCACCAGTAGTTCACATCTGTGGCCCACCCACAATCCAATGGTCAAACAGAAGTTACTAACCGAACCATCGTAAGTGGAATTAAAAAACGGTTACGAAAAGCTAAAGGCAATTGGGTAGAAGAATTGCCAAGCGTTCTATGGTCCTATCGTACAACTCCAAGAACGAGCACTCAAGAGACCCCATTCAGTTTGGTATATGGGACGGAAGCCATGCTCCCACCGGAACTCTCAATAACCTCTCTAAGAGTCTCTACTTTCACTCCTGAAAAAGCGGAAGATGATCTCAGATATTACTTGGATTTGCTGGAGGAAAAACGTGAACTCGCTAGTGTTCGACAAGCAATATACAAATCCAACACCGAAAGATACTACAACAAACGAGTGAAAGGGAAAGCGTTTAAAGTAGGAGATCTAGTACTTCGAAAGAATGAAGTAAGTCATGCCCAACGTAGAGGGAAATTGAGACCAACATGGGAAGGCCCCTACAAAGTCCTTGAGGCGCACCAAAATGGCGTATACATACCGGAAACTCTTAATGGCAGCACAATACCGAGGACTTGGAACATTCAGAAGCTAGGAAGTTCTACTTCTAAGGAGATGCCTCACAACACAAATCCCAGCAGCAGCAAGTTTTTTCCTTTTCCTTTAGCACTGTAATGGGTCAGCCTTACAAGGAACCGAGTTCCAGGGCTTCTAAATCTACGATGTTTATATCTAGTATATTGCTTTAATAAAAGGACAAGTTGGTTGGATTGATCACCCAACCAAAAGTCGACTTGTGCATATCTATAGTTATCAGCTACTACCTAACGAAAACAAACAATGGCCGATCACCATCTACATTAAGTCAAAACTTAATACAAATAGCCGAGCACCATCTACATTAAGTCAAAACTTAATACAAATGGCCGAGCACCATCTACATTAAGTCAACACATAATACAAATGGCCGAGCACCATCTACATTAAATCCAAACTTAATACGAATGGCCGAGCACTACCGGAGCTATGTCAAAACTTAATATAAAAGGCAACACACAAAGAAAATCAACCAAGCAAAAACAAGAAACAACAGAGGTGAATCAAGCAAACATATAAACAAAATATTATTCCACAAACCACCAAGTGATATCCACATACCATCGCAAACCAACCACAAACACCAAAATAAAGTTGTCCAAAACAATTAATCAGTTACAACCATATTGAAAAATCAAACCCAGCAACTTACCCATCCGCTTCCGTCTTCAACTATTAGGATTCTGGTTGTGATGATATTTTGATATCCGAAGTACATATGTTCCTGTCCAAAGCTTTGATGTATGCGAAGTGGGAGGTTGATACGAAGCGGCTGATGATAAGAAGTCTACGTGCTTATCTGTAAACAGTTATGCTTTGAACTTATCTTTTATTATAGATAATGTCTAGGGTTTTTATGCTTATCTGTAACTAATTGGATTAAGTGTTTATCCAATTAGATCTTAGTATATAAGCACCTTTAGCCCTAGATGTTTAGTACGTACTCTTAGAACAGTCGCATATTCATTGTAATGCTCTTAATAGTTGCTCGTCATTAAAAGACTTGGAGCATTATCCTTTCTACATTGAATATAAATCATTCGACTGATTGAATACTCAAATACTTGTGTTCTCGTTGTTAGCCTTATTTGTAATTTAGTCTTACAAGTGGTATCAGAGCAGGTTGTTTGCTGATCTGATACTAAGATTAAATCCTTTTCTTTTATTCGTGGTTTCAAATCGTTCTTGAATCCACTATTCCGTGTTTCAGAGTTTTAATCTTGATATTTTTGCCAGCAACGATCTAATCTTTCAATGGCCTACAACGCGAACAACGCTATGATGAACTACGCAGCCCTACTTGGTTCCAGAAACAAGGCACCCATGCTGATTCCTGAACATTACGATCAATGGGCTGATCGTATGGAGGATCACTTATTAGGTATCGATGAAGATCTTCTGAGATCACTGAAGGAAGGACCGTTTACTGCTAATGTTCAGACCGATTTGCTGGTAAATCTGGTGAAGCCACAACTCCTCCTGTTGATCCTGAAGCCGTGATTGCTGCAAACAAGAAGAAGAACGATAATGACAAAAGATGCATGTGAGAATTAAAAAGTGGTCTACCTCCTGTTGCCTTCAATCTGGTTCGAAGATCAAAGTCAACAACATGGAGTAAAGTCAACTCTGGCTGATTTCAGCAACTTTAAACAACTGGATAATGAGAAGATTGATCAGACGTTTGAAAGGTTTACTGATGTGGTGTATGAACTGGAGAAACATGGAGTATCAAAGACTTCGCATGAAACAAACTTTCGTTTCATGCAATGTCTCCGAAGGGAGTAGAAGCAAATCACCATGATGGTGAGAGCTCATGAGAAGATCAACTCCTACTCTCTCGAAGAACTCTATAATCTACTCAAATCATATGAGTATGATGTTCTAGATGAAGCTGGTGATCCACCGAACGCTGGCACTCTTTCTTTTGTTTCAAAAACTGAATCTGATGACATCACTGATGCTGATGATGAAGGTGAAGAGGATGAAGAAAGTGATACGAAGGCACTATACTCCAACAACAACAGGAACTTTCAGAAACGACCACAGAACAAACCTAACTTCAATCGAAACTTCAACAATGGAAAACAGCCAAATAAACCTGCTGAATACTCCAAACCGAAGTCTGATGCAACTCCTCAGCCTGAAAAGAAGTTGTTAGGTGATTCTGGTTACGACTGTAACTATTGTGTTGGAAAGAATCATTTAGCCAAAGACTGCATGCTAAAGAAAGCAAATGAGAAGAAGGAACGAGTCAAAGATGAAGCATACTATACGAAGAAGCTGGAAGAGGTTCGTGCGAAGACTCAAAGTCTGTCACTCATTGCTCCCAATAGTGGTGATGGTACTTACCAAATTTGTTCATCTGGTTCGGATGACGATGAAATCCGCAGACCTACTCATGGGGCAATGTTTGCTGCACATACTGGCCATGACATATGGTCCGAAGGGGAGAGTTCGGATGAAGAAGAAGAAAGCAAGATAACTGGTGTCTGACTGATGGCACAAGGAACAAACTCATCGTCCAATGCTCGCCTTACCATTCCAGAACAGGTATCACTTTTACTACAAAACTTTAATGTTCCTGAAGAACTTTTTATTAATGACCTTAACGAAATTACTTCTGACTGTCTGCATATGAATCAACTACTTGTTTCAGCAAATAGTGATGCGTGTCAGGCAACAGATGAAGTAACTTCGCTCAAGGCCAAGCTAGAAGGAATGTGTGGGGCATTAGAGAAAAGTCAATTAAGAATAGAAATTTTAGAAGAAAGTAGGGAACAGTACATGAATAATAATGAATTGTTATTAAAACAAAGGAATATTTTTTTGTGAAACCGTCAAACGTTTATATGCTTATATTACACGAATTTATCATTCTTCTGATATTTCTTTGGATCATCATAAAAAATTACTACCTTTTATTGAGTTTAAGCTACAAGATGTAGATTTTATTTCATATGAATGCGAATCTATTGTTTCATCAATTGAAATTCCAAACCCAACTTATGCTCATGGTATTGTTCCGTTCGAAAATTTTTTATGTCCTAATGATTTATTAAAAGTAATGGATAAATCTCAACCCACAATTCTTCTAGCAAATAAATGTGACTCTGTGAATGTTATTGAAAATGACTCTGATTCTGATTCTGATATTGAAGAAATAGACTGTAGTGATTTATCACAAAAGAAAACTTCATCAGTCTGTTCCTCAAAATCTGAATCTAAAGAAAGTAGCAATACTCATCAAGAAAATTATCCTAAGGTTAAACAGATATCTTCGGATGATAAAACCAAAACTTTTCAAATTCTTAGCACTTCGGATAACTACTCAGAATACATAGAAAATAAATCCAAAAGACTTGTCGAACAAGCATGTACGTATCCAAAAGTTGCAAACTTTAAAAATACAGTTTTTATCAAAAAGGGTGTAAAACTTGAAGATAGTTGCGAAGTTCTGTTACTTATGAAAGAAGACAATACAACTGTAACAGCCGAAGGTTTTTTCTCATCTAATAAAATGCTCGAAAACACTTTGAATGCTGAGATGGAATGTAAAATAAATAAATGAAAATAAGAAATGCATCAGATGAAAAACACCTTCGGACGTCACAATAATCAAATCTCTTCACACATCCGAAGTTTTTCGAACAATCGAAGTTTTTCGAACAATCGAAATGTTTCAAACAATCGAAATTTTCTAAATAATCAAAATTCTCCAAATACTAGAATCTTTGCAACAAATAAAAATCAAATAAAGACTCAATCTTCGGTTGAAAAGCATAAACAATTTTACGATAATAGACGAAGAAAGAACTATCGTCATTCTCAATACAAAAAAAAGTATTTCAACATCAACAAAAGTCTTTTAAAGTCAAAAACTCTTCAGCAACACCTAAGAAAATCGTTTTTGAACGTGCAAAACCTATATGTTCAAACAAAAAGTATGAAAAACCAACAAAGAAAACTTTTACTAAGGGAAGCAACCTAGTTGATACGTTTCATGTTTGGCTCGATAAGAACATGGATTTGTTTAGAGATAAAATCTTAACAATTCAAGACTTTAAACTTGCTTATGAAGAGTTCTTATGCGAATCTACTCAATGTAGTACTTCGTCTGGGAAATCTTTACTCTCAAACAAAAAATAGGTTCCTATGAAACCAAATCCACACTCAACATTGTGTTTTAAAGAGAAAAAACAAAAGAAAATTTTGAAATGGATTCCAAAAGTCACTAAAACTCAAATAAATGAACCCTCCATTGAATCAAATATTGCTTCAACTTCTGGCACCAAAAAGGAAGATATGATTGCTTCATGGATCTATGGTCTGAATACTTACCCTCAAGGACCTAAGCCATGTTGGGTACCTGAACTCTCTCTCTAAATTGTAGGTAATGATCGATGAGCAGTACGATAAGGAATGGTATATCGACAGTGGCTGCTCACGACACATGACGGGGAGGATAGAGTACTTAAGGGACTTCAGAAGTTTAGAAGATGGAGGAGATGTCAAGTTTGGGAACAACGAAACATGTCCCATAAAAGGATATGGAAATATCACTAATGGAAAATTCACTATAAATCGAGTTGCTTACGTAGAAGGATTAAAACACAATTTAGTTAGTGTCTTTCAACTAGTTGTGGGGACTGGTTTAAAAGTTTCATTCGACGAAGCTGGAAGTGTAATCAAGAAGAAAAAGACCAAGGAAGTCTTGCTAAAATCATCAAGGAAGGGTGAAATGTATCCACTGGATATGAAGCCAATTGTTGGACCACCTTCCATCTGTCTACTCTCTAAAGCCCCTTCGGATCTCAGCTGGTTATGACATCGTAGGCTATCTCATCTGAACTTCAAGAATATCAACAAGTTGGTTGCTCTTGACCTTATCCGAGGTATGCCAACACTAAAGTTTGATAATGGCACGTTGTGTGCTGCTTGTGAACATAGGAAGCAAAAATGTCAAGCTCATCCGATTACCATAGACTCCAAGATCACTGAACCCCTTGAATTACTACACATCGATCTTTGTGGTCCCTCAACAGTTGAATCTCTTGGAGGAAAGACATACATATTAGTTATCGTGGATGACTTTTCGCGATTCACATGGGTAATCTTTCTACGACAAAAGTCAGACACACCTGCCGAACTCATAGCATTCATCAAGCAAATCGAGCTTCATTTAAAGAAACCAGTACGAGCTATCCGAAGTGACAATGGCACCAAATTCAAAAACATACAATTGACTCGTATCTGAAGGAGAAGGGGATTACTCATAATTTTTTAGCCCCCTATACTCCACAACAAAATGGTATAGTCGAGCGAAGAAATAGATCAATATGCGAAGCTGCAAGGACCATGCTTGACTATGCGAATCTACCAATGTATTTTTGGGCCGAAGCTATTGCAACTGCATGCTTCACTCAAAATTGGTCCTACATTCATAGACGCTTCAATATCACTCCATACGAAGTCATCAATAAAAGGAAACCAAATGTGAAATACTTTCATGTATTTGGTTGTCGATGTTTCATCATGAGAATTAAACCTGGTACAACGAAGTTTGCATCCAAATCAGATGATGGTGTCTTCCTGGGATACTCCCACTCTGCGAAAACTTATAGAGTACTAAATAAGACAACAAGGAAGATTGAGGAAACATTCAATCTAACGTTTGACGATCATTATATCAAGAAATCAGACACTCTCTTTCCTTGATCCTCTATATTTCCAGAACAACCAACCAAAGTCATCCCTCTGGACTCTTTCAATCTTGATTTCTCATTTCTATTTGACAGTCTTGATCATGCAATCAATGCCGAAGCAAATGCGAAGGACAATAATATAGCAGAAATCAACAAGCTTACCGATGATCATCCCACCAACGGACAATCAATAAATAAGCACTCTTCGGTTGAGGGGGAGTCAGAGACACATACACAAACGGATCCTTCGATTGAGGGGGAGTATAATTCATCCAACCCAAAGGATCCTTCATTTGAAGAAGAAACTACACCGTCGAGTACATCTAATCCAAAAGAAGCACATTCAATCGTTCCACGTACCAAGTCCTTTTACAGTACAAACAACTTCAATTGAAGAGAGGTCATCTGAAAAGCCAGCTTCAGTTGAGGGGGAGTCAGCTGACATGCCAGATTCAGCTGAGGGGGAGTCAAGTGACAACCAAGCTTCGATTGATAGTGAACAACCAATTCCTAACACTTCACCCGAAGACAATCAGTCGACTTCGGACTATCCGTCAGAATACTATCCTTCTTATCTACCTCTTGAAAAATGGACTAGAGATCATCCGAAGACTCAGGTAATTGGTAATCCAGATGAAAAGGTACTTACTCGATCTCAATTAAAAGCCAAACAAAATGAATTAAATAAACGATCGAATTACTGCATGTTTAACATTTTCATCTCAAAAGTTGAACCTAAAACTATGAAAGAAGCTTTTCTACACTCGGATTGGGTTGAGGCCATGCAGAGTGAGTTGGCTGAATTTGAACGAAACAAAGTGTGGCATTTAATACCAAAACCAATCAACTCCTCTGTAGTAGGTCTTAAATGGGTTTTTCGAAATAAACTTGATACAGAAGGTAACATTGTTAGAAACAAAGCTAGATTAGTTGTCAAAGGATATTGTCAACAGGAGGGAATCGATTATGATGAAACCTTTGCTCCTGTTGCCAGACTTGAGTCCATCCGAATCTTTTTGGCATTTGCTGCCCATAAAAACTTTGATTTCTACCAAATGGATGTCAAATGTGCATTTTTAAATGGCGAACTTGAGGAAACAGTGTATGTGGAACAACCACCTGGTTTTATAAATGAAAAATATCCAAATCATTGTTATACCCTTGACAAGGCAGTCTTTGGGTTAAAGCAAGCACCAAGGGCTTGGTACGAAACTTTAACCAGGTTTTTAAAACAATCAAACTTCAAACAAGGTTCTGTTGATCCCACTCTCTTTCGTAAGAAAGTTGGTAATCATCTCATGTTAGTTCAAATCTACGTGGATGATATCATCTTCGGATCAACAGACCCTGAACTTTCAAAGGATTTCGAAACCCTAATGAAACGTAAGTTTCAAATGAGCATGATGGGGAAGATAAACTTCTTTCTTGGACTACAAGTTAAACAAACATCAGAAGGTATCTTCATAAACCAAGAAAAATACACACGAAGCCTGTTGGAGAAATTCGGAATGGAGAACTGTTCAAATACGAAGGTTCCCATGGCTACTGGTACACGACTCACACCCTCGCTTGACAAACCGGCGGTTGATCAGAAGGTCTACAGAAGCATGATTGGTTATTTACTCTACTTAACACCTTCTCTTGGTTTATTGTATCCGGCTAACTCAGGCTTCTTTCTACAAGCCTATTCCGATGCTGATCTGGGACGATGTGCACTTGATCGAAAAAGAACTTCAGGGGGATGTCAGTTTCTAGATGGCAAACTCATCAGCTGGAAATTAAAGAAACAAACATGTGTTTCCATCTCCAAAGCCGAAGCCGAGTACCTCTCAGATGATCTGGGTTCAAAGCCAACTGCGTGACTATGCAATTCATATGCGAAGAATACCTCTATTCTGTGACTCACAAAGCGCCATACGAATCTGTCATAATCCAGTTCAACACTCGAAGACCAAACACATTTCCCTCCGATATCACTTTATTAAAAGTAATGTAGAGGAAGGAAACATTGAGGTATATTTCGTTTATACGAATGATCAGCTGGCAGACATCTTCACCAAATGTGACAACCGTCAAAAATCGGTCAACAAAAGTCAACGAAAGTCAATAAAGTCAACTGAGGCATACATTGGGTTAACATGTTGAAATATAAGTTTCATAACCTTTGTATTATATATTTGAATATTATAATACTACACGCACTAGTTGAAAACAGTTATCGAATAAGCACTATAAATACGTATAATAAAGTACAGCAGCGTAGAAATTCGATAAACGTACAAATATTATTTTGATATAAATAATATTCATAACACGATGTATTCGTGAATACGAACCTGTGGACATATAGAACGTTGAAAACGGAGCTCGTATGCAAAAGTTACAACAAGTTAAATCGCTGTGAACGGTAAATGTACACAGGGTTTAGACCTAAGATACAAATCGTGATACCTTAAACATCAAATCTGAGATAATAAGTCATATAGTATGAAGCGTAATATTATCTAGTATTTAATTTCAAAGCCAAATGTATTTTCCGGTAAAATGCTGAAAATCGCGTAATCGGAAGAATACTGCGCTTAAACTCGTATTTCATCGTCAAATGAGTTACGACACCATCTAAATAAATGTTTAACAATGTTTTTATATATAATATTTATTTGGAACATCGTTTAGTCAAAAACTCATAAAATTTCACAAAAACGTTTTACGATTTTATAAAAACTACTTATTTATATAGGTAGATTGTTATATCTTATAAAAGATCACCCCACCCCATCCCCTACCCACCCCATCGGCAGCCACATGAGTCCCAAGACATCATACCATGATCTAGAGCAACTATTCATGATCTTAGACTTGAAGGCCTTGGACTTGATCTTTATAATAAACAATTACAAGCTAAATACTACCAAGATCTTATGAGACTAGGTTCTTCATCATAACACACCACCATCTCTCCTCCCCTCCCTCTAACCCTCGGCCCAAACACCCATCACCACCCTCCTTCCATCAACATCATATCTTCTATGTACTATAATATCCATTATAAAAATGGTGAAAGTCTTATCATGATTATTTTAATATATTTGCCATATCTTGCATGGTTCCCATGCAAGATCACCTTTCCAATTATCCTCCTATAAATCTCGACCTCCTTGGAGCATCCTCACCTTTGCTTCATTGTCTCCAAGTCACATATATTCATACTCTCAAAAGCTCTTTTGTTTCCAAGAAAATTCCAAGTCTTTCAAGGGCTTTTTCAAAGTTGAAATTGGTAAGATATTCATACTCATCTAGTGATTCTAAGACTTTCCATACCAATTACATCTCTTTTACACACACTAACACTCACCAAACTCGTGGGTAATAGCTTTATTCAAAGGTCCTTGAGCTCCATTCTTCATCATCCTCAAGAATCTTGCAATCATCTTGGTAAGTCATGATCATCTAGTAGTTTTAAAGTTCTTAATACTTTCATTTACTCTTTTACACACAATTACTCACGGGAATCCTTTGGATATTAGTTTTGTCCAAGAGTCCTCCGGGTCCTAGAGCCAAACTCTTCACCTTTCCACTAAGAAACCTTAGATCCACCACTCAAGGTGAGTTCATACCCCTCATTTTCACTTTTATCCAAGTTTTAGGGGGAGAATACAAGTTTTAACCATGAAAATGATGTATTATTGTAAAGTTTATGATATAATCTTGACAAATGATATGTTTACATATTGCATACTTAAAATACTAAGAAATTCATGTTAGTCATCTTATTACAAAGTGTATGGCACAAATAAAATGCTTGCAGTATACTATTATACATGTGTAGTTAAAAGAAACAAGTATTTAGACTTTTACACATATTTGTATCAAATAAGGCTATATGATTTATGTTATGATAAAATGGACTTAAATGTGATATTCAAGTACTAATGTGAGTACTTGACAAAGGATATTAAAAATAAGTGTTTTGTTCAAATAGTCAAGTAAACATGATGACACAACCTTTACGTCAAAACTATTATATAAGTAAAAAGTATGTTATTACGACGTAACCAAGATTTTTTGTGAATATTTAACACCAAAGTAAATTTGCGGTATTATTTACAAAAACTTGAGTTTTCAAAATGAAAAGGGTCATACTATAGTAACAAGCACTAGAAAGGCCATTTGGAAAAAATCACTATTATTTCCAATAAACGACGAGATTTGAATAAGTGTTGCCATCACTTTACTAAAATGACTAATATGAACCCTTCGCGATGACTTGTTGCATGACTTCAAAACTATCTTGATATTTATATGCTACAATGTTTAGATAATACATTTCAACTCAATGACATCATTTAGCTCTAAATATACCATTACGACGGGAAAACATTAGTATAAGTTATTAAGGGAATAATTTATGAAACGAACGACAACGTACACTACGAGTTACAAGAATAATTATATGAATATACATATATATATATATATATATATATATATATATATATATATATATATATATATATATATATATATATATATATATATATATATATATATATATATATATATATATATATATATATATATATATATATATATATATTACATACATTAATTATAATGGATATATTTGGTAATTAACAATACAAAACGATTTTCACTACGCTACGAATAAGGATATGACATGTGCGTTGGGTAATATTGTGAGACATCGCTTCACGGTACTAAGAAGAGTACACATTAAATTACTGGATTATAACCTTAATCATGTATGAGCGGGATAGTTGTATATAGATCTATATGGGATTCACATTCCCCACCTATGGTTGTTAGCTACAACTACGATCGACGGATCAAGGGTGACAAATGTCTTTCACTATTACGACGCCTGAAGAACGTCGCGCGAGGTCACTATGTCTTAGCAAGGTTATAATAACTCACAATTAACAACGAATGTCCTATATTTGGGGAAATTATCTCCAAATGGTTTCACTTAAGTGTGAAACTACATGTTACACTCTTCAAAGACTCAAAATAAGAACTTTCACTATTTCACTACGAAACATATATCGCTATCATATTACGAGAATTTCCACTATTTCACTATGGGTTTTCACTACTACACTATGAGATTTTCACTAATACATTAAGAAAGTTTACATTATATCCATACGAGTTTTCATGAAGAAATCACTACGTTTTTATCACTACAAAAACTCTTATGAACTCACCAACATAATGTTGACACTCGTAAAATTACTTGTATTCTCAGGAAATCGTTAATCAAGAACAGGTAAACCTTTTGGCGAGACGCGAAGACATTTCCGTTTAATACTTTTGATGTCATGTTGTAATTGGATCGAAACAATATTACCAAACTGTGTAACCTTCCAATTTTAATACATGATGGTGGTTATTTACTTGTGTATGATTGTATGCAATGGTTGTGATACTATATGACGTTCCACCCTCCGACGATTCCGCCATCGTGGTTTGGGGGTGTGACACCAAAGCCCTTGATGAAAAAGCATTCACACGAATCATTCATGGGCTAGGCATGAATGAGTCATCCGCAGTTCCAAACACATAATCAGCTAAGTACCTTCAATCCAAAATCTCTATTCATTTAGGTTTTTTAAGTTTTTTTAAGAAGATTGTAAACTTTTAAGTTTTTTTTTTGTTTTTTTCTTTCTTATACCTTTTAAGTTTTTTTTTTGTAAAAATTTTCTTGTTATCAGAAGCGATACTATTCATAAACGAACCTTCGGTTCCGTTCGGATAAGCTTTTACTAAAAACATTCAAAGTACATAAGTTACTATTCACATCTGACGCTTCGGTTCGCTTCTGATTACACTAAAATACTGACTTCTGCTCATAGAAACATCCATATCAATTTAGAGTCTGTTGACCATATCTCATTGCACTAAGGGATATTTGGGACTCGCATTGCAACATTGGTAACACTTCAGATGATCTGATCATGGTTAAAGACCTTTTGACATGACCATACTTCGTATAAGCCCATATGTAACCCTCATGTCTTACTTGCACCCAGTGGTTTTATCCTTCGCACAATTTCATAACTAATAAAAAAGACTTAGTCTTTTCAGGATATGTTCCAAGTGTCGCGTGGTAGTAAAACATCTGACGTCTCCTGATACGAAGCAAGAAATTCAATGTCAATTTCAACTGATGAGATTTATGAAGTTCTTTATGAAAAATGTATTAATGTCAAAATGCATACGATGAAATAGAAAAGCGCAACAAATGCTATAAGAATCAAAATACTTCTAAATAAAAGGGAAAAGCTAGAAACGCACTTTCACAAAACTTTAAGTTAATCTTCGGATACACCAATAAATTGCCAATAAGATTAGCGAAATACGAAGTACTCAACGCGTACCCCCTTACTTTAATGCAACAATCAGGATCTCCTGTGACACAGTTGAGAACCAGGTTGGGGGTATGAACATCTCAGTAACCCGTCTTCAGTGACAAGGGTGGAGTAGTGCACAATTTTCAAAGGCTTGTCATCCGAAAAGCGTGTCCAAATATTCCATATGGTGAATCGAGATACCTTTCACAAAAATCCCATAATACTTCAACTAATAAACTACAAAATGTACCTATTCGTATCAGGACGTGTCACCTAAGGTTACTCTACGTACTACTTGGAAACAAGTAACAGCCAACAATGTTTATCTAAAGGCGATGGTGGAATACTAACACTGGGTTCAGCTATCCATATGAATGCACATTACATTACTCTTATTCGGATATGAATGTGTCACAAGGACTTCCTAGAATATCAGCTCTCATCCTTCGAACTGAACCAAAAATTCGCGCTTTCACAAAATTGAATGGATCCTTGTGTTCTCACCTCGGATGATTGGCATGACTGATCTATGATCAGACTTCGGTTGTACATTCCAAAAATCAAAAATACCAAAAATATTTTTATTTTTTATTTTTTTTGTCTTTCTTTAATATTATTCTTTCTTTAATATTATCTCGTATGGTAATCTTGTTTGTTGGGGTATAACAAGAAATCTAGGATCGTTACTGATCTTGTTTTGCATTGGGAAATGCAGGAACCAATATAAATCAAGCCCAACGGTTACTTGGGGTGATGAAGCTGTCACACCGATAAAAAGAGAATGTCCCCTCAACTTACGGATGATGTGGAGGAACCCCATTCGACCGATCAAACACAGGCATTAAATACACATTCTCTCTCCACTCATCAATGCACTATATAAACACAGCAAAACCTTTATTCATCCCTTCCGTTTCAAATTTCTCTGAACTTGCAACCAAAATTCCCAAACTTTCCCAACTATCAAAACTCAAGTTCAATCATCATGGCTACCAATGATATCTCATTCACAGCAAGAGATGCCGATTCAGTTCCTGAGCTTAACCCCATGTCGGCAAACCACATTGCAAACCTTGATCCAGAAGCTTACTCATCAACAATGGCGATGTTAGTCGTATGCCTACGATATTCACCTCTTGCACACGCCATGACTTCCACTGCAAAATTTCCAAAGATATGAGTGAACAGGGCACACCATACTGCACGTCTGAATGCAGATGGCCAGTCTGTGTCCTTTAAGATCGTAACTGGTAATGAAAACAAGAAGACAATTACGGTGAAGAAGGAGCAATTCGTAAAGATTCTTCAACTTCCAGTGTCTGGACGGTTTCAGATGGCATCTCAGTCTGAAATCTTGAACATGCTCAATGACATAGGGCATACACCCATCACACGATCGATGAATTCTTTTAAGAAGAACAAATTACCTTCGGTTTGGGGTTACTTCTTTAGCGTAATCCTACGAAGTCTTTCTGGCAGGACTTCGGGCCTTGATTCTGCATCTTACAATTCCTGCAACTTCATTACGGCATCTACTACAATGTCCCAGTTGATTACGCTTCAACTCTTTGGACTGACTTTACAACTTACCTGAATCATGCGAAGAGGGCCACAGACATCGCATCTACATCGCATCTACATGTTTTTGGGACCCTAATTGTTCAAGCGGTATATGCTCATGAGAATATACCAGTGCCTTCGGATCTACCCGTCCATGAATTTCATCAAGTCCAGATTCCTTCAAGCTCAACTTCGGATGAGGGGATGGAATTTATTGCCCAAATTCCTAAGGAAATGCTGTGTAAGGTTCAGATGACAATCTAACTTTGATCGAATACCGCAAGACGATCACGATACCTGCACCCCTCAGGGATTTCTCACGAGTACTTGAATCAGAACTTCCAAAGGCTAAGGGTGGAAAACGCAAGGGCACAACCGAACCATCCGAAGCCCCAGCCAAGAAACCAAAAACAATGAAGAAAACTCATGCTGTGAAACCATCCAAGAAGAAAGCTGCTCAATCTTCACGACCACCAACACCTCGATCCGAAGAAGAAGAAGAGGAAGAAGGAGAGGAAGAACACTCCTATCAGGAAGATATCAACATTCCTCCATCACCAACCACAACAACAAATTCCACAGTACCTCCTTCTGATCCTCCTGTGTCTTTCATTGAGAATCATGTGATATCGAAACATATGACCACTGTCGAAACATCCAATGTGGAGATAAGTCATACTAAAACCCCTGTACTCACATACGGTGATCCAACTGCTACAAATCCACCATCTCCACCACCAAAGTATACAACACCTATATTCACCACAACAACAGACGTCCCACCTCCGACTCATTCATTCTTCATGAATGATATGGCCGATTCTCCTTCTTCCGATGAAACCGAAAAAGGGTAGGCTTATTTTGAAACTGTCCCGATCCAAATCCAAGACGAAGATGATGATGAACCAGACACGAGCCTGGTGTCTATGAAGAATTTTCGCCAACTAAATGCGAAATTAAATGTTTTGATCCAAGCCCAGACCACTTACACTTCGGATAAAGGGTCTGGAGTTACAAATGATCACTTGGCGGAATCACTTACTTCTTTTGAAGAAACTATCACAAAGAAAGTTACCAAGAAAATTAATGAGGCAGTAAATGTTGCGGAAATAGATGTGAAGCAAATGACACGAAACGTTTTGGAGAAGGTTGATCTAAGATGCAAGGCAGTTGAGAAGATAATTGAGGAAAAATCCAAACTTATTCAGGATCAACATACCGATAAACTCCAAGAAGTAGTTAACAATCTCAACAGTACAAACAAAGAAGTACAAGCCAAGCTTACTTCTTTAACTACTTCGGTTGAAAATCTTTCGAAACGAAGTGCAGAAGAATTCGATGTACAACTGACGAGTTTACGAAAAGATGTTGAGGAGGCGAAGAAAACCATTGCTGAATACGAACCGAAGGTACTAGAGTTAAATGCATACAGAGAAGCACAGAAAATCAGTGACCAACAAGTGAAAATTTTGGTTTATTAGACAACTGACTCTATCCGAAAGGATATACCACCATTACTCACCCTAGTTAGTCGATTATCGGGTGCTCCGAAGCCTGTAGTGCTTTCGTCACAAGTGGGAGAAGGGCCTCGACTAACAAGACAAACACGCATCACCTTCGCTCCAACAGCAACCATTACAACCCTCGCACCACTCACTCAAACAACAACTACCACTGCTGCTCAAACTACAAAACCATTCTTCGGATTCACATCAGCACCCTTGTCAGCAACAATCATCACAACATCACCATCAACAACTGTTTCTCCTGTTTGGGGAAGAACAACTCCGATGACAACCGAATCCACCTCCAGCCTCATAAAAAGATTCTCTGGTGGAATCAAAATCAGAACCAGTTCTGCACCTTCTTCTACTTCAACAATAATGACAACTTCTCAAATACCTCCTGAGATAGGCCCTTCGGTTGACAAAGGAAAGAAGATTGCTCAAGTATTGACTAAGTCTGAGGAGAAGAAACAGAAGGAAGAGGAATATGAAAAGTTGAGGCACTTGTATGCAGTCTCTAGAGAAAGAGTTGGAAACAAAGAAGCTTTAGGTCATGTTAACAAGATATGGACTTATGAAACAATAATGTCATTGGCGTTCTCTACAGTGGAAGTCTTTGACCGTGTGCCACTGGTGTCATACAGTGATGAAAACACAACTGGGCTACATCTAGACATCCCATTCAATCTGAAGCTCTTTACTGCTAATGTCTATGACATTGAGTTTGATCAGGCTGAAAAGAGAAGATTTCAATAACAAAAAGCCAGGTTTCATGAGAACCTTGCTGCCACATGTTTGGTCATGCCTGAAGATTGTTGGGATTGATCGTATAGAGACTGGACCACTCTTTGAAGAAATTTATCAGAACTTCACCTATTATGTCCGAAGAGGAGAACAGAAAGTTGAAAGCTCTTTCACCGTAGCTGACTTTGCATTGATGAATCTGAATGACTTCATTGTACTAGTTGAAAGATTCTACAGCATGAAACAAACGAGAATCTCACAGCAGGTTGGTCTTACAAGAGGTCAAAGGATCATTGGAAGGTTTATGGGTTCGTATCTTAGAAACTTCGCCTTATATGATTATGAAATCACAAAGCTCTTTAAGCTCCTTGTTCCAGCTGCGGATAAAGAACTTACTGGCATAACCAAAATCAGTGATGGAAAGATTCTGTAGAAACCATGGGGAGTTGTTTACAAAAGAAGATTGACCAAGAAAGGAGCATTGAAAAAGCTGTTCTTTGATATGGATGAAAAGGAGAAGTTTCCTTCAACGTTTTTGGAAGGAATGATCGCAAGAGTTACAGTAAACAAAGAAAACTCTGATGATGCGAAACTTGACAACGCCTAGTAATATCAAGTATTTTAGTCGTTGTTGAGCCACATTCTTAGTGAAATTATATCATATATGCTGTGGTATTCTCACTTTTTGTGCCAGTGCTTGTTTGGAAAGAAATGATGTAAACAGGGGCTAAAAGCGGACAAAATGGAAGAAGTTTGAAGATAAAGACAAAACAGTCGAATTCACACGCGCGTCGCGGGATGTACAAAGGCGCGACGTGGTGACTCAGCATTGAGGCGGTGGAGAAAATTCAAATGCCGAAAAAACGGGGATAAACCGATACGCAGGCCGCGGATTTCACTTATGCGCAGCGCGGCCTCTTAATTTTTGCAACTATAAATAGAGGGTTTTAGGTCAAAAAATGCAGCAAAGACCTGGCATAGGAACGACTCCCAAGGCTTCTTTGACTCCGAGTTTCAGTTTTCAGCAACCATTATTTGGTATTTTATGTTTTTATCTTTTAATTTCCAATTAGTTTAGTGATTTCGGTAGATTTGGCTAGTGTCTTTGGATGTGACAACCATTGGCATTAGTTCTTAGTTCTTGAATTTCTTGTTTACTGTTTTGAACCATTGGGATCTGAGTTTTTAATAGTAATCATTCGGTTAGTGTTAATTGCTCTATTTTCGGTATTTTATGCTTTTGAATGGAATTTGGATGTTTTGATTGTGTTGGATGTTTGGATTTGATCTTGGTTACTTCTGATTTAGAATTATACTTCTGATTTCAGTAAGTACTTAGGTTAGTATTGGTTTAGTTTAGTTGATGCTTGAATTGGTTTATTGGATTTGTGATTTTTGGGATTGTTTTGGGTATAAGTCGGAAACTAGATCCTCTGGCTGTAGAAGTGACACTACAGTTGGTAATCTGTTGCCTACCTGGACCACGTAACTCCTGTGGATCGACCCTGACTACCACTGTGCTAAGTAAGAGTGAGGTTATTTTACTATTTTTGACCGCATGACGACCGCTGTGATGTCAAAGCTAGAGTTGTGTACTCATCTGAAGTGGTGGTTACAAGTTCGGAGGGAATTGAGTAAAGCTTTTCACTTGTTATAGACTTCGGATACCTGGCATCTTCACCACAAAGGGGGAGAATGTTAGGATTCTGGTTGTGATGATAGTTTGATATCCGAAGTACATATGTTCCTGTCCGAAGCTTTGATGTATGCGAAGTGGGAGGTTGATACGAAGCGGCTGATGATAAGAAGTCTACGTGCTTATCTGTAGACAGTTATGTTTTCAACTTATCTTTTATTATAGATAATGTCTAGGGTTTTTATGCTTATCTGTAACTAATTGGATTAAGTGTTTATCCAATTAGATCTTAGTATATAAACACCTTTAGCCCTAGATGTTTAGTACGTACTCTTAGAACAGTCGCATAGTCATTGTAATGCTCTTAATAGTTGCTCGTCATTAAAAGACTTGGAGCACTATCCTTTCTACATTGAATATAAATCATTCGACTGATTGAATACTCAAATACTTGTGTTCTTGTTGTTAGCCTTGTTCATAATTTAGTCTTACATCAACAATTCTTTCAAATCCTCCACCCCAATTTGGCCCAAACTTAACAACCCACCGTAGTCCAGGGTAGCGAAGTCCTCCATGGCATCCTCAACTTCTCGAGCACAACTGGAAACCGAGCTCCCTTCCCCAACATCAGGACCGCTGACCTTCAACTCCTGACAGAGACCACACCGGCCCGCCTCCTCGCCAGCCACATAACTTACTCGTCGGATGCGGTTAATACCATGGACAAAATCCGGAATCATAAATACCCTCTCAACTATCTTGACCATACCCTCCTCCACTACCCACTTCAGATCACCTTCCACCTTCGCTAAAGCTGCAACTTTATCCTTCAGGGCACGATCTTTCTCGCACAGCTCGGCATCAAAACTCTCAGCCCGAATCATCAAGGCTTCATTATCCTGGCCAACCTTGTCCAGTTTTTCCTGGGTACTAGCCAACTGTTCTTCCACTGACATCTTCTCCGCAACCAAAAGCTCACATTTATGATCAAATTCACGAGCGGCACTCTCCAAACGAGCAATCTGCGCCTCCAGCTCCACAGTTGATGCACACAAACATGCACTTTCAGCCAAGGCATTACGAGCTTCAAGCTTTAAAGACTCCTGGCTGGAGGAAGAAACTGACAAATGCTCCATTCTCTTTGCTGCGGCTGCCAAATAATAAGCAGATTAAGTAGAAGCGAACCTCAAAGCACTTACCAGATTGTCTTGTGAAAAATCTTCCATCTCCGACTCGGCTGCCGGAGGAAATGCATGAAGTGCAAAATCCATGGCATTCTCTCGTGTAGCCAAACGAGAGCCATTGTCAAGCTTCCAATCTGGGATGAATGGTAAGGATGCATAATCTGTCCAAACATGGGTACCTAGAGCAGCACGCCCACCACCACCAGCACCAAACTCATTGCCTCCGCCCATACCAATTCCGCTTCCTCCGCCCACATCAAACCCACCCGCAATGTTTTCTCCCAAACCTCCTGTGTCACCAGAACCAGATAATATTTTTGAATCACCCATAACCTGTTCACCCTGATCCCCAGCACCCTCAGGCTCAGACGGGACCTCCGTGTTTCCAGCATTTGTCTCCTTATCATCCGGGATAGTGATAATACCCAAATCATATTGTTTCAAGCTGCTTAATAACTGACGACGACTTACCCTCCTTACCAGCCTTGTCTCTAACGAACCCTCTGAACCCTCCAACGCATCCCAAGCCATTTTCCTTTTACTCGCTAACCTAGCAGATTCCCTAAGAATACCTTCTTTGCTATCACGAACTGACTCTGACGATTCTTCACGATCACCCCTGGAAAGCCCCTCCACCTTCGCATCTATCAACGGAATGTCACCTAGCTCCCCTTGCCAAACCCCTTCTCCTCCAATCCTTGAATCTCTTTGGCTCGTGCCACAATATCCGGGTTTTGGAAAGCAAACGGAGCAGCCACCTTATCAACTAAATCCACTTCTCGATACTGAAGATCCCCTTTTCCCCAATCCTTACCAAGCACATCTTCAAAACGCACCATACACGGCCCACCTGCAAGAGAAAGGGAAAATGAAGGAATACACACAAGAGTCCGTCATACGAATACACACAAGAGTCCGTCAGCGCGCCAGCAGGATTCCCTGCCATCTCCTAGACGGCCAGCCAGCAGCCAGGGACCATGCGACCCGCCTGGCTGGACGTCACCTGAATCGATAATCCTCGATAATCCTGGACGGCTGGCCACCACGTGTGCCAATACCAGGACGACACATTATCTTGTAACAGTTATCGCGTGACCTGTCAAGCCATGAACGACCCAGGTGGTCCACGAGCCACTACCTGGTCACTTGAATGAGCCAATCACAGGCGACCACAGACGATCGCCCAATGATGAAAAGATTCACTGCGAAACCTGAAAGACGGTCCCCACAAAGATATAATGGTATATGATGATCATACCCCTGTTAAGATCATCATCGTCACCCATATTCGTACTCGTTCACTTTCCTCTCTCATTCTCTCTGATTACCGTCGAAGCGCCCTCCCGGGATCGCCTCCCGGAGTGCGACTGACTCCATTCTCGTTGTTGTGAACTCAGATCTGAAGCTCTGCCACTCAGAAGACTCCATTGAAGGACTAGTTTGCATCACCGGGCTTCTGCAGCATCGCGCGGACAGTCGAAATACTAGTTTCCTTCAATTCCAAAACTGAAAAATCAATTCAACAGTTTGATAGTGATATTATCGGTTAGAAAAAGTAATTTTCCTGCTTAAATTTTTATTAAAAAATGTGTGAAATCGGACAGGATCACAGGAGTTCAAAATCCGTACTTTAAATTTTTTTTGGTTATTTTTACAATTTTTTTTATTATAGAACATCTATAACGTCGGAGTATCGATGAGAAAATCACATAGCAAGTTAAATATTATATATTATAGTAAAAGTATAAAGATTATTATATTACAGGAAAGCAGTCTTTCACCGTCCTTTCTTTTCTGGCCTTATGTGTCTATTTCTTATATTTTCAAAAAAAAAAAAAAAAAAGTGTCTATTTCTTATATTTTCAATGTCTCATCTTGTCTGGTCAAGAAAAGCTAAATTCTACATCTCATAGCCTATAATAAGGCTTTGGGTATAGCGGGGGAGATAGATAGTAGCCCTGAAAATAAACTAAAGCGGTGATACCTTCCGACCCATGGCGATGCAAAGAGGTGGAGAAATCCGAGATAAGAAAACCCTAAAGGTTTCTGGCAATGGTGATCCAGTTAACACCGATGAGGAGGTTGAAGAGCCTGACAATGGCAGGTCCAAGTTCGACTCGACAACGGCCGTTGTCCCCAAGTTGGCTGTGCGGAAACAGAGTCTAAAGGCTTATCGCCTTGCCTTTCTCTCTCTGCTGCTTCTCCTTTCGATCGCTCCTTCTAAAGTGACATCCGATCATCGTTGTGATGGTAATTTGTTACTTATTTACGTTGATGATGTAAATGGACTTTTGAAGTTTCCGTCACTCCTTACGAAATAGTTTATCGACATTGATCCCAATTTGCCTTAGTTTGCTGAAGCCTTGATGATTCGTTTTTAATTAGTTGGTTTTTTATAGTGCAAATTTGTTCTAGTTCCGTGATATTACAGCCGAAATTCATGTAACCAAATTTTCTTTTGAGATTGATTTATGTATTTTTGTTGCTTCGGTCTACTTATTTGATTTTATGTTGTTGTTAGATGGATGGAAAGGCATTGGATTTAAATATAACTGGGAAAAAGATACAAACATGGTTGAAGAGGACCTTCTATTGTAAGTTTATTGTTCTTCCTTATATTGTATATGAATTTCCGTAATTTTAATTTTAAATTTTTGTTTAAAGGTGATTTTTCTGTTTTTACCCGGGTGTAAACTAGATTTGTACTGACGATGGTTATTTCCAGAAAGAAAAACTAAAACGTCGTCAACGTATTTACATCTTTTTGTAACTTCAAACCTATGGGAGTACCATCACATTGCACAAATGTGATGGGTGTCAGCGCCACGTCAGATTTTACCTCTATCACATTCTATCACACTTCATCACAACACACTTTATACCTATCACATTTCATCACACCACATCATTTTTTTTAATTTAAAAAATTCAAAAATAAATAAAAACCTAATTTTTAATTTAAATAACATTAGATTAAACATAAAAATTACATTAATTTAAAAAACATTACATAGAAATTTAAAAATAAAAAAAAATTACATAGAAATTTAAAAAAAAAAAAACATTACATGGAAATTTAAAAAAAAAAACTAGTCGTCTTCATCTAATCTGTTTCGATAAACATGCTCGGCTAAATCTTCATGAAGATATTGGCACGTTTCGAAATTTTGAACTTCGAGTACTTGTTGTAAATATTCGGGCGTTCCGGGAATGAATTGCACTTCCAGGTTAACCGCATCGGCCTCGTCGTACGTGCAAATCGCTCTACCTTTATATTCAACAATCATATTATGCATAATGATGCACGCATACATAATTGTCTTCATCCTACCGTCGTCATGGAGTCGTGAGGCATGTTTGATCACATGCCATTTTTGTTTGAGGACCCCAAATGCCCTTTCTATGTCCTTCCTAGCTGATTCTTGTCTCCGTGTAAACATCTTTGCTTTTTCACTTCGAGGTACCGCGTACGCCTTCACAAATGTGGCGTAATCTAGATAAATCTCATCACAAAGATAGTAGTCGTGTTTGTATTGATGTCCATTCACTGTGAATGACATAGTAGGAGCTCGCCCGGTCTAAATATCATTGAAAATTGGAGATTGATTAAGAACATTTCGGTCATTGTTGGACCCGGCTACCCCAAAGTACGCATGCCAAATCCACAAATCGAATGATGCAACGACTTCCAATATCATGGTTGGCTCACCTACGTCACCTCGGGTAAATTGTCATTTCCACGCAGTTGGACATTTTTCCCACGCCCAATGGGTACAATCAAGGCTACCAAGTATACCAGGTAAACCATGTCTCGCTTCATGTGCCGCATATAACTTCTCGATATCACGAGTTGTAGGTTTATGCAAATATTCTTTGCCAAACACGTCAATAACACAAGCACAAAACCAATCCACAGTGTCCCTTACGGTTCTCTCAGCCAATTTCAGATACTCGTCACTAGCATCAGCTGTTATGCCTAATGCTAAATACCTAAGTGCAGCCGAACATTTTTGTATACAACTAAAACCCATTCTACCTCTACTATTGGGTTTTTGCTTAAAATAATCATATCGCGCCTCTAAAGCTTTGCTAATACGTAAAAATAACTCTCTAGGTAAACGATAACGACGTCTAAAATGTTTGTCACCATAAAGAGGAGGATCAGCAAAATAGTCACGTACCAAAAGATCGTGTGCAGCTTGCCGATCTCGGTTGATAGAGGTTCTTGTGTGTCTAACGTTTGAAGACCCTTCATCGGCACCGTGCGCAACAACATTAAAAAACGTGTTGATAAATTCGCCGTCGTCCGAATCGAATTCTTTAAAAAATTCCATTTTGTGTGAATATGTATATATGAGAATTGTGTGAGTTTGTGTAGATGAGAGGTGTATGTATATATATAGGTGAAAATTTGGTTTAATTTTTTTTTTTAAAAATATAGCCGTTCAATGGCTTTGAAGAATAATTTTTTTTTTTAAAATTGGCATGATTCACCGTGAGCAGCATCACCATCCACCACGACCACGGCCATCACGGCACACACGGGGCGGTGTGCACGCCGTGATGGCTTGCTTAGGTGGCATCACGGACCCCCAATCACGGGGTACTCCCTTTAGCCTCATGGTAATTAAGGAATAGGCATGTCATGGTACTTTTGTGTGAGATATTTGATGGGTAATTTTGAATAAACACTCACTTGAAGTGTGTGTTCGTGTGTATGTGTGTTTTTGACTTTACATCTATGTGCTATCAAAGATGTTTATTTTAGTGTATTGGTAAAAAAAACCCCTCTGATGTGACATATGTGTGTATAAAGTCAAACACATATATATACACACCTACACATATATGTAGTCATGTGGGTTTTATTTAAGATTACCATTTTTAGCACCATCCTATTTGATTTAGTCGCTCATATTTTCTCACACTTAAATGTTTTATAACTAAGGTTAAATTCGGATGACCACGATTTTGGGCGGGACACAAATAGACTTGATTACTTTAGAGTCATCGCTTTTGATGTTTTTGGAGATAATCAACCCACCGGAAATACTAGTTATGATGATGGAGGTCGTAGAAGTGATGGTGGTGTAGTGGTGGGCCCGAGACTAGAACAAGGAGGCACTATGCCTGGCGACGTGATTCAACCAGTTCCTGCCGGGATCGTCACCAATGATGGTAGTGATGGCGGTGAACCGTTAGTGCAAATATTGGAACCAGAAGACGATGATGGTGTCGGTGGCGGTGGTGGTGATGTTGGATATTTGGTGATGGTGGGATGGTGGGAAAAGTGGTGGGTATGGCTGGGGTTGTGGAAAATACTTTGAACTCTGTTTTAGATATTGTATTAAAGTAGGTATTGCATTTTGCACGATGCTACGGGAGTGCAAGAGTTGTGGAAATTTATGTATAGTAATTTGGCGGGAGTGTATGGGTTGTGGAAAATTTATGCATAGTAATTTGGCGGGAGTGTATGGGTTGCGGAAAATTTATGTATAGTAATTTGGCAGGAGTGTATGGGTTGCGGAAAATTTATGTATAATGGTGTACTTTTGGTTTACGGAGATAAATATTAAAAATTTTATATGTTTTTATAACTCTACAGCTTATACATATATAAACATGAGTATATTATACAAAAAACTGGAAAACGATTTTGTAACAAAAGAGTAATTTTTAAAAACATATTAATTTTTAAAGAAACATATATAAAAACATAGATGTAAAAAAGTTATAAAGAATCAACTCTTCGTCAATGTTGTAAGAATATATATATATATATATATATATATATATATATATATATATATATATATATATATATATATATATATATATATATATATATATATATATATAGAGAGAGTTAGGATATATTAAAACCTATAAATATTGTGTGGACGTAAGACCCAATAAGAAGCCTAGAATCACCAAGGGTAGTTTGGTCAATTAATATTTAATTCAATTAATTAAATTTAAATTAATGCCTATAATTATGGTAAATTGAGACCTATAATTTTGGTAATCTGGTAACTTCCTCTATTAACACGTTAATTATATTAACATTCCATCCCCAACATTAGAAACCCTACGCCAACTAATCTAGCTGTCATCTGTGTAATCGCCACCACCATTCTGCTTTCATACGCACCAACCGTAACACACCAATGCAGCCCACCACCACCATCATCTCGTATAGCCTGCATCAACCTCGACTTCTTCTAGGGTGGAAACACACACAACTTTCACATTGTTGCCTTCATCATCTTCCAATCACCCGTTTCATGACAACGAGAAAGGCGTAAAAGAGAAAGTAGTGAAATTGATATCAATCAAACTTGCAATCAAGAATTCAAGGTTTTGATTTTCTTTTTTCTGTAATCAGAATACACATGGATACAAAGGATTTGATCAGAATACACGTTGAATGAGAATGTTTTTTCGATGTAATTCTATCAGAATGGTATTTCAGAATGTTATTATTTCATAATTTTGTTCTTTTGAATGTATTTTAGTTCAAAGAATGTTATTCTTTTGATGTATTTTAGTTCAACAATGTTGTCATTTTGATGTATTTTAGTTCATAGAATGTTTTGTTCTATCTCATGCTGTCAATAATAATGTGTTTTCGGATATCATTCTGCCAGAATGAATATTTCAGAATGCTTTTTCTGTCAAGAATAGATATTCATAAGGTTATTCTTTTAGAATGACATTCTCTCAAGAATAGATGTTCAATAAGGTTATTCTTTAAAAATGGATATTCATAATGTATTTTCTGTCAAGAATGGATATTTATAATGTTATTTTCCATGACATTCAGTTAAAAAATGTTATTCTGCAAGAATGGATTTTTTGAAAAAAAAAATAATTCTCTAAAACCGACTAATTTTTTGATGAAGAAAACGAGAATTCTGTTAAGAATATCTAAGGTTTAGAACAAGAAAATAATTATTTTCGAAAATAATTTTTTTATTTAATGAATTTAAAGAACTTTCCAAAAATCAGTTTGTTTCCTTTTTTTTTCTTTAAATAAAATTCCTATTTTGCCCTTTTATAACCGATTTTAAAAAAAAAAAATAAATAATACAATAGATAATTACAGTTATGCCATTTTAATCTAAACCCTTGATATATCTAATCCAACGTATCAGAATTGGTCTTACGTCCACACAATAATTAATGGTCTTAATATAACCTAGCCCTATATATATATATATATATATATATATATATATATATATATATATATATATATATATATATATATATATATATATATATATATATATATATATATATATATATAAAAGTTGTAAATATTTTATGTAACGAAAACAAAGTTGTAAAAGATGAAAAATTGTAAAACAAATTTTTTAAAAACAGAAAGTGTTTGAAAACAGTTTTAGATCAAATTTGTTAAGTAATTTAAATTTCGACTAACATGTGTCAGATCGGGATAGGTTAGGCATACCCCGCGTAAAAAATAGAAGTGAGAGTATTCCAACTCTCGTCTCTTTTGTTTTTTTTTTTTTTTTTTTTTGAACAGCAAGCACTTATAACATTAAAACACAACACCAGCGAGAAGCTGGAAAAGAACAGAGAGTACAGAAGCATACAAAACCAGACAACCGGAAATAGCAACATACAATACAAACAAAAGAAGGCCTCTAAATAAAACTAACAGCAACAACGCAATCACAGACCCCGAATCAACTAGAAATATGAGATCAGAAACCAACAGCAACCAGACCACCTAAAAAAAGCCAAATTCCAGAAAACAAGACCCAGGGGTAGAATCGTCCAGAATGCCAAAAATTTGCAGCAGCCAGAAAAACAGCACCAAGGGGGCAAAAACGCAACTGAATAAGAAGAATCAGCCAGGAAAAAAGCTCCAAGGGTACAAAAACGCCAAGAGCAGACAAACACAAGAGAAACTTCATGCATTCGTTAAGAAAGTACCTAGGACTTCCAAAGGTAAGATCAACTGAACCCAAGAGCAGCAGCACACCAATGGCACCATCAGAAGAACACACAATCACCAGAACCACACAACACCACAACTTTATACCGACCGACCCAAAAAGCAGCAGCAGAATAGGAACATCAACAGTAGATCACGAAATCATCAATCTTATGAAACTAGAACCAAGAACCGCCAGGGGTATAAACGTCCAGAACCAACAACTCCATACTTTTAGACAAAAGGAGCGCCAAAAAACCACCAAAGTGCAAGCTAGAAGTATAATACCATCCCAACATAAGAACAGAACCACCAAACACCAAATAGCAGCAAGAAATTGAACTGACATGGGAACAAAAGAGAATAGACTAAAATATACACCAAACAGAAAAAAAACGCACACACACTAATAGACACACACTCACACCCAGAAACGCACGCACCCCCCCCCCCCCCCCCCCCCGACCCTCACCAGCGAACACGAAACGAAAGTGCCTCATCGCAACAGGAACCTATCAATAGAACTACCCACAGAAACGAGAAAACACACACCAAAGACGATTTTTATGATATTTATAACAAAGCGACATGTTGCATGCTATTTATGATATAAACTTTACTTAAAAGCATTGTGAAATATAATTTACAATACGATTAGGTTTAATTATATATAATAGTGAAATTCTGGGTTATGAAAATACATACGTAAAAGACGATTTTTATATGTACTTAAAATTCTAAACACATGAAAATGAATATGTAAAAAAATTGAAAGACGTGTTTAAAAAAACTATTTAATAAAGAGAAAAAAAATCTTGAAAACATACATACAAATAAAAATGTAAAAAAAAAATTATAAAAACACAAATTTTGTAAGAAAATGAATTTTGGGAAAATAAAATTTAAAACAATAAATTTGTAAAAAGAAAATGTAAAGGTTGTTTAAAAGGCCATTTGAGAAAAAAAAAACTAAACCTTAAAAACATTTAAAAATAAAATTGTAAAAGATCAAAGAGAACCGATAAAAAGTATTACTTTGGACTAAATATGGCAAAACTCAAAAACTATACTTTACAAAAAATAAGCAACTCAATAAATATAACGAAAAACTATAGATTGTGTTAGGATCGAGACACTTAGCATACGAACACTAAACTCACACACTCAGCTCACAAATTAAGAACACAAGAATTTAACGTGGTTAGGTCCAAAACTGACCTACGTCCACGGCGGGTAACTAGGAATTTATATTCAACTACATTGGTGTGGTGTGGTACATAAATCTCTTCAACTGAAGCTCTATTTATACATATGAGAAGGTAGTGTGAATTGTGAAATGTGAAATCAAACTTCACCAATCTTGGACTCACCAACCTTGGACTCACCAACCATTGACTTCACCAACTTCACATTCACCAACTTTGACAAACCACAAGAGTGGCTTCACACTCAACAATCTCCCACTTGAAGCCATGGAACAATCTTCACCTGTGCTTCAACTGTGCATCTGTATTTCCGTAAACTCCTTCTTAGTTACCCCGACCTTCTCATCAGTTAACCTGAAAGGCCCGTTAAAACTCTCATGAGTTTCAACATGTTTGTCATGACTTAAACTGCCCTTGACCCGTTCTCTGTCCCTATCGGCTCCTACTGAAAACGAACTACCGAATCCTGGAACAATATGAGAACAAACAACAACACTCTCCATATTTAGCAAGTTATCAAAACCGGAGAGACTTTTACAGCTGAAAACTGGTTCTAAATCCACTGTCGTCCTGAACCTATGATTGAAACACGACCTATGCTCCCATTGTTGCAAAACCCTGCAACTGAAACAATACTTTGTGCTCTTATTGCCACAATATCCTTCGACTGATTTTTCTGAACCTTTCACGCTCATTCAACCTGAATCTTTCTTGTAGCTCTAGGCTTCCTACTTGTAAAAGGTCACCCACTTCTGCCCATGAGATTCTGTGAACAGGACTTTGTTTCTCTTCTGAACTGGGACGGTCACTCCCTCAGACGGTAATCCGACCATATACAGCGAACATTCATCGTTCACAAGTCTTACCTTTCCAAAGTCCCCAACTTTCAGATTCTGCAGTGCTTTACTGCTGTGGGTAGCATGAAATGAAGCACCAGAATTCTTGACCCAAGAGTCTTCACTGCCTTCCACTGAGTCCCAATGCATCAAACCCAGACATATTCTCAGAAGCAGAATTTCCTCTATTTGGACATCGACTCTAAAGAATGTCCACACCTCAACGTCATGAATAACACCGAACTTTCTGATCCCGTGATTACACCTAATTCTGCTGACTTTCTAATCACTGCTGGATCAACCGAAAACGGATTTTCTCTTAATTACTTGATCTGTTCATCCCATGATCTGTTCTTGAACCCCTAAAACTCTGATCATCGCTGGATTTGTCTGAACGTCTGATCTTCTGGAATTCTCTAATTTTCTCCCTTTACCAATACCACACCTTGAACTTTCTGACACATAATGCCTCAATCTGCATCTTCCACGAACTTTCCAATCTTCACTAAACGAAGCCTTGTCTGAACTTAACGACTGTTCTTGGCTCGTTATTTGCAAAATATAATCCCCACCCAAATTATTTTCGGGCTAAACTGCCCAAAACAAATGTTGGAGTGACTGTTTTGCGACTTTGATAAAGTTCAGGGACTTAACTGCAATTTTCTGAAAGTTCAGGGGCCTATTTTGCAAATTCTGGAACTTCAGGGACCTGTTTTGCAAATTATTTTCGGGCTAAACTGCCCAAAACAAATGTCGTCTTCTCCGGCGGACTCCGGCGCTACAGTGTCGTCTTCTCCGGTGAACTGGTTTTTCCGGCCAACTTTCCGGCGAGTTTTGACCAACTTTGACCGGTGATTTGGAGGTCTTCCGACGCTCAAAAAATTCGAAAAAATATATTTTCGAAATCTGCGGAACGAGACCTTTCCAACGGCGTAAACCAAAATCGTTTTTGAGACAAAAAGTTTTCGACCCAAAAACAGAAAATCACTCTCTGGAGCCAAGGCTCTGATACCACTTGTTAGGATCGAGACACTTAGCATACGAACACTAAACTCACACACTCAGCTCACAAATTAAGAACATGAGAATTTAACGTGGTTAGGTCCAAAACTGACCTACGTCCACGGCGGGTAACTAGAAATTTATATTCAACTACATTGTTGTGGTGTGGTACATAAATCTCTTCAACTGAAGCTCTATTTATACATATGAGAAGGTAGTGTGAATTGTGAAATGTGAAATCAAACTTCACCAATCTTGGACTCACCAACCTTGGACTCACCAACCATTGACTTCACCAACTTCACATTCACCAACTTTGACAAACCACAAGAGTGGCTTCACACTCAACAGATTGTATGTTTGAAAAACGGAGAATGCTACGGCAACCCATCAAACATTTCATTTTGCATCTATTTAGTCTCTTAGGTTTTTTTCCCTTGCTCCTTAAGGGCTTACGGTTTGAAAAACCGGGCAATAGGGGAAAATCTGAATAAATCTGAAAAAGTTCAGGGACCATTTAGATGCAATTTTAAAAAGTTGTGGGGGGGGGGGGGGTACTGTAGCAAATTCTTTTGCTACAGTAACCCTGATGACCAATTAAAATCGGTTGTATAAACATTAAGCCCCTAGACAGCAAGGAAAAAACTTAAGGGACCAAATATATGCAAAATGAAAAGTTCGATGGGTTACTGTAGCATTTGTCCTAAAGAAAAGTCTGTCGACTGGAGATAGCGTCGCTGTCTAGCCATGTGCACCTCTGCTGATCGCGATGTACCAAGAGATAGCGTCACTATCTCCCCCCTTTCCAAATTTTCACTTGTTTTCTCCTCATGTTACCTTCTTTATAAAAAAGCGGGTGTTACGCTCCTAGAACACATCAGGCATGTAAGGCACATAAGGCATACATTCATGTCTAAGAAAGTTATGTATCATACATAAAAAATTACACATACTTATAACTTTTAGCATGCACATCATAACTGAAATAATAAGACTCATTGCTCGTTGAGCTCCGATTGAATGCACTCTTCGCATTCCATTTTTTTTCAAACGTGTTCATTTCGTATAAAGTTTCTTTGAAAATTCATTTTAAGTAATGGTTTGAGTCTAGATACGCAAGAATGCATACCTAAATCCCTCATACCATGCTCTGATACCAACTTGTAACGTCCCCAAATTTTTTTTGAAAAAGAAACATCATATATTATTAATACATAATTCGAAAACGTAATTTTAAGTTATCCAAAATCAAATAAAGTAGCAGAAGTCAATATCCAGAAAATATATTATAAGTTCATATTATTAGAAGTCATAAAATCCTAAATTTAACTCCCCACGGAGAGCGTGTCGGTAGTAGTCAAACCGGTGTCTTCCCATTGTCAACCCCAGAGGGTCCTGAAAAGATGAAAATCAACAATGGGTAAGCGAAAATGCTTTGTGAAAAACAGAGTACTCGCATATTATACCAATCACATGCATTCACGTATCACTTTTATACGTACACAAACATATAACTTAACTTAACTTAGCATAAACATCATCACATTATCTTAAACACATATTGTTGGTACCAACTCCTATTCACTGACCACTTTTCCCGCCAGTACTTTGTCGCCAGCCAGTCAAACCACTTCACCACTGTACTTCATGGTCAGCCTTGTCCACTTCACCACTATACTTCATAGACATAACTTACATATGCATACATTGCCCACTTCACCGCGTACTTCATGGACATCACAAACATACCACATACACATACATAATTCATATCACATCTTTCTTATTAACAAGACATAAACATATATATACACATCACACATTGCACATTACATGCAATGTTAACATAATAGACGAGCTAGTGTAACTCACATATAAGTATATCCACATATCAACAATAGCATGCACTAGAAGGAACTTGCATAAAACAACTAACAAACATTGGTAACGACCACGGTTTAGAGTTTTCCTTAAATTGGCAGGGTTCATTCTTTATTTTATAATACATTTTAGTTCCTTTTTCGTCGTTTATTAAGTCTTTAGACATAACCATTAAGTCATGAAATTCTGGTGCTTTAGGGTCCATTTGTAATCCTTTTAGAATGTACATTGAAGTTTGGTGCATAAAACGTCCTAGATTCATTTTTATAAAGTTTGCATATTAAGTCCTTTTAGACCCTTGTCCTCTATTCAGGCTGTAACTTTTGATCCATAAATCCAAATGACATGTTCTATACCTTTCTGGAAACTCGACTCGATTTTACACAACTCTCGTCTCACGGGGTTTTCTCTGATTCCGTCCTGATTTTTCCGTAAAACGATCTGCAAGTTCTGCTCAGATGGTTGTATTAAGTGCTTAATGCTATAAGATCAGTTCATTGGTATTAAAACATCCATTAAGACCTTTACCATGGTTAACACATGAAATAGAAACTAATGATATCAAAACTACC
Organism: Cichorium intybus; assembly: GCA_023525715.1. Classification (NCBI taxonomy): domain Eukaryota; kingdom Viridiplantae; phylum Streptophyta; class Magnoliopsida; order Asterales; family Asteraceae; genus Cichorium; species Cichorium intybus. The sequence goes on along the minus strand of CM042011.1, from coordinate 120,645,242 downwards.
CATTATATAAAATCATATTTTCATGAGATCACAATTATGCACTAAAGTTTTGGTATACCAATCCACACACCAAACCTTAAACTATTAACCCATGGCTATAAAAACACCCCAACAAAAGCCATCACCCGATGGTGGTATGGCGCCTATACGGTGGTGAAAAACCTCACACAACAATTGCACTAAATGGGGTAAAAACAGACAAAGTCGATGACCAAAATCTAGAACATCCCAAGGACTGAAAAATATACTCATCCACAGTCACCTCACAGTGGTGGTAATGTGGTAGGACAGCGGTAGTCGGCCGGTGGTGGTGCAAACCTCACGCTCCAATTTTCTAGCTAGACAAAGTACAAAACACCCAATCCAATCGATATCTAAGTAATAGCCACTAGGAAACGACAGAAAAATGGTAACAACCCATGACCACCTTGCGAGGTGGTGGAATGGTTGCCAACGATTATTTTTGGACTGAGGGAAAAGACGAGAACGGGTCCCGTTCACTGCATTAGGACTCGAAACAAGGTACATAACCTGTTGGAATATGTAAACAGTCTCGACCACCCTTACATGGTGGTTCTACGGTGCCAGCGAAGGAAAATCCGACAGCCAAGGGTTGCCGGCGACGTGGATGATGGTGGGACATGAGTGAGAACAGAAACAAAAGGGAAAAGAAGGAGAGGTGAGGAAGGATTTTTACCACACAGTTTGCTACACTTATCTCCGGCCAGAACTCTAATCACCACCACTGCTCTCGGTGTCCACTCTTCCCATGGCCTCACTGTTTCTTCCTATCATGCTGGTTCTTTCTGATTTTCGCTACCTCTGCCTCACTCTCGGTTCTCTGATTCACGTCAAGGAAGGAAACGACACAAGAAAAAGAAGCGATGTATAGGTTTTGGAGTTTTGGTCCTGAAATATCTGTCACTAGCAATAATCCCTTAGATCAATAAGCTAGTATTTCAAGTTTCCAAATTTACTCTAATGGTCCTTCACTAAAAAGAATTGTTTCCTTATATCATCTATTTAATTCCAAATTATTAATATTAATTAGGGGGAGCAAAAACCAAACCAAAAATCGAAAAATTGAAACCCAACATAAAATCGTTCGTTTGGTTTCTATATTTTTTTCAATAACCGAAAATTTCATGTTCGGTTCGGTTTTGGGAAACCGAAAAAAAAAAACCGAACCGATTTTTATAAAAAAAATTTATGCACATATATTATGAATAAAGTCTATGAATTAAAGGCAAAAGAGGTGCCGTTGTATGAATTAAAGTCTATGAATTAAAGGCAAAAGAGGTGCCTTGGTCGGGTGGTTAAGCCGTTGTATCATGACGCGTTTTCTTTTGCAGCTCTACACGCCTTTTAACTCACTTGGGAGTCAATTCGTCGCATATCGGCTTGATAACAAAAGCCCCCGCACCGAAGTATTCTCTATATTGATATCTCAATATTCTTAGAGATGGCTTAGTCCTAACCAAGACATGGTTTGGTTGGTGGACAAATATGCTGAGTTTGAAATTTCATGGCTTAAAATCGACAAACCTGAAACCGAATCGGAGAAAAACCGAAAACCAAAAGATCGAACCGATCAGTTTAGGTTTCGGTTTGGTTTTAGATATTTGAAAACTGATGCAACTTGGTTTGGGTTCGGTTTTAGGTTCAAACCGACTCATGCACACCCCTAATAATAATAATAATAATAATAATAATATTATTATTATTATTATTATTATTATTATTATTATTATTATTCTATTTTTTTAATTTAAGTTGAAAAATAAGCTAAAAAAACAAATACGAGAACGGGCTTTACAGACGGCATGTTTACTGCTAACCTAAAGCATCATTTATTAGCATCTCACCCCTTGATTATATATATTGTGAACCAGAGTGTTACATACATGTATGTATATGTGTAAAAGCATAATTTTTGTATAAAAATGTTTTTGTATACATTAAAAGGTATTCATTCATTATAAAAAATATTTGTATATATACAAACATATTCTTGTTGGACTTATATGCTCGACAATAGTTTTAGAATGATGTTTACTAATAACATATGATCCTATAAGGTCACATCTTAAGCAAGTTGGCACATATTGAATATTTATTATTAATATGATTATTAATAAATAATCAACTTTTGTATTTAATTAGAGAATAATTATTCTTTTATGAAAATAATAATTAAAAAGGAATAAGATAGTTATTATATCATATAATATGATTTAATAAGTCATGTACAAGTTTTACGACACTTTGGTTTCCACTCAACTTTCTAGTTACATGAAAACATCTAGTTTGTGAAACTAAATTATCTCTTTGTCCTTTTCCCATGAGTTGGCCGATTTTATCATGGAAGGAATGAAGGTTGCTTGTCAACCTTCCTCTTACACAATTCATACATCTTACAAGTCATATCTTTGCATTTATTAGAGGTGCGGGTCTTAGATCTCACATGTGAGTATATAATAAAGTGTAAGACCAAAAACTAGCTGGTTTTTTTTTCCTTTCCTTCCCTTGGAACCGTCGGCTCCTCTCTCTCCCTCTCTCTTGCTTTTCTTTTGAAGATAGTTGCACGTTTATGAGGTGTAGGAGTGCTTCACCTTTAGTGGTTAATTGTGTTAAACACTTAAAGACTTAAGAAGTCACAAATACAAAAGAGAACTAGCATTTATTGCGTCTTACTCTTGTTGGTCGGTACATTATAGAGGAACTTTCTTTTGGGTTCTCTTGACATCTTCATCAACTCCCCAAAACCAACTGGGATCAAAGTCTTCAAGGGTGGTCTTCTTTACATCTCATGGTTGTCAAATAATCTTTCTATATAATGTAATTGGGTCCTCTTGGTGGTTTTGTTAAAATTGTATTAAAATAATAGTTATTTTAAAATTGCTTCCGTTTTGCTACTTAAAATTGTTTTACGCTAAAAGATCGTTTTTAGTTTATCAAAACTCATCAATTCTTTTTGTATAAAACATTTTTATATGCATAAAAACGTATTTATACATATAAATATGTATTTATATGTATAAAGCTGGGTCCGATTCCTTACTCAAGCAAGCGTATTTCTAAATTTTTTTAATAATCGATGAAGAGCCTGGTCAGCATGTCATGTCATCCAAACTGACACATCAACATTCAGGTGAGTGTCAACTTGATGGTAACTAAATGACCAAGCTTAAGAAAATGAAATATGGAAAATGTGGAAATAAGTTGGGGCCATTGCAAACTAATGCCTAAAAGTTATGACATGAATCCTTAAAGAAATAGCGAACAACAAAACTATATAGAGCTTTCCATCCCAGCGGACTAATTAGACAAAATATTTTTAAATGATAATTATGGAGAGTCAAGGTATTACACTCTAAAGTATTTCTATAAAATTGTTTTATATATTTTTGTTCTTTTGTAATCACATTCCCCTAATGCGGTCGTCATTTAATTTAGTTTGTTTTGAAGTTTCTTCTTAGTAAGTTAGTATATAAAAAAATGGTAAACTTGGGATGAGCATGGTACCGAAGCGGTACCGTTTTTTGGTACCAATACTGAACCAAGAGTGAAATTCAGAAAAATCAGCTAACGTACAATGTTTATTATTTCTAGTTCAAACTGTAATCAGTTAAACACAAAAACACTTCATCACTGTTTCTGATTTTCTGTCCAAACTGTAATGACATAAACACAATCTGTCCAAACCGTAAATCTGTAATTGAATTCAGAATTACAAGAACTATAAATCAAATATAACTAAAACTAAAAATTTCAAGAACTTGAAAGAACATAATATGATAAAACTAAAACTAAATGTTTCAAGAACTATAACTAAAATTTTCAAGAACTGCAAATCGAATTCAGAATATCAAGCATCATAAATCGAATTCAGATCTTTCAAGAACTATAAATCGAATTTAGAACTTCAAGAACTAAACATAAGCAATCTAACTAGTTGAAACAACATCATCTAATATTCAATTTGATTCACAATATGATTTTCAAGAACTGTAATCTACTAAAGAACATAAACTGATTTTTGATTTTCAGAACTATTCAACTAATGTAAGTTGTGTTTCTTCAACGGGGGAGGACACCCAATTCCCATTTCCATTGCTTGACAGTCTTCCTGTGGTGGTGGAATCTATTTGACGTCTTGGCGGCAAATTGAATTGTGTATGCAGCAGGGGTGAATCGAGGAAGGAGATGACCTTTGTTTTTTGTTTAATCAGAGTATTTTTTTTAATGTCTTTTACTATTACGGGACGGTATTCGGTACCAGTATACTCCAAAAACACGGGTACCGAGTACCGAAGAAAGGGACTTATGGGTACTGACCAGACCGAAGTTACTATAATAGTACCGGTATCGTACCGGTACTGGGCCATGTTGGAAAATTCTAGTACCTTGCTCACCGCTATGTTAAATCACATCATCTGAGCATCCTACATCAACCCGTCCCAAGACCCACGTAGGAGGTCAGTCGCGGAACACTAGTGATATTCTAGGTGTGTTACCTTGGACCTCCTGTATGGAATTTCACTCCTCAACCACTACGCTTCACTAGGCTCCAATCGTAGGCCCTAAAGTATATATACCGAAAAGACGAGTTTGTTTTGTTTGGCATGCTATTTGATATAGTTACTACAACCAAAATCATGGATGGAGTTAAAGCACCACAAACTGTCCAATTATATAACCTAATGATGACTTAATGATCTTTGTATTTTGTGAAAAGACAATCGACTGGTTGATTGGTGAATACAATATGGTTAATCGATACACAAAAGAAGGAGATGACGATTGATATGGAATGAAACCGTGTCTGTGGTGAAGTGGATCTATGGCCGATAAAGAAAATAATAACCGACAGAGGTAAAATTGGGGGGAAAAGGCGAGTTTCCATGGCTTTTACAGACGATTGATGAAGGTATAATCGAGATCAGAAGGTCTTCACCCGTACAAAATCCATGAAACTTGCCTTCGGTTCTGCTGGTTGTTGAAGATGAGGTGAAGGTGGTTTATCTTCGGTTGGTGTTAGACTTGGCCGATGAAGAAACAAAGATGATGAAGACATCGACCTCAACTGGAGAAAGATGGGTAAACCGTCTAACAGTGTAATCGGAGGTTTGGGTATTCGGCGATAAAGATACAATAGATCGGGAAGAAGACAAGGACGATTCAGTTTTTACGCTCCGTTCTCGAGTTTACTTAACGAAGGAAAGGGGAAGAAAGGGAGGGGATGATGTGTTCAAGAGTTTTTCTAAGGAGTATAAAAGAAAGGAATGCGTGTTCTTGAGTTGTTTTTTAAGGAGAGAAAAGAGAGGGAGGGGAAGGGAATGATGCCTAATTTACACTTAAATACAATCCGCCCAACTTTGGGCTGATTGGGAGGGATTCCATCTCATCTCCTTCCCTTCCTTTTCTCCCCCTTCCTCAACCTTCCTTCCTTTTCTTTTCTTTCAGTTTTTAACTAGAGAACGGAGCGTTAGAGAACAGTGGGAAAGTTATGGTGACGGCGTTTAACTTCGTATATGTGCACGGATGTAACCTATCCGATGGTGGGTTTTAGTTGACCAACCGATGTTGGGTCTTGATCCATCCGAAGATGGGCTAGTTCGCATCTGGGTCGAATTTTAGTCAAACATGGGCTTTTTAATTCATTTCACATTAGGGCTGGTCTTATTCTATTTAAATTTGGACTTTAAATGGGTTTTTCAAAATTGGGCTGCAATATTTTAGGATTGGGGACGTTTTTGAGAAATTAAATGTTTACTTGCATTCGACAAGGGGGAGATGGAAATTTTTTTAAGGTCCCGACTCTGATGATTCTCACCTTTTAGGGGAGAAATGTCGGTTGAAAACGTGTTCATGCATAAAGTTCCGACATTTAAGGGGAGAATGTTGGGTAAAAATATCGAAACTGATATCGCAACATTTAATTTATTTATACGGCAGAATTTACGAAGTGCGGATTCAGAAATGGACCATTACGCAGAAGCCCGCGAGCCCGTTCCAGCGAGTTTTATCATTATGGGCTAGGGTTTTAATTCATGTAATTTACGTTTATTTAGTATAAATTCGTTTTTAATAGCCGTAATTAAGGTGATGAAAATACGGTTTAGGGGTTGAGTCGTTTTTATGCTTATTCAACTTGCTCGTTACGTTTTGTAATTAGGAGCACTGTATTTGTACTCAAACTCGATTAATCAATCATTCAGCACCGTTACGATTCATATCTTTTATTTTTTTTGTGTTTGATTTTTCGTCATTATTGTTCGGTTCGTAGGTTTCGATCCTAACACAACACCTTCGTCGACCATGCCAATGACGGAGTACCAGTTGGTTGCTTACCTCCGAATTTCCCGTTCATCACTACTGATGACAAAGGTAAGAGAGAGAGAGAGAGAGAGAGAGAGAGAGAGACGTACGGGGTGGGGGTATTTTTTATTAATAAAGTAATTAATTAATTGAAAGAAAAACGAAAATTAAATTAAAAGGGGCAATTTAGTCTTTTTACCTGACCCAAGGACCGATTTGTAACGTTTCATCAACCTTAGTGACCGAAACCGTGATATTTCGATAGTTAGTCCTAAAGTGAAATATTTGGCAAACTTTAGGGACCAAAACTGTAATTTTGTATATATATACATATATATATATATATATATATATTATATATATATATATATATATATATATATATATATATATATATATATATATATATATATATATATATATATATATATATATATATATATATATATATATATATATATATATATATATATATATATATATATATATATATATATATATATATATATATCTATATATATATATACATAGATATATATATATATATATATATATTATATATATATATATATATGTAGTATGTATGTATGTATGTATTGTATATATATATATATATATATATATATATATATAGTATATATATAAATATATATATATATATATATATAGATATATATATATTAATATATATATTTTATATACATATCATAGCATACATTACATACTTACATATATATATATATATATATATATATATATATATATATATATATAATATATGTATATATAATATATATATATATATATATTATATACATATATATATATATATATATATATGTATATATATATATATATATATATATATATATTACATATATATATATATATATATATATATATATATATAGTTGTACGAATATGATCCAGTTGTAAAATATTCAAAGTTTTTTAAATGTTGTTATAACAAATTAAGATATATAGTGTCAATCTTTGTAGTACATTTATTTGAATCAACCATCCGTATAGATATGTTTGGTCAAAATCATCACAAAGAATAATGAATATCAATGCTTATTGCACAAAAACTACTCACAGCAACTTGCCATTAATAACACTTAACAAGAACTTATCTTTTATACTTTTCTTTTCTCTTTATTTTCTTGCCGAGATATTGCTGCATAAAAAATTTAAAATTGGAATGCTTTAGTACACAAAAAGATAGAAGCAAGCTGCTATTTCTTGCATATAACCTTAAGGGTGCTAAATGCAATAAATAACAATGTACTTCACAGCCACCCACATATACAAACCTACAAAGATATAAAAAGCTAGTCACTTTCCAGCCCTGACATTTAATTAATTCCAAATATTTATATACCTTGATCAACCTCACTCACTTTCTAGCCAGGACAGTAAGATCTTGTAGAGAACCGGCATAAAATAATAAAAAAATGAATTTTTAGTGAACTTTTAGAGTAACAAACGCCCTGCAGAAGTCAGTTATTACAATCCTTATAAGATTCAATTTAAAAAATTCATATAATAAGCTAAATATGAAAAGGTAAAGAACATGGTGAACTTTCCGGCCCTGACTTTTAATCCATGTGTAATAAGCCACTGTCATTTGACACTTCCTTCAGCATGTTGCAAAGCCATTACAACTTCCACCAGAACATCTCATATACCTGCAATTATTATAAAAACATTACTTATGCAAGACAAAATAAAAATAAAATTATCACAAACACAACAAAGGAGCCATATATCAAACTAAAAAATAGTATACATTTGTAAATGGAAATTCCAGGGGCCAATTTTATCAAGATTATGGAATAAATTAGAATATAGCCAACAGAGCAGCTTAAGTAATGGGACAGATAAGCCCCACCTCTTATTTGGTCAAAGTTGCAAGATCCTATGAGTTTTGACTTTTGGTTTTCTCCAGAACCAGGGGCTTCAATGGTACATACCTGTAACTATGGTGGTCAAAGTTGCAAGATCCAGTCAAAAGTTTATAGAAAAAAGGAAAAAACGATTATACGATCACACCAGCACAAAGTTTGTTAAAAATGAATGGCTAATGCCTCACTTCTGATAAACAATAAGGGGTTGATTCTGAAATGAACAAAAGTTGTAAGTATGTAGTCCAGAAAACATAATCAAACATGTAACTATCAGCTATTGGTTAAATTCCTTACCTTCAATGCCAACTCAAAAACTATAACTATGTTGTTGAAACTGGATATATTTTTCTCATGTATTAACATCAAATGGTCATTGAATTCCTGTAGAAATTGAGAGATTGTTAGGAGACTGATATTACTAAAAAGAGTGTTAACAACAAGTAGTAATGGAGATTTGATAATGCAATCAAAATCCAATAGACAACGTGAATTCCTTATAAACAAACTACATAAAAGTGAAGAAAAAACTGACAATACACAATATAAATTCCAAATCAAAAGTTTAATGACATAATAAATTAATAAAAGAACCTTGAAATAAATATTGTAAATATTGACAATCGATAGGGGAAGAGGTGTGATGGTGGTGGCTGTTTGGTGTGTATTTTTACTGCCATCGTCTCCAGCCTTCTTCAAGGATCCGATTTCAAGTTCGTCTGTTAAAGACACACGCACATATCTAATATCAAAACCTAAAATTCCAACAAGATCGGTAAGTTTCAAATACATGTAAATGAAATCGTGGTGCGTGTAACAAATCCAAAGAGAAAAAACTACATTTCGGATGTGTATGTGGTTGTTAGCGTGAACCAGACAGAGCTTTCTGTATGTTCGGTGGTCACGAACCAGAAAAAAAGAGATCCTGAGGCTACTGTAAAGGTGGTTCGATGGTCATTGTGGTGACGGCTAACATATCTACAGCTAGGGTTTCCGATTGGTGGTGGTCGGAGAGTCGGTGAGAGCAGCGGTGGATGGCGCTTCTTTCAGAGGTTAAGCTTCAGCATCGCCAAAGAAGGGTGCATAAGTAGATGAATATTTAAACAAACCAGCTCTGCACACATAGATCTATACAAACACAAATCTACAAAACCCGGATATACACATACATATATACATAGATCTAAACACAATCAAACTTAAAAACTAAGATCTTCAATACTTACTCATATTCCATGAGAGCAGCGGCAAGTGGTGGTTGTGCAGCACAGCGGTTGTGAGAGGTTTGATGATGGTGTCTGCATAGATCGAGGAAGATGTGAGAGTAGTGAGTTTCTTGATGGTGGTGTACAAGATGGTGCATTTCTGATTTCAGATCTGGGGTTTTCTCATATATAGAGAGAGAATGAGAGATACCTGTTCATACACGATTTGGTGGTTCAACGATAATTATAATACATTTACGATGGCAACGACTGGTGGTTAACGTTGAAGCTTCTTTGCACCGTTTGGTGGTACAGATTCGTGGCTCTAGGTTCAACGATTCAAGCCCTTTGGTAGCGTTTAGTGGTGCATCGATGGAGGGGTTATTGGTGGTACAGATTCGTGGCTCTAGGTTCTCCGATCACTGCCACCAGTTCCCTCCGCTGCTTCTCTCCTTCTTCCGCTCTCCCCTCACTCTCCTCCTCTCTTCGCAAACACAACCAAACACCCTCCACCTAACCTCACCTGTGCGAACCATCCATCACCGGTCTCCTGTAACCCCAGCCGCTGCTCCGATCTGCAACACCACCTGCACACCGAAAGAGAGAGAGAGAGAGAGAGAGAGAGAGAGAGAGAGAGAGAGAGTGTGTGTGTGTGTGTATGAGACATGAGTGTGGAGAATGAGTGGGTTTTATTTTGAAACATCAGATCTGACATGGGGAAATACACCCAATTTCGAAATTAGAATAGTGCATTTGCTTTTTAATTATCCAGCCTGTTATTGAAAGAGGAGCGTGATATATGGGAAATCAATTGCCAATAGTTACCTCCAACAAAAAGTCAGGCACCGGAATTTATGGGGAACAATTTCGAAATTTCAGCCGCTTAAACTCTTAATGCATTAATGATTTGTACAGTCTTAATAATTAAGACTTTGTGCATTAAGAGTCTTGTACTTTATATATGGTTTATAAATGGTATATATATATATATATATATATATATATATATATATATATATATATATATATATATATATATATATATATATATATATATATATATATATATATATATATATATATATATATATATATATATATATATATATATATATATATATGTATATAACACACGAAGCGGTGGTTGAGATGGCTAGGCACCATGCCTGCCTTTTGGGAGGTTGTGGGTTCGAAACCATTCTCGTGCAAGTTTGGCAAAGATATTACGCCAGCGCTTGTGGCCTCCGTGCTAGCCGGTTTAGTGTGTACCCGGGGCTGGTTTCCCTCCAGTCAGTTGCCTGCAGGACGTCACTTACGGGGTGGGGCGTGTGCTTGCACCGAGGTTTGCTGGTTGCGCGTGTGGGTTTAGTGTGTACCCGGGGCTGGTTTCCCTCCAGTCAGTTGCCTGCAGGACGTCATTAGTTAGCCTAATGTACCTAGCGTAGCTGTAGTATATTACGACTCATGTAACCGGATTTATCCTTAACTTGCAAATATATATATATATATATATATATATATATATATATATATATATATATATATATATATATATATATATATATATATATATATATATATATATATATATATATATATATATATATATATATATATATATATATAACATTTCTCGGGGTTGTCGGAACGGCTACGGCGCATGCCTCTCTTAGGAGAGGTTGTGGGTTCGAGCTCACTCCGCACAAGTATGGCTAAAGATAATAACGCCAAGCTTGTGGCCTCTGTGCTAGCCAGAGGAGAGTGTACCCGGGGCTGGTTTCCCCCAGTTGTTTCCAGGCAGGACGTCTTTCCGGGGTGGGCGTGGTCTTGCACCAAGGGTTTACAGCTGCGATGTGCGGGTCTAGTCTCTGTGCAAGTTCCTTGGAGAAAGGGAGTCTCAACGATTCACCGGGGGTTCTGCTATATATACTTAGTGTAGCCTGTAGTATATTACGACTCGTGTAGTTGGTTCATCCCTACTTGCAATATATATATATATATATATATATATATATATATATATATATATATATATATATATATATATATATATATATATATATATATATATATATATATATATATATACATGTTGGATTAGATGTCTAAGCTATGACTAATAATTAGTATTTACCTAATTGATAGAAGCAAAGTCCATTTGGGTTGCCCTCATAGCTAGAGGTTTGGCAGAAATTTCAGGAGAGATAAATATTAATTTATTATATGATTAATAAATCAATAGAATTAAAATAAATAGTTTATTAATATATTATGGTGATAATATATTAATTAGAAACTATATTAATTAATTAGAAGTTAATCTGGAATTATGTTGGAATTAATTTGATGATTAATTGAATTAATTTAAGGTGCAGGGTCTGAATTGTAATTATTCAATTGTTGAGTAAGTGACAATTTTGGCAGTAGGTAGTTGGCGATTTTAAGGAAGGATTAATCCTTAAAATCGAAATTATATATTAGGATAAATAGAGTTTGAATTGATAGATAAAGGTTTATCTTATTTGAATTAAAAAAAAGTTTATCTTTAAAGGCTTACATGCGCCATTTTATTCTCATTCTTTCTCTGGATTTCATTCACCTTCAGCTCCCTGGGTGTGATCTCATTTGAGGCAAGATTAAACTAAAGGTTAGTTTTCTGGTTTAGTTCTTTTAGTAAATTTTTTATTTGGCCTTTAGGAATTAGTTACATGTTCAAAGATAGAAAACATAGATCCAATCTAGGTTGCATGTGAACTTAGGGTTTTATTTCATAAATTTGCAGAAAACCTTTCAGTTGTATCAGAGCTTTTGGTTGTTTTCTGATTGAATTGTTGTAACTGTTTTTCCTAAAATTTAGGGTTTATAGCTTCTAAACCCTAAAAGATGGCGAATCGATTTTAGGGTTAGGGTTTTTGAAACCCTAGCCCCTGCCCCTATTAATTTTGATTTTTTATGTAGGGTTTTAGAAGGTTTTTCTATTTTTGGGTACTTGTGATTATTTAATAAATGGATAACCTTAAACCCCTTATCTGCTAATTTTCGAAATTTAGAGGGTTTACGATAGGATTAAATTAATTTGATTAATTTATGATGCCTATCTGGATTTAATTAATTTAATTAATTGGTTAATTAAAAGATAAAATTAAATCAATTAAGGTTTAAATTTAATTTTTAATTAATTGTTAATTTCGAAAAATTAAATAGATAAACTAAGAATATTTTAAAAGGTTTAAAATACATCTTATATATATTATAATTAAAAGTTAATATTATATGTATAAGATAATTGGTCAGTCAAATCAACAGTAGGCCTCATTCACGAAGCTGGTCTATAAGGAGGGTATAAGGAAACTGCCTATAAAATGGCGGTTGAATGGGTGTCCACTCTCACCCACCGCTCTCTTGATCAGTGGAGGGTGGTTAGCAGAACGGGTTTGATAGGACAACTTAATCTCATTAAAAGTATAATGTTATTAATCAAAGTACTAGAACAGTTTTATAAAACCCCAAATCTAGTTACTTTAGGAAAAATGTGAAAAGATGCTAATCCATGAAATTACACATTGCACTTTATGAGACATTAGTGGAGCATGTGTGGTTAACCGACACACTAATCGGGACTCATAAAGAGTAGCAATGGGTTTCTCATGAATTATCATTGTTGATGGAGCGTCTGTGGTTAACCGGCACATCAATTAGAGATGATAATTTACATTTAGGTTACCAAGCACATTTGCTTGGTTATTCACATCTTGTTTGTGATCCTCAGCATCCCAGTCACAAATAGAAGAGCATATCCGAGATTAAACATGCCATTGAACAGTTCAATGAATCTCACAGATCTAGGAATTTCATAAGATTGAAATTGATAAATGTATATCCACCTTAATGACCACTGTGTTGTGATTACCGCATCCCTCTTCAAACCATAGTTGGGGTATTTTGGATCCTAGCCTTGTTAAATAATATATTGGGTAATTGTTTAAGAAGGATTAAAAATTAAACTAATAAATTCAAATTTTATAGATGTCTAAGGTGAAAGGTTTTTTGCAACTATGAACTAAATAACCTAAGTTCACATGCAACCTATGAGGATCTAAGTTTTCTTCTAATTAAACATATAACAAAATCCTAAAGGCCCAGAAAAACAAACTAAAAGAAGATAATCAGAAAAACCAACCTTTTAGCGAATCTTGGAAGCGAAGCAACAAAATTATCTTGCCTCAAATGCAGTCACACCCAGGGAGCAGGAGATCGAAAATTCAGAGAGATTCAGAGTGATAAAATGGCGCAGAATGAGGGTGGCCAGGAACCCCTATTTATAGGTTCCAAGTGGTTACCAGATAAACCTTACGGATAAACCTTTTTGAATTCAAAAGAGATAATCCATTTATCATTTAATTCAAACTCCTTTTATCCTTTATATATATTTCGATTTTAAGGATAATTATATCCTTAAAATCGCCAACTATCTAGCCTTCCAAAACTGTCACTACTCAACTATTGAATAATTACAATTCAGCCCCTGCACCTTTAATTAATCCAATTAATCACCGAATTTATTCCAATTAATTCCAGATTAATTTCTAATTAATTAATATAGTTTCTAATTAATATATTATCACTTTAATATATTAATAAACCATATATTTAATTTCTATTGATTTATTAATCAGATAATAAATCAATCTTTCTCTCTACCGAACTTTCTACCAAACCTCCTGCTATGAGGGCAACCCAAATGGACTATGCTACTATTAATTAGATAAATACTAATTATTAGTCATGGCTTAGACACCTAATCCAACAGTCTCCCACTTGGATAAGTCTATGACTATAATTACCAATTTAGCCTCTAATTAATCAGCAATTGTAGCTTCCTAGAAACCGCTACCGAACTCTGACCTAGTCAGTTCTGTCCATAGATAAGTGATCAGATGATCCTCCGTCCAACAAGATATTTTCAAACTAAGGACATGGATTAAGATCAATCCAGGTCTGATTCTCTGTTTCCCGATTTCTGATTTGCATATGACTTTAAGACTACCAATTGAGCATATCAATTTAGTCCTGGTTGGCCAACCCTTTCAGTCAACTTCAAAATCATCGAGAGGCCTACAGATATCTATTTCCCGACAGGGTCAAGGGACGAATAAGCTTTGACTCATATACTTATGTCTTTTACTAGTCAAATCATTCACAACAACACGTTTTATAACATCGTGTTACCGATGCGTTTTTCGCATTGTCAATGAACAACCGCTTGGTAAAACATAACTTATATGTCTCTACTTAAAGATCAAAAGATATTATCGTCTCAACATTGCTCGTGATGTAATCCATGAAGCAATCTGTTGAGCGTGGGTTTATCCAATACTTAAATCCCTATTTCTAAGTACTAATGAATATTGTAGCAATCATATTGCTATGTCTAACTCCTTAGACAATCTACAAAACAATTCATGACAGCCTTCATTCATACTTACTCCCTAAAAGTACGAGCGACTGTGGACATTTTAATAATATAAAATTACTCAGGAAGTAAACATGCAAAAATGAAACACAATAATAAACAATCGACAAAAGGTAGTATCAAATACTCATCAACAAAACTATATTATTAAATCACCAAAGTTAATTACATTTATATTGCAATAAGTTTCAAATCCTATCTAATTACAAAAACTAATATCATCTCTTAATCCTATGCACCGCGCATGCTGATTATGTTTAATCCTATGCAGAGCCTTTGTCAAGGGGTCTGCAGGATTATCTTCTGATGACACCCTCTTCACAAGGAGGTGACCTTCTTCTACTCTATGTCTTATGTAGTGGTACTTTCTGTCGATGTGTCTGGAATTTCCACGATCTCTCGGTTCCTTCGTCAAAGAAACCACTCCTTCATTATCGCAGAATAGTTCCATGGGCTCCTGAATACTCGGGACTACTCCAAGGTCACCGATAAAGTTCTTCAGCCAAGCCGATTCCTTTGCCGCTTCACTCGCTGCTATGTACTCTGATTCACAAGTAGAATCAGCCACCGTCTCTTGCTTGGAACTTTTCCATGTCACTACTCCCCCATTCAAAAGAAAAACCCAACCTGACTGAGACCGACCATTGCCTCTATCTGTCTGAAAGCTGGCATCTGTATACCTGTCAACTCTCAAGGTATCACTGCCACCAAGGATTAAAACAAAGTTCTTAGTCCTTCGTAGATACTTGAGTATGTTCTTGACAGCTGTCCAATGTGCCCTTCTAGGGTTTCCCTGGTACCGACTGACCATGCTCAAGGCAAAGGCCACGTCAGGTCGAGTACATGTCATAGCGTACATGATCGACCCCACAGTCGAAGCGTAAGGTACCCGACTCATGTCAGCTATCTCCTCGTCTGTACTCGGACTCTGAGTCTTACTTAATTTGGCATTACATTGGATAGGTAGCTCTCCCTTCATGGAATTTTCCATACTAAACCTCTTCAGTACCTTTTCCAAGTATGTACCCTGACTGAGTCCAATCAGTCTCTTCTTCCTATCTCTCAATATTCTTATCCCGAGAATATAGGCAGCCTCTCCTAGATCTTTCATGGCGAAACACTTCCCAAGCCAAGACTTGACATCTTGCAAGGTTGGAATGTCGTTTCCCATGAGCAGTATGTCATCAACATACAGCACCAGAAAGGTGACTATACTCCCACTAGCCTTGACATATACGCAGAACTCATCCTCGCTTCTAGAGAAACCAAACTCTTTGACTTTCTCATGGAAACAAAGATTCCAGCTGCGAGAAGCTTGCTTCAATCCATAGATTGATTTCTCAAGCTTACACACCTTATTAGGATACTTTTATCGACAAAATCCTCTGGCTGATTCATGTAAACATCCTCAGTCAACTTCCCATTAAGGAAAGCGGTTTTGACGTCCATCTGCCAAATTTCATAATCATGAAATGCAGCTATGGCTAACATAATCCTAATAGACTTTATATTGGCCACTAATGAGAAGGTCTCATCATAGTCAATCCCTGGGGTTTGAGTAAAGCCCTTCGCAACCAGTCTTGGCTTGAAAGTGTGTACCTTTCCGTCCATGTCGGTCTTCTTCTTGAAGATCCACTTGAACCCGACTGTCTTTCGACCCGATACATTGTCAACCAAGTTCCAAACTTGATTGTCATACATGGACTTGATCTCGCTGTCTATTGCCTCTTTCCATTTTGCAGACTCAGGGCCCGCCACTGCTTTCCGGTAGTTAGCTGGCTCATCCAGATTTGTCAGTGTCCTATCACTGACAAAAGTGTCCCCATCCATAGTTATATGGAATCTATAAAACTCAGGTGGCATGCTAACTCTACTAGAATGCCTAAGAGGTAAGGATATATCAGTCGGACCAACAGGAACTTCTTCCTCTTGTTGGTTGCTAGTTTCTCCTAAGGTCGTATTATCTGGTGTCTCTTCAATTTCTTCAAGATCAATGGTACTCCCACTGTCCTCTTTGAATATGAGTTCTCTCTCTCGAAAGACTCCTCGTCTAGCTACAAAGACCACGTCCTTGCTTGGTCTGTAGAACAAGTATCCAAAAGACTGTTTAGGGTATCCAATGAAAATACACCTCTCGCTTCTCTCTGCGAGTTTATCGTGAGTCTCTCGTCTAACGAAAGCCTCACAACCCCAGACTTTGATATGTGCTAACGAGGGAACTTTCCCCATCCACATTTCATGAGGTGTTTTAGTAACCTTCTTAGTTAGGACAAGTCTGAAGGGACCACACACATCTGTGTGTATGATGTCCAACAGACCTTCACCTCTTTCAAAGGACCCTTTGAATGGTGACTTAGTCATCTTGCCCAAAAGACAAGATTCGCATACATCATCCGATTTGAGGTCGAATGATTTCAACACTCCATCCTTTTGGAGTTGGGCGATGCGTTTCTTGTTAATGTGCCCAAGACGACAGTGCCACAAGCACGTCTTTTCTACACCACTAGAAGAATCAATATAATTTACACTATGTCCTAAATTGTCAACACATTGTATCATTTCATACACACCATCACAAGGTAAAGCAGTAAAAATAGAAGCACCATTTTGAAAAACAGAAATAGAACCATTTATATTATCAAAAGAAAACTGTAAACCTTGTCTAAACAATGCATGAAAGGAAATAATGTTTCTTGCCATTTCTGGCGAATAGCAACAATTTAAAAGTTCTAAACAAACACCACTCCTAAGCACTAAACTATAGATTCCGATCTTGGTGACAGGCGACGATCTCCTGTTTCCCATGATCAGGTTCAATCTACCGTGCTCCACCTCCCTGCTTTCCTTTAGGCCATGCAAATCAAAACAAATGTGAAAACCACATCCTGTATCAAGAACCCAAGAACTGGAAGATGGTGAGTTTTTAGAGATAGTGAATATACATGCTGAAGACGGCTTCACTTTGCCATCTTTCAAATCTTGCAAGTATCGCGGGCAGCTTCTCTTCCAATGGCCCTTTTCCTTGTAGTAGAAGCAGTCAGCTTCCTTGGGGTTGGCATTATGAGGAACGCCTGAACCTTGGGTCTCGAGCCACTGCTAGATGACCCAGCATGGTCCTTTTCCCTCCAATTCTGATTGGGAGGGCCCTTTCGCTTCTTCCCCTTTCCACCACCAATTGCCAAGACAGGCTGGCTAACCGAGGGTACACTTTTACCCTTCATCCCGTCTTCAGCAGTACGGAGCATGCGATGCAACTCAGCCAAGGTGGCCTGAGAGTTGTTCAGATGATACGCCAGTGTGAACTGGTCATATAAACTAGGTAAGGAATTCAGCACTATGTCTACGGCTAAATCCTCATGGACTGCCATCTCAAGCTTCCTAATCATTTCCATGTATCCTTGCATCCTTTGCACATGGCTGCAGATGGACTCTCCATCTCTAGGCTTCCCATTGGTGAAGGCTTTGACCACCTCGCGCCTCTCGATGCGCTCCTGCTTGTGGAACTTTTGTTGGATTAGGTGTCTAAGCCATGACTTATAATTGTATTTATCTTATGATTAAAAGCAAAGTCCATTTGGGTTGCCCTCATAGATGGAGGATAGATATATAGTTCAGTAGGGAGAATAGTTGATTTATAAATTGCATAATAAATCAATAGAAATTAAGTATATGGTTTATTAATATATTTAAGTGTTAATATATTAATTAGAAACTATATTAATTAATTGAGATTTAATCTAGAATTAATTGGATTTAATTTAGAGATTAAACTAATTAATTAAAAGGTGCAGGGACTGGTTTGACATTTATTCAATAGTTGAATAACTGCCAGGTAAAACCAGGGACCAAAAGTGGCGCCAACCTGGAGGCTCCTCCAGGGTTTGGCGAAACCCTAATTAGGGTTTTGGTAAGCCTGGTCCAAGTGGTCAAAAGCCTTGTCCAGTTGGAGGCTCCTTAGGGTTTCAGGTGTAACCCTAGGAGGCTATAAAAGGAACCCCCTGGCACCTCATATTCACGCCATCTGTCTCTCTGTGTTATTATGCTAGAATGATTCTTCCATCCCTTGGGTGTGACTTGCATTTGAGGCAGGATACTTTTGCTGCTGCTTGAAAGGATCATAAGATCAAAGGTTGGTTTTCTTAATTCATCTTTAAAATTGAATTGTTTCCTTTAGGTTCTTAGTTCTAATCTTCATAGAAGAAAACATAGATCAATATTAGGGTTGCATGTGAACCTTAGGTATTTTTGTGTTCATTGATTGCATAGAAACCCTTCAGTGGTATCAGAGCTAGTTTGTTTTCTTGTGATTTGATTATGAACTACTTGCATGATTCTTGGCCTTGGTGTTTTTTGCGAAAATTCACCCTTGGGAGGCCTTGAAGTCGACGGCTTGGCTAGGGTTTCCTAACCCTAGCCGCCATGCCCTAATGGTCCCCTTAGATTGCTTGATTTGGTTGCCATTTTTGTGTGTTATTATTTTTGGTTACTAGATCAACTAAAATAACTTGAACCCTAATTGCTTGGCTTGGTGTTTTCGAGAATCATAGGGACAAATATAGATAAATTAATTTGATTAATTTGGTAATCTATAACCTAGATTTAATTAATTTAATTAATTGATTAATTAAAAGGACCAATTAAATCAGTTTAAAGAATTAATTAAAATTTTCAAAAAATTAGTAATAATTTGCGAAAATTAAGATAAAATTAATTCCAAAATATTTTAATGAGATTAAAATATATCTTATATGTATTTAAAATTAAAAGTTAATTTAATATGTATAAGAAAATTGGTTAGTCTACCGCTAGTAAGCCTCATTCACAAAACTGTCCTATAAAGAGGGTATAAGGCTACTTACTATAAAATGTTAGTCTAATGGGTATCTACTCTTACCCACCGCTCTCTTGGTCAGTCGAGTGTCGTTAGCCGAACGGGTATGATAGAACCGCTAAGCCTCTTAAAAGTATAATGCTATAATTGAAAGTACTAGAACCCTAAAACAAATCCCAATCTAGTTACTTTAGGTTAAAAATGTGAATTGGTGCTAATCCATGAAATTGCACATTGCACTTTGTGGAACGTTGGTGGAGCGTGTATGGTTTACTGGCACGCCAACTGGGGTCCGCAAAGAGTCGCAATGGGTTTCTTGATTTTGTCATTATTAACGGAGCGTGTGTGGTTTATCGGCACGTTAATTAGAGATGACAATTGACTTCAAGAGTACCAAGCAAATTTGCATGGTTATTCACACCCGGTTTGTGATCCTCGGTATCCCAGTCACAAACAGCGGGGCATTCTTGAGATTAAAACATGCTATCGAACAGTTCGGTAAATCTCAAAGAAACTAGGAATTCCGTTATAATATGATTATGTTTCCGCGGTGGAATTAGCTGAATCGTCATTCGCCTACCTTGTAAAATTTGCAATATTGATTATGGCATCCCTTTTCGGTATTGTAGATTGTTATTGTAGGATCCTAGCCTCGTATTTATTCTTGGGTGAATATGAGGATTATTATTACTCTATCTAATTAAAACTACCTTCTTCTTGTTCAGATGTCTTCTGACCAATCCGTTCCCCACTCAAATCCCGGTAGTGTCACCTCGATTCTGTCATTATGCTCAAAGGTGACGTTGGACGGCACCAACTACAATGACTGGATCCGCAACATCAAAATGGCTCTAAGGTTTGAACATAAAGAGTATGTTCTAAAAACCGAGCTTGTTGATGTGGACACTGAAACCGCTACTCCCGAGGAAATCGCTGCGTACACCAAACACTCTGATGATGCAACCAAAGTGGCTTACATCATGATCGCTACTATGAACCCTGAACTGCAGTGTATCTATGAGGACTATTGGCCTTACGAGATGTACAAAGAGCTCGCAGAAACGTTCTGCAAACAATTGCGCATCGAAAGGCGTGAGGTTGTAAAAGCTTTCACTAACAGCAAGCCCAAAGAGGGCGAGTCCATCTGTGCACATGTGCAGAGGATGCATGGTTACGTGGAAAGGCTTAGAAAGTTGGAAATGCCGGTTCATGAGGATTTAGCAGTTGACATAGTGCTGAACTCCTTACCCAGTTCTTATGACCAGTTCATACTGGCATATCATTTGAACAACAACCAGGCAAATCTAGCTGAGTTACATCGCATGCTTCGTACGGCTGAGGACGGGATGAATGGAAAGGCTGTGCTCCCTGTCAACCCGCCTGTTCTGGCTATTGGCTTCGGAAAGGGAAAGAAACGGAAAGGCCCTCCTAAGCAAAACTGGAGGGAAAAGACTCATGTCGGGTCATCTAGCGGTGCCCCGAAAGGTAAGTCTTCCGAAATTCCACATATTCGGAACCCCAAAGAGGCCGACTGCTTTTACTGCAAGCAGAAGGGTCATTGGAAGAGGAGTTGCCCAACGTATCTGCAGGATGTCAAGGACGGTAAAGTGAAACCGTCACAGGCAGGTACATATTCTATATCAAATAACTCATCTTTTTCCCGTTCATGGGTCCTTGATACAGGATGTGGTTTTCACATCTGTTCTGATTTGCAGGGCCTAGATGAAAGTAGGGAACTAGAGCATGGCAGACTGAACCTGGTCATGGGCAATAGGCGAACGTCACCTGTTACCAAGATTGGTGTTTATGGACTGATGCTGAGCAGTGGAGTTAGATTAGATTTACATAATTGTTGCTATGCGGCAGATATGGCAAAGAACATAATTTCTTTTCATGCACTATTTAGACAAGGTTTTTATTATGAGTTTAATAAATTGAATGGTTCAATTTCAGTTTTCAAAAATGATGTTTTTATATTTAATGCTATGTCTTGTGATGGAGTGTATGAATCTATTATGTGTGTTGACAATTATGGTAAAAATGTTTTAAGTATTGATGCTTCAAGCGGTGTAGAAAAGGCATGTTTGTGACATTGTCGCCTTGGCCATATAAACAAGAAACGCATCGCCCAACTCCAGAAGGATGGAGTGTTGGAATCATTCGACCTCGGGTCGGATGATGTATGCGAATCTTGCTTACTTGGCAAGATGACAAAATCACCATTCAAAGGTTCCTTTGAAAAAGGTGAAGGTCTGTTGGATATGATACACACAGATGTGTGTGGTCCCTTCAGAACAACCACTAAAGATGGCACACGGTTCTATGTGACCTTTACCGACGATTTTAGTAGATATGGGTATGTCTACTTGATCAAGAATAAGTCGGATACCTTTGAAAAGTTCAAAGAGTTTAAGAATGAAGCAGAAAATCAATTGGGCAGAAAGATAAAGATGCTTGGATCCGACAGAGGTGGTGAGTATCTTAGTATCGAGTTTCTCGATTACCTCAAGGAATTTGGAATTGTTTCACAGTTGTCGCCTCCAAGAACACCTCAGCTGAAAGGTGTTGCAGAGAGACGAAACCAAACCTTGTTGGACATGGTTCGTTCCATGATGAGTCGAGCCTCACTTCCAATCCATTTCTGGGGGTATGCCTTAGAGACTGCCGCCCATATCCTAAATCTTGTCCCAACCAAGAAGGTTGCGAAAACACCACACGAGATGTGGACAGGGAAAGTTCCCTCGTTGGCACACATCAAAGTCTGGGGCTGTGAAGCATTCGTGAGACGAGATACTTTAGATAAGCTCGCAGAAAGAAGTGAGAGGTGTTACTTCATCGGATACCCAAAACAGTCTTTTGGATACTTGTTCTACAGACCAAGCGAGGACGTGGTCTTTGTAGCAAGACGGGGGTTCTTTTGAGAGAGAGAACTCATATCCAAAGAGGACAGTGGGAGTACGATCGATCTCAAAGAAATTCAGGAGAAAGAAGTTCCTGTTGGACCCAACATGAGGAAGAAGTTCCTGTTGGACCCACCGACATTTCGTTGCCCCTTAGGCGCTCAGGTAGAGTTAGCATGCCGCCCGAGTTCTATGGTTTCCATATTACTTCGGACGGAGACACGTTAGTCAGTGATCATACATTGACTAATTTGGATGAGCCAACTAGCTACCGTGAAGCAGTGGCAGGCCCCGAGTCTGCAAAATGGAAAGAGGCAATGGACAGCGAGATAAAGTCCATGTATGACAATCAAGCTTGGAACTTGGTTGACAATGTACCGGGTCGAAAGACAGTCGGATGCAAGTGGATCTTCAAAAAAAAAGACTGACATGGATGGAAAAGTGCATACTTATAAAGCTCGGCTGGTTGCGAAGGGATTCACTCAAACCCCGGGGGTTGACTATGATGAAACCTTCTCACCAGTAGCCAAGATTAAGTCAATCAGGATAATGCTTGCCATAGCTGCGTTTCATGATTATGAAATCTGGCAGATGGATGTCAAAACCGCTTTCCTTAACGGGAAACTGACTGAAGATGTTTACATGAGTCAGCCAGAAGGTTTTGTAGACACTAAGCACCCTGATAAAGTATGTAAGCTTGAAAGATCAATCTACGGGTTGAATCAAGCATCTCGCAGTTGGAATCTTTGCTTCCATGAGAAAGTCAAAGAGTTTGGCTTCTCTAGGAGTGAAGATGAGTCCTGTGTATATGTCAAGGCTAGTGGGAGTATAGTCACTTTCCTGGTGCTGTATGTTGATGACATATTGCTCATGGGAAACGACATTCCGACCTTGCAGAATGTTAAGGCTTGGCTCGGGAAGTGTTTCGCCATGAAAGACCTAGGGGAAGCTGCTTATATTCTCAGGATAAGAATACTTAGAGATAGAAAGAGAAAATTGATAGGCCTAAGCCAGTGTACATATTTGGAAAAGGTGTTAAAGAGGTTTAACATGGAAAGTTCCAAAAGGGGAGAGTTACCAATCCTAAGTGGTGTTAAATTGAGTAAGACTTAAAGCCCAAGTACCGATCAGAAAATAGCTGAAATGAGTCGGGTACCTTATGCTTCGGCAGTAGGGTCGATCATGTATGCTATGACATGTACTCGTCCCGACGTATCCTATGCACTAAGCATGGTTAGTCGGTACCAGGGTAATCCTGGAAAAGCATATTGGATTGCAGTCAAGAAAATACTCAAGTATCTGCGAAGGACAAAGAATATGATATTAGTCCTTGGTGGCAGTGATGAGTTAAAAGTGAGTGGATATACAGATGCCAGTTTCCAGACAGATAGGGACAGTGGACGGTCCCAGTCGGGCTGGGTATTTCTTTTGAACGGTGGAGCGGTCACTTGGAAAAGTTCCAAGAAGGAAACGGTGGCTGATTCAACGTGCGAATCAGAGTATATCGCAGCGAGTGAAGCGTCTAAGGAAGCGGCTTGGCTAAAGAATTTCATCGGGGACCTTGGAGTTGTCCCGAGCATTTAGGAGCCGGTGGAACTTTTCTGTGATAATGAAGGAGTGGTCGCCTTGGCAAAGGAACCGCGAGACCATGGAAAGTCCAGGCATATCGAAAGAAAGTACCACTACATTCGACATCAAGTAGAAGAAGGGCACTTACTGGTTAAGCGAGTATCATCCGAGGACAATCCTGCAGATCCTTTGACTAAGGCTCTAAATAGGATCAAGCACAATCAGCATGCTCGGAGCATTGGATTGAAGGATGATATTAGTTTTAGTAATTAGATAGATTAGAAACTTGTAACAGTATAAATGTAATTGACTCGGTGATTTTATAATAGAGATTTATAAATGAGTATTGTTACTGCCTTTGTCAATTGTTTATTTCAGTGTTTCTATATTTGCATGTTTAACTTCCTTAATAATTAGATTATTTAAAACTCCAGAGTCGATCATACTGTTAGGAAGTAAGTATGAACTAAGACTGTCATGAATTGGTTGCAGATTGTCTAAAGAGTTAGACATTGCAGTAAGACTGCTGCAACGTTCATGAGTACTTAGAAATAGAGATTTGAGTATTGGATAAACCCGCGCTTAACAGATTGCTTCATGGATTATATCACGAGCAATGTTAAGACGATAATATCCAGTGATCTTTAAGTGGAGAGATATGATCTATTATTTGCGATACAAGTGCTTATTGACAACACGAAATCGCGCCAGTAACTCGGTGCTATAAAACGCATTATTGTATGTATTTGGACCCGTAAAAGTTATGGACATATGAGTCGAAACTTATCAGTCCCATGACCCGATGGGAAACAGATATCTGTAGGCCTCTCGATGATTTAGAAGTTGACTGAGAGTGTTGGCCAACCGGGACTTGATTGATGTGTTCAATTAGTAGTCTCCAAAGTCATATGCAAATCAGAAATCGAGAAACAGAGTGTCAGACCAAGATTGATGTTAATCCATGTCTTGAGTCTGAAAATATCCTGTTGGACGGAGGATCATCAGATCACTTATCTTTGGACAGAACTGACTGGGTTAGAGTTCAGACAATTAAAGTCATAGACTTATCCAAGTGGGAGACTGTTGGATTAGGTGTCTAAGCCATGACTTATAATTGAATTTACCTTATGATTAAAAGCAAAGTCCATTTGGGTTGCCCTCATAGATGGAGGATAGATATATAGTTTAGTAGAGAGAATAGTTGATTTATAAATTGCATAATAAATCAATAGAAATTAAGTATATGGTTTATTAATATATTTAAGTGTTAATATATTAATTAGAAACTATATTAATTAATTGAGATTTAATCTAGAATTAATTGGATTAAATTTAAAGATTAAACTAATTAATTAAAAGGTGCAGGGACTGGTTTGGCATTTATTCAATAGTTGACAAACTGGCCAGGTAAAACCACGGACCAAAAGTGGCGCCAACCTGGAGGCTCCTCCAGGGTTTCGCGAAACCCTAATTAGGGTTTTGGTAAGCCTGGTCCAAGTGGTCAAAAGCCTTGTCCAGTTGGATGCTTCTTAGGGTTTTAGGTGTAACCCTAGGAGGCTATAAAAGGAACCCCCTGGCACCTCATATTCACGCCATCTGTCTCTCTGTGTTATTCTGCTAGACTGATTCTTCCATCCCTTGGGTGTGACTTGCATTTGAGGCAGGATACTTTTGCTGCTGCTAGAAAGGATCATAAGATCAAAGGTTGGTTTTCTTAATTCATCTTTAGAATTGAATTGTTTCCTTTAGGTTCTTAGTTCTAATCTTCATAGAAGAAAATATAGATCAATATTAGGGTTGCATGTGAACCTTAGGTATTTTTGTGTTCATTGATTGCATAGAAACCCTTCAACTTTTCCGCGAGCTCTTTGTGCATCTCGTAGGGCCAGTAGTCTTCATAAATTCTCTGCAATTCTGGGTTCATAGTAGCTATCATGATGAAAGACACTTTGGTTGCATCATCAGAATGTTTTGTGTATTGGGCGATTTCTTTGGGAGTAGCAGTATCGGGATCAATTTCAACAAGCTCGGTTTCCAGAACATACTCTTTATGTTCAAACCTTAGAGCCATCTTGATGTTACGGATCCAGTCATTGTAGTTGGTACCGTCCAACGTAACTTTGGAGCACAATGACAAGATAGAGGTAACATTAGAGTTAGAGTGGGGGGCGGATTGATCAGCAGAACACATCTATAAAAGAAGGCAGTTTTAATTAGATATATATAATAATCCTTATAATAACCCAATAATAATTATAAGGCTAGGATCCTACAATAACAATTTACAATCTCGAAGAGGGATGCCGTAATCAATATTCTAAATTTTATAAGATAGGCGATTGACGATTCAGCCAATTCCACCGCGGAAAGATAATCTTATTAAAATGGAATTCCTAGTTTCTTTTGAGATTTATTGAACTGTTCAATAGCATGTTTAATCTCGGATGTGCCCCACTGTTTGTGACTGGGATACCGAGGATCACATACCGGGTGTGAATAACCATGCAAATTAGCTTGGTACTCTCGGGGTCAGTTGTCATCTCTAATTGATGTGTCGGTAAACCACACACGCTCCATCAACAATGACAACACCCGAGAAACCCATTCCAACTCTTTATGAACCCCAATTGGCGTGCCGGTAAACCACACACGCTCCACCAATGTTTCATAAAGTGCAATGTGCAATTTCATGGGTTAGCACATATTCACATTTTTCCTAAAGTAACTAGATTGGGATTTTATTTAAATTGTTCTAGTACTTTGAATAATATCATTATACTTTTAATGAGATTAGGCAGTCCTATCAAACCCGTTCGGCTAACGACCCTCCACTGATCAGGCGAGCGGTGGGTGAGAGTGTTCACCAATTAGACCGCCATTTATAGGCAGTCTCCTTATACCCACTTTATAGACCAGCTTCGTGAATGAGGCCTACTATTGATTTGACTAACCATTAAATCTTATACATATAATATTAACTTTTAATTATAATATATATAAGACGAATTTTTTAAACCTTTTAAAATGTTTTTGGTTTATCTTTTAATTTACTAGAATTTAAACTATTAAATTTAAAATTAAATTAAACCTTCAAAATCGATTTAATTATCTTTTAATTAACCAATTAATTAAAATAATTAAATATGATATTTTAAACCTTTTAAAATATTTTAGGATTTATCTTTTAATTTTTCGCCAATTTATCTTTTAATTTTTCGCCAATTTTGGATCATAGCCTTGTTAAATAATATATTGGGTAATTGTTTAAGAAGGATTAAAAATTAAACTAATAAATCCAAATTTTATAGATGTCTAAGGTGAAAGGTTTTCTGCAACTATGAACTAAATAACCTAAGTTTACATGCAACCTATGAGGATCTAAGTTTTCTTCTAATTAAACATATAACAAAATCCTAAAGGCCCAGAAAAATAAACTAAAAGAAGATAATCAGAAAAACCAACCTTTTAGCGAATGTTGGAAGCGAAGCAACAAAATTATCTTGCCTCAAATGCAGTCACACCCAGGGAGCAGGAGATCGAAAATTCCAGAGAGATTCAGAGTGATAAAATGGCGCAGAATGAGGGTGGCCAGGTGTAACGACCCAAACTAATAATATAAATAAAGCGTGTGTAATTTAAAGTTTTATGTGTATTTATGTGAGAAAGTATGTTTGCAAGGGTAGTTTAGTCATTTTACCATGAGAAGGGTAATTTGGTCATTTGACCATATACTAGAATTATTATAAAAGTATAATTCTAGTTTGGACCAAAAATGTAAGAATTTAAGCTTCATGTGGCCAAATTTAATATATGTGTCAAAAGTCCAAGGAATGAAAGTTCAGGGACTAAAACTGTAAATATAAAAATAAAAAAATATCTCATTAATCCTCATAAATTCAGAATTTATTAGTTGGGGTAGTTTATGACAACTTTGAGAACTTAATAAGTGAAGTGTTTTGATTTTGGGATAAAAGAAATTAAACTTCAAAAGATGAGGGACCAATCTTGCAAACTATTGAAAGAGGATATGTTAAAGCTGAATTTCTCCACATTTCAGCTCCATATCACGGTCTTGAGCAGGAGATGGCAACAAGATGACGATTTTATGAGTATTATGAAGATGCAAGTGTGATTTTGAAGAAGTTGTGAAGCAAAGAAGGAATTCTAGCAAAATAAGGTAAGAACTTCTCAAATTCTTGCTTGCAAACCCGTTTTTGGGTTGGTGGTGGGTTAGAATCTGATTTTCAGAAGTTGGGGAGGTCTTACCTATGATTCAAAGCTAATAATTCATGTGTTTATGTGTCATAGAGTTCATTTCCAACCTATTGATGGCATGGAAACATGATTATTTGAAGTTTGATTCTATGAACCCTAGAAATTGGGGTTTTGTTCACCTATGAATTCAATGAAATTGATGGGTTATAATTGATGTTTTGGATAAAAGGAACCACATATAATTGTTCTTAATGATTCCAATTGGTATGTGGGAATTAGAAGGGTGGAATGGAATCAAGGAAATAAGAACTTAATTTTCGTCATCATGTGTGCAGTCATGAAAAAAAATGCAGTACAACTTCGTTAACCGTTGGATCATCATGAAATTTGGATCGTAGCTTTCTAACACATAGTTCTTAAATCTGAACGGTGGAGATCTTCATTGGTGAAGTGTACTGAATTCTGCAGTGGTTTTAATTCGCTGAACTGTAGGTAATGTTTACCATTGAGCTATGTTTTTGTTTCTACTGTTTTGGTTCTATTTTTGATAATTCATATAAAATCGTGTGAGTGTCCATTCTGGATGATCTCTATATCCCTAGAATGGTAGCTGAGTCTAGTTTCTTCATCCAGAAGCTCTTGGACTAACGCGGAACTTAAGTTATGTGAAAGTTGCAATCTTCACTAACTGGTCCAGGGGTGCACTGTGCAGTGACTTCTCATTTGTAAAATTCATAACTGATAGTAGGAGAATCATTTAAGGGCAAGGCCAGTGGGAAAAGTTCAGTATATATGTCTAGTTTGTACACACCGAATTTCAGAACCCAGGGCCTTCGGATTATCATTCTTGGTTAATATCTTTGAGGGTAGGTCATGTAACTGTTTTTGTAATTTATGGTGACATGGTGGATTTTTCATTTGCAAATGGAAAATGAAAATGACCTGAGGTCAGGCCCTGTGACCTTATCATTGGGTCTAGTTCCAACATGATTTTTTATTAAATTTAATATCTGAGTTTTCCTTGATCATCTGTTGCAAATCCGGTTATGGGACAAAAAATCAGCATTGCTGTCAAACCTTTCTTTTTGTGGTTTTAACCTTGGTTGTGGGTTTAGAATTGGTAACGAATGTCGGGACCTTTACAAACTTATTAAAGATAATTAATAACCTTAATGATGTATTTATAAAGTAAAGGGAGGGTATAGTGGAACACGGTACGTGTTGAGTATCGGGAAAATACATGTATACTTATATAATTATAAGTAATAAATGTAAACGTTAATTCGTTTTAAGCAGTCCCATGTGGAATGTAGGTTCGGGAAAGAAAAAGAGTTCTTGAGTATCACGTGCTTGTGTGTGCGACCTACTTTTACGTATCAGGTGAGTAAATGCAGTATGTTTACCCATTCTGGGGTACATGGCAAGTAAGTATTTTCAAGATTTCTTATAAAATTTCTATATGTGAAATTATATGCAAGAGTATTATTTCTAACTTGTTTGTGAAAGTATAATGCTATATTCGAAGTTATGTTTTGGTCTATGAGCCAATTATGTGAAAGTATGTTTTGGTCTATGAACCAATCATGTGAAAGTATATTTTGAATACAGGTTTGAAAGTATGGATAGGCATATAGCCACAAGATGTTTAAGAAGTATGTTTTAGTTACAAACTATATATGTTTTCGAGTATGAATGGCATATAGCCATAAGATGTTGAAAAGTATGATTTAACATAAAGCTTAGATTGTTATAAAAACATATTTTACATATGTGATGAAGGTAATAATTTTTAAACATATGAAAATTATGTGATGAAAGCTATATTTGGCATTTAGCCATAAAGACATAAAATGATGTAGTTTGGCACCTAGCCACAAGTTATATGTTTATGAGAAGTGTTCAAGCAAGCAGCAAGTTTTTGAATGACTGGTAATTGTAGCAAGCAGCATTAGTAAGGGAACTATGTTCCAACCTACCCGGGTTTGGTAAGGGGTCTACTGGGGACAAGCCCCATCACAAAGTAGATCGCCTCAGCACTTCTATGGTGAAGATTGATCCGTTCTTTCTAGCCATAGAGACTTAGGGTATCACCTATGGTGATTAAAGCCCTAAGTATAAAAATCCAGCAAGCTTATAAAACCAGTCAAAGAAAGTAAGAAAGAAGATATTTTTTTAAAAGTATATTATGAAGTGAATTTGGAAAGTAAAGAGCTATAGTATGATACTAATATAAGTTTTGAAAGATGTTATTTTTGTAAAGTATGTTATGAAATGATTTCGAGAAGTAAAAAGTTATAGTATGTTATTACTATAAAGTTTTGACAGAAGTTTTATGTTATAAGTTTTATAAAAGTTGGAAAAGAAGTTAAAGGTTTGAGTCTAAAACTCATGTAACTCACAAGACATTATTGTCTTACGTATTTTATGTTTTGCCATGTATTCCAGGTTAAATGCTATGCTATAATTGGATGAAGTTTAACTGGAGTGGAGCCCACATAGCTCCTATCTTGGACTCAAAGTTTAATCCTTTCTTGCTTACTATGGTTAGTTTTGGTATGGATTTGTAACACCCACTGTTTTTAAACATGTAAATGATCGGTTTTTGATAAACCGTATTTTTGTATTCATGTATTTATACGAAAAAACCATAGTATTTGAAAACAGTAGAAATGGGGTGTCACAAGTTGGTATCAGAGCGATAGTTTAAGCGAATTAGGATTGGCTTGTTCCACTCCTAGGCTTAAACTCATGCTATAGGAATGTTAGTTTATAAAAGCATGTTATATGCTGTCTTAAATGATTAAAATATTATGCATTATTTAAAATATGTAGATATATAACACTAAGAAGTGTTAAGCTAATGTTTAGAGTGAGCAAAAATCTGATTGTTAGGAAAATTATATGATATTTTCCATAACTGTCTATATCTATTAAAGATTATGTTTATGAATTAATAAGATTTCTAGCATTGATCACCATGTACTTATAATGGTGTTATATGTTAAAGGAACCAGTGTCCCATGAGACCTTATGGTAACAGCAGAATCAGTATGTATAGATGATTATGGTAATATGGGCCCGTATTATCATAATCACAGGATATATGTTGAGACTGGTGGAATCATAAAGGAATTATGGTAATCTGGTGAGTAAGGGTTTGTGAAGACAGTAATAAGGATAACATAGGACTTATATACCTATGTAACAAGAACAAGAAAGATTATAAGTAATAAAAGTTAATGCAGTGGATATATACCACTTAGTATGGTAAACTAAAAGAAATAATGTGATAATTAATATTTTAGACAGATTGAAAGATATTAAAATATATGCCTGTCAAGGCGAGAGAAAGTATGAATAAGAGTAATTTAAAGAGGAATTATGGGTATTGATTACATATATAAGAGTTGTAAGACTCTTACATGAAGAATGAAAAATTTTAAGCGCAGTGTATTAATAGTACATAAATTTTGTAAAAATAAAAGAGCAGTAAGGAAGAGATTAATACCAATAAGTGGTGTGCGTTGGGCATAATCATGCAAGTCAGAATCTTATTTGAAAGTCGTACGAATAATAAATGCATAAGGGAAGCAGGAAAATCGTTGTGGAACGATAGGATCAAAATGATGAGAAGTACTAAAGATAGAAGATGACAATGCTAAAGGGGAGAAGAAGACTAATTTATAAAGAAGATGTATGAAAGTGTCCAAAGACTTATCAATTGAGTAAGTTATAGTACAATGTTATAATGAGTAATAAAAGTAAGTAAGATACCCAAATGGGGAAAAGAATGATGAATGGTAAATTGTTAACGATTATGATATTGTAAGTAAATTACATTAAAGTAAAGTGATTAAATAAATATGAATTGAGAAATAAAGGTTGAATGCCTAAATAAATGTTCGGCAAGAGATTAAAGATGAAACAAACGATGATGAGATAGTGGTTGCCAGGAAATAAATTCCGCAACCAAATGAATGAAATAAAAGAAGTAATAACAGTAATGAAAGAGTATAATGATGTATGATAATGGAAGAAAAATCAAAAGCATGTGAGCAAAATGACTAAAGGTCATAAATGATATGAAGTAAAGAAAAACAGTAAATATCTAAACAAGTAGTAAACGAAGAATTAAAGATAATGTAAGAACTATGATAAACAGACAGGAAGTTACTACTTCCGAATGGGAATAAAGGCTAAAAGTCTCCAAAAATTATGAGAAATGGTTAGTACATGGCTGGTAACCATGAAATACAAAGAAGTGTATATATGTTTATACGTGTTTATAAATATAAAAGCATGAGTAAGTGTTGAGATATATATATAATGTATAAAAGTATAAAGATGGTCATGAAATAGTATTCTAATTAGAATACTATAAGGTATGAAGCAAAAGAGTAAAATAATGTATTGGGCATATTGCCTCGAAATACAAAAGAACGAAAGATGATGAGAAAATAAATGACAGTTGGGTATCACCTAAAGATACATAAGAAGTAAGTTTTATATGAAATATATAATGTTGTAAAGATATATATATATATATATATATATATATATATATATATATATATATATATATATATATATATATATATATATATATATATATATATATATATATATATATATATATATATATATATATATATATATATATATATATATATATATATATATATAGTGTAAAGAAGTGGAGTCTAAATGAAATAATAAAGTAATGTGTTAAGTATGTAGTCTATAACCCATGGAAGAGATGGTAAAAGGTGTAAAGGTAAGAAAATTATTTTTTTAGCAATAACTATAACCAGTAAAGAGTAATGAAATGATAATATCATAAAAAGTGTAATAAGATGAGAATGGTACACAGGGTACCTTAGAAGATAAGAAATGTACTCATAAGAGTACTGTAAGAAGGTTAAGAAATGCAAAATACAGAATTGTATTAGTAAGTGTAATGAGTAAATGAGACTAAAATCTCATAATTAATAAAAGAAGATGAAAGAAGTACTTAGATCGTTATTATGACGAGATGTGGAAAGAACATGAGTAAAAGGTGATATAACATATGTATTAATGAAGGTAATACATATATAAAATAAGAGATGAGTAAGAAGTATATGAGAATGACATTTTATTAAAGACGAATTCAGAATGAAAGTAATAAGTATGGTGGTGTAATAGTAGCATATATATACGAAATGAAAAGAGATATGTATTTAAAGAAAATAATACATATAGATTACAAAGTGGAACATATAGAAGGGGATTGCAGATGTATAGAAGCTAACAAGAAGTATACCATTAGTAGTATAAAAGTCAAGAGTAGAAAATAAGGAGGTTGACAGAAATAATGGGTCAACTTCAACAGTAAAACTGTACAAATCTACAAGGCCAAAAATTATGAATTATACACAGAAAGAAAGCTAATGATGTCTAGTTTCTAAAACGAAAAGCGGTACGTCATTTCAACACTTTTAAAGTAAGATATGCATATTTTTATGGAAGGTACACCGTTTTGACAAATTCTGTCCCAAACAGAAAAGTAAGGGTGTGAAATAAAACGAAAGGAATGTATTCCTTATGAGTGGTAATAAGTCGAGAATTGATAGTGGATGTAAAGAATAATAAAGTGAAGTTTAAAAGATCTAAAGAACAACTATGTAAAGATAAGAAGTTGTAAAACTTCTAAAAAGAAAGAAGAAGTTATGTTCGAGTAAAATATCCATTAAGGGACAAAATTTATACAAGGAAAAGATTTTGTGTATCTATGAAATTGCAAAAAAAAAAAAAAAAATACGAAACATATATAATTATGTTTAATGGTATTGGGAACCTTTATAAATAAAGAATGCTGTGAGTAAAATCTCACATGTTTTAGTAAAGATATGAGAAGAATTATAAAGTAGATTGTTATTTATGATAAAAAGTATTAAAGTATGAAACTATTTTGTAAAATAAGTTTACTAAGAGATTGTATATCAATGAAATGAGGTAGAAAGGAAAGTAACTAGAATGAAGAGTATGAAACATGAATGAATGACTAAAAGGTTGAGAAAACAGATAAAATGACCGAAAGGGGTATTTTGGTCATTTAATAAAAGTAATATATTCTTCTTATAAGTATTATGAATATTAAAAGGAAAGAAGAGTAAAATGACCAAAATGGTATGGTGGTTAACTGGGAAGATATAAAGTTTTAAAGAGATTATGTTAATTCTCTATAAAGTATTGAATGCAGGAACCGTTAAGAGCTGATTAAAGAATCAAAAGCAACCAAAGAAGGAAAGATTAAAAGATAAAATAATGAAGAATATGATTATGCGTTGGTAAAAAGAAAGTATCTACTAAGAACCAGACTTGGGCTGAAAGCCTTTGAAGACGGGGAAGAAGTGATCCTTTGAATTAATATTTGAGTGATGATTCCGAGGACGGAATCCCAATAAGGGGGAGGTAGTTGTAACGACCCAAACTAATAATATAAATAAAGCGCGTGTAATTTAAAGTTTTATGTGTATTTATGTGAGAAAGTATGTTTGCAAGGGTAGTTTAGTCATTTTACCATAAGAAGGGTAATTTGGTCATTTGACCATATACTAGAATTATTATAAAAGTATAATTCTAGTTTGGACCAAAAATGTAAGAATTTAAGCTTTATGTGGCCAAATTTAATATATGTGTCAAAAGTCCAAGGAATGAAAGTTCAGGGACTAAAACTGTAAATATGGAAAATATAAAAATAAAAAAATATCTCATTAATCCTCATAAATTCAGAATTTATTAGTTGGGGTAGTTTATGACAACTTTGAGAACTTAATAAGTGAAGTGTTTTGATTTTGGGATAAAAGAAATTAAACTTCAAAAGATGAGGGACCAATCTTGCAAACTATTGAAAAAGGATATGTTAAAGCTAAATTTCTCCACATTTCAGCTCCATATCACGGTCTTGAGCAGGAGATGGCAACAAGATGACGATTTTATGAGTATTATGAAGATGCAAGTGTGATTTTGAAGAAGTTGTGAAGCAAAGAAGGAATTCTAGCAAAATAAGGTAAGAACTTCTCAAGTTCTTGCTTGCAAACCCGTTTTTGGGTTGGTGGTAGGTTAGAATCTGATTTTCATGGTGGATTTTTCATTTGCAAATGGAAAATGAAAATGACCTGAGGTCAGGCTCTGTGACCTTATCATTGGGTCTAGTTCCAACATGATTTTTTATTAAATTTAATATCTGAGTTTTCCTTGGTCATCTGTTGCAAATCCGGTTATGGGACAAAAAATCAGCATTGCTGTCAAACCTTTCTTTTTGTGGTTTTAACCTTGGTTGTGGGTTTAGAATTGGTAACGAATGTCGGGACCTTTATAAACTTATTAAAGATAATTAATAACCTTAATGATGTATTTATAAAGTAAAGAGAGGGTATAGTGGAACACGGTACGTGTTGAGTATCGGGAAAATACATGTATACTTATATAATTATAAGTAATAAATGTAAACGTTAATTCGTTTTAAGCAGTCCCATGTGGAATGTAGGTTCGGGAAAGAAAAAGAGTTCTTGAGTATCACGTGCTTGTGTGTGCGACCTACTTTTACGTATCAGGTGAGTACATGCAGTATGTTTACCCATTCTGGGGTACATGGCAAGTAAGTATTTTCAAGATTTCTTATAAAATTTCTATATGTGAAATTATATGCAAGAGTATTATTTCTAACTTGTTTGTGAAAGTATAATGCTATATTCGAAGTTATGTTTTGGTCTATGAGCCAATTATGTGAAAGTATGTTTTGGTCTATGAACCAATCATGTGAAAGTATATTTTGAATACAGGTTTGAAAGTATGGATAGGTATATAGCCACAAGATGTTTAAGAAGTATGTTTTAGTTACAAACTATATATGTTTTCGAGTATGAATGGCATATAGCCATAAGATGTTGAAAAGTATGATTTAACATAAAGCTTAGATTGTTATAAAAACATATTTTACATATGTGATGAAGGTAATAATTTTTAAACATATGAAAATTATGTGATGAAAGCTATATTTGGCATTTAGCCATAAAGACATAAAATGATGTAGTTTGGCACCTAGCCACAAGTTATATGTTTATGAGAAGTGTTCAAGCAAGCAGCAAGTTTTTGAATGACTGGTAATTGTAGCAAGCAGCGTTAGTAAGGGAACTATGTTCCAACCTACCCGGGTTAGGTAAGGGGTCTACTGGGGACAAGCCCCATCGCGAAGTAGATCGCCTCAGCACTTCTATGGTGAAGATTGATCCGTTCTTTCTAGCCATAGAGACTTGGGGTATCACCTATGGTGATTACAGCCCTAAGTATAAAAATCCAGCAAGCTTATAAAACCAGTCAAAGAAAGTAAGAAAGAAGATATTTTTTTAAAAGTATATTATGAAGTGAATTTGGAAAGTAAAGAGCTATAGTATGATATTACTATAAGTTTTGAAAGATGTTATTTTTGTAAAGTATGTTATGAAATGATTTTGAGAAGTAAAAAGTTATAGTATGTTATTACTATAAAGTTTTGACAGAAGTTTTATGTTATAAGTTTTATAAAAGTTGGAAAAGAAGTTAAAGGTTTGAGTCTAAAACTCATGTAACTCACGAGACATTATTGTCTTACGTATTTTATGTTTTGCCATGTATTCCAGGTTAAATGCTATGCTATAATTGGATGAAGTTTAGCTGGAGTGGAGCCCACATAGCTCCTATCTTGGACTCAAGGTTTAATCCTTTCTTGCTTACTATGGTTAGTTTTGGTATGGATTTGTAACACCCACTGTTTTTAAACATGTAAATGATCGGTTTTTGATAAACCGTATTTTTGTATTCATGTATTTATACGAAAAAACCATAGTATCTGAAAACAGTAGAAATGGGGTGTCACACCAGGAACCCCTATTTATAGGTTCCAAGTGGTTACCAGATAAACTGTAAGACCCGGTCCGCCGAGTCGCGGCCCGAAGAAATCCGCGGCGCGGCTTTTGGAAGAATCTAGAATCGCGTAGGATTTGTACGCGCGGCGCGGTTCTAAAGAATCCGCGGCGCGGTGCGCCGCAGTCATGAAAAACCCTAATTCGGATTTAAACGCCTATAAAAAGGACCCCAGCCCTAGGGTTCGTGTTTTTGGAGAGTCTTTAGAGTAGAGGTGTCTGGTTTCGGCAGATACTCTTTGGTCTCGAGGTGTTGAAGGTTTTGGGAGATTAGAAGAAGGAGATCCACGCGGGAGAAGGTTTAGAACGAATCGTGGGCATCACTCCATCCTTCAGAAGTAAGGTAAGAAGATTTACTCTTCTGACTTTCCTTTTTATCCCGTCATATGGTGTTACCAGTTGGTTTGTAGCTTTAGACGATTTGTAGCCCTTAGGGTTTGAACCAAGGACATGCATGGACTTGCATGTCCATAAGGAAGTGACCTTAGGGTAGTTCCTGATCCCAGGAAGGGTGTAGAAAGGAACCCTAACCGATTGATGTACTGTTAATCACTGAAAAACATTTTGGAATGTTACGAGCCGCGACGCGGACTGGCTATGTCAGCGGCGCAGACTCGGCTGAAACCCCGTAATTATTCGATGATAGTCGCGGCGCGTAGGATGAGGTGCCACGCCGCGGCGAGCGACTGTTTGTCCAGGAATTTAGTTTTGACCACGGTTTGATGGCAAATAGTGAGTCTAACCTTTAGACAGGTCTGTAAGAGCCTAGTCAGTAATTGATATGTTGTATGTGTGTGGGATTTAGGTGTGTGGACGAGCTAAGTGGGGATATTAGAGAATATCTGTGCGGTTTCGAATCAGGTGAGTACCCTCACCTTACTATATGATGTTGCATGTTAGGCATCTTGTGTGTTATTTACAGTTATATGATTTGCTCTATATCTATGGTTATTTGTTGTGGGCTCAGTACTGATGCGTGTCCCCTCGTAGCTGTTGTATGGCGAGTTGGACTAAGCCTTGTCCCATAGCTGTTGTATGATGGGCTGGGCCATAACCGGGAACCAATAGCTGTTGTATGATGGGTAGAACATTCCCGTGTCCATAGCTGTTGTATGATGGACGCCCGTAGCTGTTGTATGGCGGGTAGGGTCGGGTCGTTCTCGAGGACGGGTTGTTTAATGTGTGGGCATGTATGGTAATTTGTGGACTCACTAAGCTTTAAGCTTACCCATTGATTTATAACATTTCAGGTATTTCAAATGACAAAGGGAAGGGCAAGGCGTGACGGCGGCGCATCGCATACGAGAGATTTATTTTGAAGAATTATGTTTTGATTTTTTTATGTTTCCGCTGTTGATTTAATAAATATATCCAACAAATTTACTTTTTGGAAGAAATATTTTATTGGAACCTTGATAATAAATAAAATTTTGAAATTTTGAAATTGGGGCGTTACAAGTTTGAGGGATTTTGATGAACTGTATTGGGAATCCAAACTCAAACTTAGGACTGAGCGATTTTGTTAAGAAAATGTTTTTGGAAGGTTAAATTAAAGTAAAAGAAGATGCGATGCGAACCGTCAGCCGAGCTCAAGTAAGTTTTGTGATTCCCAATTACCCATGCCAAGTTTGTGTTATGTGATAAAATGTATTGTGCTAGGATGTAAAGCTGCCAGGATAATATACTCTGTAGACTGTTTTTGTACCATATGTGCTGCTTTGGAATTTTATGCTACTGTCGTTAGGTTGCTTAGTGAATGCTGGTAGGTTATATACAATTAGGGTAAGATAGCCTAAGAATTCTTGGTCTGTCCTTACTGGCTGTTCCTTGTTTGGTTGTGACTTTAGGGTAGATCAGTTATTCAAACGTCTATCTTATTCCTGATTGTGTACGGCTGTGCGTCCGTGAGGTGACTCGACGACATTAGCAATAGTTCTCTTAGGCACGTGTGAGATGGAGAGTTAGATCAAAAGATTAGGCACCACGGTGCATGACCACATGAGTCAAAGGAAATAGTTTAGTGCGTGTGACGTTTTAGGAGGATGGTTGACGAATTTGGAACAAGGGCGAATAGGTGTGGAAGGTAGTACCAGGCCAGTATTACCGAAAGCACAGGATTCACGCTTGAGTCAAGAGTAGTCAAACAAAGTCCTAAAAATTCAAGTAGTTGGATAGATAGGAGTGACCCGAGTATTGATATTAGAAACTGTTGCGCATTTCAGAATGGCAGTCACTCGAAGTAACGGTGGACCAGATGCGGGTGCCTCGAGTGGGGGAGGACCGACTGATGAGAATCTCCGTAACCTGATAGCGGAGGAGGTTTCGCGGGAAGTGTTGGCTGCGATACCTCAGTTCTTTGGTACGATTAAGGCTGAGCTATGGGCAATGCTCGAGGAACGACTGGCTACTCAGGGCACGTCACGTGCGAGGGATGCAAGTTATAAGGACTTTTCGGCTTGTTCGCCTCCGATGTTCGATGGGGGCAGGGATCCGATTGTTAGTATGCAGTGGATTTCCGCAGTGGAGGGTGCTTTCCGCACATGTTCCTGTCATGAGGACTCCAAGGTAACGTTTGCGGCGAATCTTTTAAGAGAGGGTGTGAAAGATTGGTGGGAGATACGAACGAAAGATCTCACTCCTGCTCAGTTGGATGCCATTACATGGCCGCAGTTTAAGGAACAGTTCAAATTGGAGTATGTTCCACAGGTGGAAATGGAACGCTTGGCGCAGGAGTACCTAAATCTGACCCAGACTACTGAGACGGTGACGGAAATCACCAAGAAGTTTAATGAACGGGCACTCTTCTGTCCAGAGTTTGCGGCAACCGAGCGCATGAGGATGACCCGATACTTGGCAATGCTTCGCACAGACATTCGGGAATTTGTGTCTGCTGCTAGGCACCAAACTCTTACTGATATGATAGCGGCCGCTCGAGCCCGAGAGTTGGAACTGGAAACCCAACAAAAGCAGAAGCGTCCGGCGCCTACTCAGACTCAGCAGGTGTCGAAGAAATTTCGAGGGGCAGATCAGGGAAAGCAAGGGCAAAGGAGCCAGGGTAAGTGTTGAAAATACGATAACCGATCTCCACGAATAAGGGTTTTTAAGCCGGTTACTGTGTGACAGATATGTATTTTATCTATAATATGCGGAATAAATAAGAGTTGCGGAATAAATATAAACTAAAACTAAGTTACTGAAAGCTGTAAATAAATAAAATAAAGCGGTAAATTTAATCTAGACAGTATTTAAATGGACAGAAAGCGGTAAATAAAGTAAATGTTAGAAGTTAGAGGTTAGATGTAATAAAC
This sequence comes from Cichorium intybus, assembly GCA_023525715.1. Taxonomy (NCBI): domain Eukaryota; kingdom Viridiplantae; phylum Streptophyta; class Magnoliopsida; order Asterales; family Asteraceae; genus Cichorium; species Cichorium intybus. The sequence goes on along the minus strand of CM042011.1, from coordinate 120,604,571 downwards.
GCCATTATCAACGATAAAGTGTTTTTACAATAAATAAAAAGGTTAGAAGTTAAAAGTTAGAAGTTAGATGTCTCGGTTAAATACAGTCCACATGTGTTTTCGTTGTTGTCACGGTTCAATTTGTATGTCTTGGATTTTTAGTACAATTGATTTATACAGGTTTAAATAAATCAATAACAGCACAGGTAAATTATTGGAATTATAATTTCAAAAGAACTTATCGATAGCAGATGAAGATGGTGATTTTCTTTGAAGTGTCGATTCTTGTTCTTTGCTCGGTTTTCCTTGCTGAATGGTATTTCTTCGGTTTTGTGTTGGTTTGGACGTGGGTTTGTATTGGTGTCGGGTGGAGGTTTTGTTTGGTGTAGGGTAGAAGTTGTTTAGAGGTTTGAAGTTTTGGTGTCGGGTGGAAGTTGTTGTTTCTTGCGGTTATATGGTTTGATTCTTGTTGACAAATCAGAATTTTGAGTGTCTTGAGCTGTTTGGTCGTGGGTTTCTTTGAGTGTATGTGAGTATATGTGTAAGGTCTTTTTGTGTGTTGTAAGAATGGCAAGAGGTGAGCTTCTTATTTATAGTTGTTGATGAACAGCGTTCGCGTCGCGACCATGGGGTCCGTCGCGTCGTGAAGGTGCGTGTGTCGTGTTGCTTTTGGTCGGCCACTGGTTAGTGCATTGTGTTGGTAGTCTCGCGGTTGAAAGGTTGGTGGTGTAGCGTTGAGGGCTTCGCGTCGCGACCAGCAACCCCGTCGCGTCGCGAGTGCTGTAGCAATCTGGACTTTTGTGTTTGCTCTTCTTCACGTCGCGACACCTCTGCCTGTCGCGTCGTGATTGCTGTAGCAGAGTGATATTTTTGTATTTTGCTCCTTGGTTCGTAGCATCACTTCCTTAGGTTTGGTTGTTTTCTCAAGGATTCTTGGGTCTTGATTCATTCTTGTTTTTGATCTTGAATTCACACAACCTGAAATAAACTGATAATATTTGTCAGATAAAAACAGTTCATCTTGTTTCAGTGATGGTCACATACAAAAATATATTTTTCAACAGTAAGTGTGGTAAATGTGGAAGGAATCATGAGGGGCGTTGCTGGGTGCTAATATGTCATAAGTGTGGAAAGGAGGGCCACTATGCTAAGGATTGTCGGCAAGAGGTCAAGATTTGTTTTAATTGTAACCAAGTGGGCCACTTCAAGGCCCAATGTCCCCGTCTGACTCAGGGAGTGGTTCAGAATCCGGCACCCACTACACTCCGGATTACCGATGGTAGGCAGGGGAAAGGGGAAGCCCCTAAGACCAAGGGTCGAGCATTCGTCATGACCGCCGAGGAGGCACAGGATGCGCCCGACGTCGTCACGGGTACTCTTTCTTTACTTGCCTCGTGTTTGTGGTGTGTGTAATTAATATGTCTATTATGCTTTGATTAGGAACATTCTTAGTCAACTCTACGCCTACCTTTGCACTATTTGATTCGGGTGCTAGCGACTAGTGTTTATCGGGGATGATAAAACCGTGCAAGCGACTAGTGTTTATCGGGGATGCGAAGTCGTGATTCAAGGAATAAAGTTTCCGATCGATCTCATCCCTATACCGTTGAGTGACTCCCGAGTCATCATCGGTATGGATTGGATGGGTCAGCATGAATCATGGATCGATTGTAAAAACAAGCGAGTGTGGATTCAAACCCCAAGTGGGGGAGAGCTGGTTGTGCAGGGCGAGAGAAAGAATCGAGGTGCAGTTTTCTGTTCAGCTGCTAGGGCACGCAGACATTTTCGGCATGGAGGTTCGGGATTTATGGCTTATGTTGTAGACACACAAGAAAGGAAGCCACAGCAGAAAGCAGGTGATATACCAGTGGTTCGGGATTTTCCTGATGTTTTTCCCGAGGACCTGCCTGGCGTACCGCCAGAGAGACAGGTGGAATTTAAGATCGACTTAACTCCCGGTGCAGCTCCGATAGCTAAAGCACCGTATCGTCTTGCGCCTCCGGAGATGCTGGAGTTGTCTATTCAACTTCGAGAATTATTAGATAAGGGATTTATTCGACCCAGTTGCTCGCCGTGGGGAGCGCCTATTTTGTTTGTTAAGAAGAAGGATGGTTCCAATAGGATGTGCATAGATTATCGTGAGCTGAACAAGCTTACGGTGAAGAATCGATATCCATTACCTCGCATCGACGATTTATTCGACCAACTGCAGGGCGCTTCGTGGTTTTCAAAAATTGATTTGCGGTCAGGTTACCATCAAATGCGAGTTCGGGAGGAAGACATCCCGAAAACGGCTTTTCGGACGAGGTACGGCCACTTTGAGTTTGTAGTGATGCCGTTTGGACTGACCAATGCACCTGCAGCTTTTATGGACTTAATGAATCGGGTGTGTCGACCGATGTTGGATCGGTGTTATAGTTTTCATTGACGACATCTTAGTCTACTCTCGGAGCAGGGAACAGCATGAACAGCACTTAAAGGAAGTATTAGAGACCTTAAGGAAGGAGAAGCTTTATGCAAAATTATCCAAGTGTGACTTTTGGCTACGGGAGGTTCAGTTTTTGGGTCACATTGTAAATGAGCAAGGAATCATGGTAGACCCGGCTAAGGTGGAGGCCGTGATGCGGTGGGAGGTTCCGAAGACTCCCTCGGAGATTAGAAGTTTCTTGGGTCTGGCTGGTTATTACCGTCGTTTCATCCAAGACTTCTCAAAGGTTGCAGTACCTTTGACCCGGCTAACTAAGAAAAATGCTGCTTTTCGTTGGGGTGAGGAGCAGCAGCAAGCTTTTGAGACTTTGCGGCGGAAATTGTGTGAAGCTCTGGTTTTGACTTTGCTTGAGGGCATGGAGGACATGGTAGTTTATTGCGATGCGTCTATCTCGGGATTGGGGGCAGTCTTGATGCAACGAGGCAGGGTGATTGCTTACGCCTCGCGACAGTTGAAGCCCCATGAGGCTAACTATCCTACTCATGATTTGGAATTGGGAGCGGTCGTTTTCGCTCTCAAGATTTGGAGACACTATTTGTGTGGAGTGAAGTGCACCATTTTCACGGACCATAAGAGTTTGAAGTACCTGATGGATCAGGCAAACCTCAATATGAGACAGAGAAGATGGTTGGATGTATTAAAATACTATGATTGTGAGATACACTACCACCCTGGAAAGGCCAATGTGGTAGCGGATGCGTTAAGTCGAAAGGCTTCGAGTGCACCCCCTCGGGGCGTTTGTCTAAGGATGACAATTGTGACACCGCTGCTTGAGCTGATTACGAAAGCCCAAGTGGAAGCAAGCAAGAGCGAGAATCAGAAAAGTGAGAGGATTGTGGGTCAGTTGGCAGCTATGGTCAAAGATAGTAGGGATTTGTTGACTTGTCACGAGAGAATTTGGGTACCGAAGCTGGGCGGAGTTCGTCAAACCCTATTGGAGGAGGCACATAAATCCAGGTTCTCTATCCACCCTGGAGCAACTAAAATGTATAGGGATCTGCGTGAATATTATTGGTGGCCAGGCATGAAGAGGGAAGTAGCTTGGTTTGTCGAAAAATGCTTGACCTGTCGTAAGGTCAAGGCCGAGCACCAACGGCCTCATGGTAAGTTGCAGCCTCTTGAGATCCCAGAATGGAAATGGGAGCATATCACAATGGATTTCATCACGAAGTTGCCAAGAACCCCTCGACGTATGGACACTATTTGGGTTATCGTGGATAGGTTGACCAAAAGTGCTCATTTCCTCCCCATCCAAGAGACTTACTCTGCAAAGGAATTGGCTAAGGTCTTCACAGATGAGATTATCTCTCGGCATGGTATACCGGTCTCGGTGATATCCGACCGGGATGTCCGATTTACGTCTAGGTTTTGGAAGAAGTTTCATGAGGAATTAGGCACTCGCCTTCATTTCAGCACAGCATATCATCCTCAGACGGATGGGCAGAGTGAAAGGACGATTCAAACACTGGAGGATATGCTTAGGCCATGTGTCATCGATTTTGGCGGGAGTTGGGATTCCCATCTCCCTTTAGCTGAGTTTTCTTACAATAAGAGTTATCACGCGAGTATTGGCAGAGCTCCCTTTGAAATGTTATATGGAAGAAAATGTCGGACACCTATTTGCTGGGGCGAGGTTGGCCAGCGGGTATTGGGTAGTACAGAGGTGGTGCTCAAGACAACTGAGTTAATTCAGAAGGTTCGGGAGAGATTGTTAACCGCTCAAAGCCGACAGAAAAGTTATGCGGATAGGCGACGGTCCGATCTTGAGTTTCAAGTTGGGGATTATGTTCTTATAAAGGTGTCGCCTTGGAAGGGAGTTATTCGTTTTAGGAAGCGAGGAAAGCTTGGCCCTAGGTACATTGGACCATATCGAATTGTCGCCCGTGTAGGTGAGGTAGCTTACCGGTTGGAGCTGCCCGAACAGCTTAGTTAGATTCACGACACGTTTCACGTTTCGCAGCTCAGAAAGTGCATGACTGAGGAATCCACAATAGTACCTTTGGAGGATATTCAATTAGATGAACGTCTAAATTATGTGGAGCGACCAATTGCCATCATTGAAAAGAAGATAAAGACTTTGCGGAATAAAACGATAGGATTAGTGAAGGTTCAGTGGCAGCATCGAAAAGGGTCCGAATGGACTTGGGAACCGGAGGAGGAAATGCGGAGGCATTATCCAGAATTATTTACCGGCACGGATTTCGGGGACGAAATCCAGTTAAGTGGGGGAGAATTGTAAGACCCGGTCCGCCGAGTCGCGGCCCGAAGGAATCCGCGGCGCGGCTTTTGGAAGAATCTAGAATCGCGTAGGATTTGTACGCGCGGCGCGGTTCTAAAGAATCCGCGGCGCGGTGCGCCGCAGTCATGAAAAACCCTAATTCGGATTTAAACGCCTATGAAAAACCCTAATATTTTATTGGAACCTTGATAATAAATAAATTTTAGAAATTTTGAAATTGGGGCGTTACATAAACCTTACGGATAAACCTTTTTGAATTCAAACGAGATAATCCATTTATCATTAAATTCAAACTCCTTTTATCCTTTATATATATTTCGATTTTAAGGATAATTATATCCTTAAAATCGCCAACTATCCATTTATCATTTAATTCAAACTCCTAATTAATTAATATAGTTTTAATTAATATATTATCACTTTAATATATTAATAAACCATATATTTAATTTCTATTGATTTATTAATCAGACAATAAATCAATCTTTCTCTCTACCGAACTTTCTACCAAACCTCCTGCTATGAGGGCAGCCCAAATGGACTATGCTACTATTAATTAGATAAATACTAATTATTAGTCATGGCTTAGACACCTAATCCAACATGAGGATAGTGTCGGTTCTCCTCCTTCTCCTCCTTCACCCATTTCTGAGAGTTTCAGAAAGCACCTGTTAAATATGGTAAGGCTGACTGGCCTGAACTATGGCCTCACAAATAGAGAAAGGTTCTTAGTTTTGCTGGCGAGTCATATCTGATTGAGTGCCCGCTCCCCAAAGCATGGCATCACATAGCAGCTTGTGATGAGCATGACTCCTTGACTATTAAGTCCAAGGAAGTTCGTTGCATCATGCTATTGATCATTGACCCGGAGTTCTGCAGGGATTCAAAATTCCTGGTGTAACGACCCAATTTTCAATCAAAAATTTTCTTTAAAAAGGTAAGTAAAAACATAGATAATCTTATTAACATGCTTAAGCGGTGTTCATCAAAACTATTATCAGAGTGTATACGTCCCATAATTATATAAATCATATTTAATAATATAACTGCAAATCATAAATGTGCGATGCGCCGCCGTCATGCCGAGCTCACCCCTTTATCAACTGAAGTACCTGAAAATGTTTTAAAATCAACGGGTAAGCATAAAGCTTAGTGAGTTCCACAAATTACCATACATGCCTACACATTAAACAACCCATCCTCGAGAAGGACCCAACCCTACCCGCCATACAACAGCTACGGGCGTCCATCATACAACAGCTATGGACACGGGAAGGTTCTACCCATCATACAACAGCTATGGGTTCCCGGTTATGGCCCAACCCATCATACAACAGCTATGAGACAAGGCAATAGTCCAACTCGCCATACAACAGCTACGACGGGACACGCATCAGTACTGAGCCCAACAACAAATAACCACAGATATAGAGCAAATCATATAACTGTAAACAACACACAAGATGCCTAACATGCAACATCATATAGTAAGGTGAGGATACTCACCTGAATCACAACCGTCCGGATAATCGCTAATATCCCAAACTAGGCTCGTCCGATCACCTAAATCCCACATACACAACATATTAATCACTGACCGAACTCCTATAGACTGGCCTAAAGGTTAGACCCAACATTTGGTCGAAAATAAGCTTTTGGGTCAAACAGCCGCTCGCCGCGGCGCGACCTTCCTCTTACGCGTCGCGGACTATCATTACACTTACGAGGTTTTACTCGAACCCGCGTCGCCGACATAGCCTGTCCGCGTCGCGGACTCGCAATAGTCCGAAATCCTCTTTTTGCTCTTAACCAGAACAGTCATCGGTTAGGGTTCCACTCTAACCCTTCCTGGGATCAAAAACTACCATAAGATCACTTCCTTATGGACATGCAAGTCCATGCATGTCCTTGGTCCAAACCCTAAGTGATACAAGTCATCTAAGACTACTAATCAAGGGATAACACCATAAAGACGGGATAGAATGAAATATCAGAAGGTAGATCCTCTTACCTTGTTTCTGGGAAACAGAGGAATGCACCCGATCGGCTACAAGCCTTTCCCCATGTTGTATCTCTTCCTTCAAACCTTCAAAACCTTAGAACCGAAGAGCCTCTGCTGAAACCAGTCGACTCCACTCCAGAGAACTTCCAAAAACACGAACCCTAGGGCCGGGGTCCTTTATATAGGCGTGTACATCCGAATTAGGGTTTTTCACAATAGAGGCGCACCGCGCCGCGGGTTCTTTCGAACCGCGCCGCGCGTACAAATCCTACGCGATTCTAGATTCTTCCTAAAGCCGCGCCGCGGATTCCTTCGGGCCGCGTCTCGGCGGAACGGGTCTTACAATTCTCCCCCACTTGAAAGGATTTCGTCCCCGAAATCTGTGCCTGTAAACAACTCGGGGTAATGCCTTCGCATTTCTTCCTCGGATTCCCAAGTCCATTCAGATCCCTTACAATGCTGCCACAGCACCTTAACTGCCCCTATCATCTTATTTCGTAAAGTCTTTATTTACCTTTCTTTGATAGCAACCGGTCGCTCCACATAGTTCAAGCGTTCGTCAATTTGGATACCCTCCAAGGGCACAATTGAAGTATCATCGGTAATACACTTCCTGAGTCGGGAAACGTGGAACGTGTCGTGAATCTGGCTAAGCTGCTCGGGTAGCTTCAATCGATAGGCTACCTTACCTACTTATAAGATGATTCAATATGGTCCAATATACCTAGAGCCAGACTTTCCTCGATTCCTAATAACCCCCTCCCAAGGCGACACCTTAAGAAGAACAAAACTTCCAACCTGGAACTCGAGATCGGACCATCGTCTCGCAATTTCTCTCCCAATTGCACGCTACAGAATGCGTCGCATTGCACAGCCTCAACTAAGAAATCTAGAAGTTACTACAAGCCTGATTGAGCCATAGATTCTATCTACTACACTAACAACGATCTGGTATACCCGGGGTCCAACTTTCAGTGCATCGGTACCTTAACGACAAAACTCCGACCGATAAACTCAGGTCCTATCACTGCATATATCATGATTCTTCTTTCGGCTCAAATCGGTCTACAATCTCTTCCTGAACACATAGAAGTCCTGACACCCTCTCCCGTACGACTTCTTGCACAAGAGACCATTTCTCGTGTGCTAACCATTATCATAAAGGACTCTACCAACGTTACATAAGAAACTACAACTCCCATCAAACTAAGAACGTAATCCCGAAGGAACTCCTACATTGATCTCTCCATACAGCCATCCTTCTACGGATGATGCACAATACTGAAACGAAGTTGGATGTCACAACTTTACGAACCTTCTCCTAAACTTCTAAGTGAGCTGCACCTCCTTACCTGATATCACCATCCAGAGCACCATATCGGGGTACCTTCTCCCGAGCCTTAACATCATCCACCCTTCGTAGCCCAGCATACTATAACAGACTCAAAGTGAGCACTCCTGCTCCATCAGTCTACGACATCCTTGATTTTATCAATAAACTGAGGGGTTCCTTGGTACTTCCGCGATGAACCCATACAGGCATACCTCCAAATTCTACCTCAGAAATCCTCGGAGACCAAATCAGCTACCTATCTCTTGATGATTGGCCTTGACCTTTCCACCGATCATACCTCTCTCCTCTTAACCATTCCCCACTTCCTTACCTGCCAGATCACCCGTAATCCTCTCCAATATCATACACAACCGTGTTGCCCCTCGGGCAACGAAAAAAACTTGACACAAACTTCTTCGTTCATCACCGTACAAAAGCTCCGTCTATATCTAACATCCAAGGCGACCATAATGGGTTAGCCATCCTTCGCTAACCCTACCCCACAACCTTCATTTACCCGAACTGTCTCACCTAAAGGCGTTCCCTTCCACGGTTTCCCATCTAAATCCTTATCTTGAATCAAATCCGCCCAGTCTTCATGTCGCCCTGATCCGCCCTTGGTTTTCATTCTCACCAGCTAAACAGCCATCAGCAAAACCAACGTAGTCTTCACCTCAACTACTCTGGAAAATGCGATCATGGAAGGATCCATAATCATCTCTCATCCCACTGAACAATCCTAAGGGTACTAATCCTCGGCACCCAGATAACCATTATCTCATCCTGCACAGAAATCATTTGCCCCACAACCCAATCTGACCAATCAGCCTGCTAAAACCATATCTCGTACTCGAGGGAACACGACACAGTATTGCTACAATAAAGCACCCGGCACTCCCGATCAGCACGAAGTATTCACCAGAACATAGCACAGTACCACCTCAACATAGTACACTCCATCCGACAACACTTTATCTCTCACCGAGGCACGAGCGGCCACAACCTCGAACAAGGCATAGTACCCCGGTACCTACGTGAGATACCAATCCTCCAGGACGTAAAATCCTTAATCGATCACTACACCAATACGACCCAATGCTCATGGCCAACGCTTATCCTTGTTCCTAGCATCGCTTAGCATAACCCTCGTCCTGTCTTTATATTATCGTTGCTTAATATGTTGCTTTCGCACTGACCCTTCCCGATCGATACACAATCTCACCAAAACGTTTCCTTAAACCTCGCTCCGACCCCTTCCTGACTTCACCCAGCCTTTCCTGCCTGGGAAGGATTCTCAGCTCACGATACTTTCATTCCTTGAAACTATTGACTAGCGCTCCTGAGATGAGCTGTCACATATGACACATTCCTTATTTCGAAAACGTTTGTCCTACATGCATAACTCTTGCTGAAGCCTGAAATAAATTCCCGGTCTCTGAATAATTTCTCTGCGTCAATCCTTCTGAGTATCAGTCCATGCAAGCAGAACCCCTGGTGTCCAAAGTCACCATAGCTTGCGTAATCTTGCAGTCGAACCAACAGGTCGCGTTGTCTCCTTAGTCCGGCTTCCCAACTTCCATGCTCTGCCCTTTTTATACCAAACTTGACTCTCTCGCTCCTACTGCCATCCAGGTCCTGAGTTGAAACAAAATACAATCGTCCAACGTTCTCCACGCCTTAATGGAAATAATCAAAACTCCCATGGAAGTGACCACGCATCCCTAGCATGGCTAAGATCCTTGCCTCTTCGCAATGCATACAACCTCCAACCGTTTCCTTGAATTTGCAGAATTCCCTTTACTCAAAGCTATTCCAAACACCTTTACCCTAAGGTGAAAAGATACTCGATGCACCAATAACCACTTGCTAGCTCCAGCACGCAATGACACTCCCATCTTCCTCCTCCAAGCTACAACTTTCCCTTTTCGAGGCCTTAGCCCCTGCCGGCGAGCTCCCTGCCTTGTTAGATCGCGGGTATCCATCCCCACGCTGTCTCCCTCATTGCCATGAGACTTCCATCCTCAATGGTCGGTTATGTTACATTGGGAATCCTTCTTCCCTTTCCGCTTCAACCCTCTACTTGTGGCTATCTGTCCAAGGAGCCATCTTCTGTGGGTCTTTATCCCATAAGTCACATACTACTCGCATTTTTCGTCATACCTTGTATGTAGTCTCCAATTACTCTAACTTCAGCTGGGTAGCAGGAGTCAAGGTCCATCAGCTTCAGCAGCTGGACGGGCCCTTCCTGCTCTTCGAGTGACACAAGTCGACATAATGTCGGCACTTAAATCAATCTGGATTCTAGTCCATTCCCTAAAGGAGTACCTAGTAATCCTCTGGAACCTATCTGCAGATTCCCAGGTCACAGTTTCCAACAAGCTGCCAATCCCTTCTCTCTCTATCATCATAACCCAAGCTAACGCTTGATAATTCGTAATGCAAGTACTCCCATATGCTAGTAGATGAGCTATACACGTATTAAGCTTCATTTATTCTCTTAGAACACCAACTCTCCCCCACTTGGAATCTGTGCTAATACCTAGTGCTGATCGCGATCGATAAGCGCCTCGAACCTTTGTAGCAAATCCTATCCTCATACCATGCCGTTAGTCCATCAAACACGAATAAGGTCTATTAGGATTCATATCCATAGACCTTCGAAACATTAACATGTAAAACCCAGATGCATCGGCTAGCAACCCGGATGCATCGCCTAACCCATTGCTGCCAAACATAACCCTCGTTGATACCTCAACGGCGATCAATTTCTGCACCTATGATCCATCCCGATCCATCTCCATTGGTTACACCCGAAACTACTCCCAATCCACTCTTCATTACTGAACATCGCCACGATGAAGACGTGTACTTTCCTTTCGCAACTAATTCATAATGTGAATCATACCTGATTCTGTACCCTACCCGGTTCCTTAGAATTTTGGGTTACTCTTCCTGACTCAAGTATGAATCCTGTGCTTTCGGTAGTACGGGCCCGGTACTACCTTCCACACCTATTCTTACTTGTTCCAGAATTTGTCCCCCAATACTCTAATTCACCACCCACTCATCTATTCGACATTGGTATTCATACGGTCTCGCACCCAAGTGCCTAACACTCATCCTAGGCTACCTAGGATCTCACACTCCACCCGTGCCTAAAAGAACTTCTGCTAACACCATCGAGTCGCCACACGGACACACAGTCGTACACAATCGAGAATAAGATAGACATTAAAATAAATGATCCTACCCCAAAGTCACAACCAAACAAGGAACAGCCAGTAAGGCTAGACCAAGAATTCTTAGGCTATCTTATCCTAATTGTATATAACCCAATAGCATTCACTAAGCAACCTAATAGTGTTAGCATAGATTCTAAAGCAGCACAAATAACAAACAACAGGCAGAAGGCATCTTAATCCAAGCATTTCTAGCATGTATTTCCTAACTAAATTCCATGCCTATTTTCTGGCATACATATATCATCACATAACACAAACTTGGCATGGGTAATTGGGAATCTCAAAAACTTACTTGAGCTCGGTTGACGGTTCGCATCGCATCTCATTCTTTTCGAAACTCATTATCCGTTAAAAATCATAAGTCAGGTGTGCATACCATGTTTCAAACCCCCAAGCAACAATCAAACAAGAACATGCAAGGGAATCTTCCACATGTTATTCAACCCAACTACTTAAAACTTTTATAGAGAAAACATTATTTCTTTAACGAAAAGCTCTCAGTCCTAAGTTTGAGTTTGGATTCCCAATACAGTTCATCCAAATCCCTCAAACCAAGGCTCAGATACCAATTTGTAACGCCCTAATTTTCAATCAAAAATTTTCTTTAAAAAGGTAAGTAAAAACATAGATAATCTTATTAACATGCTTAAGCGGTGTTCATCAAAACTATTATCAGAGTGTATACGTCCCATAATTATATAAATCATATTTAATAATATAACTGCAAATCATAAATGTGCGATGCGCCGCCGTCATGCCGAGCTCACCCCTTTATCAACTGAAGTACCTGAAAATGTTTTAAAATCAACGGGTAAGCATAAAGCTTAGCGAGTTCCACAAATTACCATACATGCCCACCCATTAAACAACCCATCCTCGAGAACGACCCGACCCAACCCGCCATACAACAGCTACGGGCGTCCATCATACAACAGCTATGGACACGGGAAGGTTCTACCCATCATACAACAGCTATGGGTTCCCGGTTATGGCCCAGCCCATCATACAACAGCTATGGGACAAGGCAATAGTCCAACTCGCCATACAACAGCTACGAGGGGAAACGCATCAGTACTGAGCCCAACAATAAATAACCACAGATATAGAGCAAATCATATAACTGTAAACAACACACAAGATGCCTAACATGCAACATCATATAGTAAGGTGAGGATACTCACCTGAATCACAACCGTCCGGATAATCGCTAATATCCCAAACTAGGCTCGTCCGATCACCTAAATCCCACATACACAACATATTAATCACTGACCGAACTCCTATAGACTGACCTAAAGGTTAGACCCAACATTTGGTCGAAAATAAGCTTTTGGGTCAAACAGCCGCTCGCCGCGGCGCGACCTTCCTCTTACGCGTCGCGGACTATCATTACACTTACGGGGTTTTACTCGAACCCGCGTCGCGGACTCGCAATAGTCCGGAATCCTCTTTTTGCTCTTAACCAGAACAGTCATCGGTTAGGGTTCCACTCTACACCCTTCCTGGGATCAAAAACTACCCTAAGATCACTTCCTTATGGACATGCAAGTCCATGCATGTCCTTGGTCCAAACCCTAAGTGATACAAGTCATCTAAGACTACTAATCAAGGGATAACACCATAAAGACGGGATAGAATGAAATATCAGAAGGTAGATCCTCTTACCTTGTTTCTGGGAAACAGAGGAATGCACCCGATCGGCTACAAGCCTTTCCCCATGTTGTATCTCTTCCTTCAAACCTTCAAAGCCTGAGAACCGAAGAGCCTCTGCTGAAACCAGTCGACTCCACTCCAGAGAACTTCCAAAAACACGAACCCTAGGGCTGGGGTCCTTTATATAGGCGTGTACATCCGAATTAGGGTTTTTCACAATAGAGGCGCACTGCGCCGCGGGTTCTTTCGAACCGCGCCGCGCGTACAAATCCTACGCGATTCTAGATTCTTCCTAAAGTCGCGCCGCGTATTCCTCCGGTCCGCGACTCGGCGGAACGGGTCTTACACCTGGGGTCAGATAAGTTAGCACAGCTGGTTGAGGAAAGGTTCCGAGAACCGGTTGAAAAAGGACGAGCTAAGATCTTCAAAGAGCTTGAAGTGTGCGGGAAGTACCACCAGTTCACATGTTCTCAAGATTGAGAGACACATAGGTGACCTGTATAAATTTGGTCACCCTTTAATCAGGAGTTGAGCATTAACTCGACTCGCTGGTATGTTCATCCAGATGTACAGGAAGGGTAACCAGATTGGGTAACCAGATAAGACAATCATGGAAATCTATTCAATGTTGACTCTGTATGAGTCGTTCATGGAGAAGTATAGTTTCATTGATTCGGCTGCTTCGGGATTGAGTCCAGTAATAAGGCACATCAAGAAAGGATCCTGATCGTCTGGACCGGTTCTTTGATGTCTCCAACTGGGAATCCACAAGGTGGGACACAGTCATAGAAAGATTGGAAAATGCTCCGAAGCCGAACGGTTTGGCAACTCAGGAATATCTTAAAACTCAGACCTCATGATCCTTAATTCCTTGATACAGGATGTGTTTCTCACATTTGCTTTGTATGCATGGACTTTGTAGGATGCAGGATTTTGTTGCATAGGAGCACATTCAGATTGGATCTGAAGCTTGTGCAATTTTGGAGTTCAATTAGATATTATGATCTTGTTATTAGATTATTAGATGTGTGTGACACTCTGTGTCATATAGTACATTGTTCAAGGATATTTTGTTTTAATAAAATGTTGATTTTCTTTTAATACATGTTTGTTTGAATTATCCTTGAAATGTTGTATGAGTGTGTTAATTGCATGAATGGCAATAACTTGAATGTTGATACATCCAAAGTGTTTAGATTCATGAATTGTGTCCTCTATGATTATTAAAGTAAATTTTATAAGGATCAATTCAACAAAAGGTCCAGTTGGACAGGACTTTGGAATCATTTACTTAGAGTCACATGATGAATTGAGTTCTTAATAAAATCATTTGTGGCAAGAAATGAATCACCCAAAGATCCAGTGGATGGGATTTTGGAATCAATTGACTTAGAGTCAGGTGATGATTGCATATCTTGAACGAAATTAACAAAGTCATAAATTTACATAGAGATGTAAAAGACATTAAGATTATGAACAACGGACACATTAGTTACTGTGTATTGCTCGAGTCTTTGAACAAAACACAATTAGTTATACTTCATAATATTTTCCAATTAGTTTGACAAATATGGCTTCGCCTATCTGAATAAGTGATTGATTGAAATCTTGAACTGTTTAAGGACTTCAAAGGAAGTATAAGATCAACAGAACCTGGGTGACAACATAAACTGAGAAAATGTTTCACAGTTTATTCTCTTCCAAGAACATTAATGGTTATAATGTGTGTTAGGGAAGATGATGGAACATTGGTCGAAATAGTTCGATCCTCGATGTATAATATACACTTCCAATTAGTTTTTCGATGAATTGAGTATTCAACCAGTCAGACCATAAAAACCATACTCCGACCACATCTTAGACTAGGTAGGTTATGCAGACACTTTCTGAAATGTAAAGCTGGGATCGTCCCAATTATACATATAAAGTCCAGGGTCATGTAGCGTTCTTCCGAACCTCATGACTAGCCTGAATATGAACAGCAATGTCGATTCATTGGCTATCCCGGCTGTAATTGTGAAAGAATATTTCTTTCAGAAATGATTCATATTCTAAGGAAACAGTGAGAGTAAGAATAATCCTAAATGAGTTCAGGATTAGCCAATTGAAAGAACCTTTAGTCATCACTAGGCCTTGACCAGGAATTAGATTCCTGTTAAACCCGACATACTCTTCTCTTGACTGGTAGTATTGGTCACGGTCATAAGGTGTTATGATCTGGGTGACATATCGATTAGTGGTAAAACACTACGTTGGTACGGATAAGCAATTCAACTACTTGGAAGCATTGGTGACCTCAGTTGCTGCCAAATAAGAGAACCTTAGGGCGAGACACAGCCTATGTGACAATTTGATTGATTTTAAAAACAGTGGGAGTAACCGAATCATCAAAAGAAAGCGACATAGATAGAAATGTACTTTATAGAACATCTAGTTGAGTGAGACGATACTCGGAGTCAAGAAATCAACCCCGAGAGAAGTACTCTCAATAGAAGATGAAATCCGAAAGGATACTGTTTAATAAAGCTGCACCTTGTGAGTCGTTAGTGGAGTGTGTGTGGTTTACCAGCACACTAATAGGGACTCACAAAGAGCATGCCAATACAAAGGTACATGGGCTCGGGATTCATCCCACGGGCACCTCGCAAGAAAGGATATTCGGATTCTCAAAATATGCCAAAAGTTTGGATTTTGTGAATAGCCTTAAAGATTCCCATAAATATGTCAGAAAGGTTTGGACTATGCCAAAGGTTTGGATTTTGTGAATAGTCAGATAACCGTGTCAAAGCCAGTAGGAGTATCGTTGTTATTTACCTATCACTGTATGTCAGTCACATACTGCTTCTAGGAAACGTCTCTTATCATTACAAAGTGTAATGACTTGACATTAAGAGATGCTTCGCTATGAAAGACTTAACAGAGATACAACATACTCAAGTGGTTACAAACATCTACTAGGTAGATCAAAAACTCTACCAATATGATCTTGATGACATTCAAGATGCATAACCCGAAGAAAGGAGTTTCCTATCATTGCAAAGTGTGGTGACTTGACATGAAAGATATAAAGAAGGTGCAACATACTGATGTAGATCACAGACATTTATCAGATAGATGAAATCGTCAGTATAGACCCAGCCATTGTGAGCATGATCTTGATAAGATTCAAGATGCACGAGAAAGAGTCTCCAAAAGGAACTATTTTTTCGAAAGTCATGACACAGGGATTATCAGTAATCTTTAGATTCTGAAATGGTTTGGAATAAGATTACATCGGATTCCACGAGTTTCTTGGATCGGTCAGAAGTGTCATGAACATGTTCAGATGACTTAATGCTTAGAGCATAGTAAGTTGGATTCAGGATATAACCTGGCTGAGAATACTGGATGGATTATTTGAACACACGTGAGAAATCATTGGGAAATGATTGGGGTGAATGTTTGTAATAATTTGAAAGGAGTTTCAAATCGATAATTATTAACATCAGGACGTGGTGCTAAAGGACTTCATGGTTAAAGAGTTTCGTTGATGGAGCGCGTGTGGTTCACCGGCACATCATAACACCTCGAAATAGTCTTAGGATGCAGTCATGTAGACTAAAGACCCCGAGAACCATGGGAAGTCACAATAAACATCACCAGAATGGAGTTGGGAGAGAGAAAGATAGAATAACATATTGAGATGTCATCGGAAGAGCATCCGATTGGACCATCTACAATGAAGTGTGTCAGTCTAAGACACTTTGGATACATAGAAAGAGTAAAAAGTTCATGTAGACATAGATATAAAACTTGAATCGGAAGTTTAAAAGAAAACAAGAAACTGATAATAGTATTATGACAGATCCGACTTGGTGATTACCTCGTGGAGACTTGGTAATAAGCAAGAGTAGCTTCCAGTCAGATTTTATGTTTCACTTTCGCATGTTTTACTTCCCGAATAATTTAATTATTTGAAAGGTCCACAGTCGCTCATACTTTGGGAAGTAAGTATTGAATCAAGACTGTCATGAATTGGATTGTAGAAGCAAAGTCCATTTGGGTTGTCCTCATAGCTAGAGGTTTGACAGAAATTCCAAGAGAGAGAAAGATTGATTTATTATATGATAATAAATCAATAGAATTAAAATAAATAGTTTTTTAATATATTATGGTGATAATATATTAATTAGAAAATATATTAATTAATTAGAAGTTAATCTGGAATTAAGTGGAATTAATTTTGTGATTAATTGAATTAATTAAAGGTGCAGGGGCTGAATTGTAATTATTCAATAATTGAGTAAGTGACAATTTTGGCAGTAGGTGGTTGGCGATTTTAAGGAAGGATTAATCCTTAAAATCGAAATTATATATTAGGATAAATAGAGTTTGAATTGATAGATAAATATTTATCTTATTTGAATTAAAAAAAGTTTATCTTTAAAGGCTTATCTGCAACCACCTGGAAAACTATAAATAGGGAACCCCATACCCTAATTTTTCTGCGCCATTTTACTCTCATTCTTTCTCTGGATTTCGTCGACCTTCAGCTCCCTGGGTGTGATCTCATTTGAGGTAGGACACGTGTGCTGCTTAGCTTCAAGATTGAACTAAAGGTTAGTTTTCTGGTTTATTTCTTTTAGTAAATTTTTTATTTGGTCTTAAGGAATTAGTTACATGTTCAAAGAAAGAAAACATAGATACAATGTAGGTTGCATATAAACTTAAGGTTTTAGTTCATAGATTTGCAGAAAACCTTTCTATATATATATATATATATATATATATATATATATATATATATATATATATATATATATATATATATATATATATATATATATATATATATATATATATATATATATATATATATATATATATATATATATATATATATATATATATATATATATATATATATATATATATATATACTAGCTGCGTACCCGCGCAATGCGGCGGCGGAGAATAGTTTCTTTTTGGCGATTAATTACTATCGGTGGCGAACATTAGTTTCATTTCGACGAATAACTTTCGGTATGCAAATATAAGTACATTTTTGTTTCTAGCGGCGAAACGTGTCTGTTATGTTGTAAACCGGAACCGTTTTTGAAAATATAAGTACGTTTCGGTATGCAAATATAATTTTCGGTATGCAAATAATTTTCAGTATGCAAATATAAGTACGTTCGGTATACGATCCTACGATTTTCACCACAGCCCACGGCCACGCGTGTCGACCTACATCCTACATGTTTACTTTTGAAATTGTTTTGAATTTAAAATTGATATTGTAATTTCCAATATTGTAATTTGATATTTGAAACTAATAGTCTAATATTCGAATTCCATATCTGATACTGCAATAATTAGGGATGAGCAAACACATAGTAAAAGGTATGTTTACTAATAAAATATACGTTATATTTTAAGTAACACATAGTAGAAGGTATGTTTCTTTGTGGTAAAAAGTAATTCCGATTAAATTGTGAGATAGGGGTATTCAAGTGATGCTACAATAACAAATTATTTCCTTTCGAGAAGTACTTCCTAGGTGATTGGTTCTCTTTTGGAGGACAGCAATTAGATTTTTTTCGTCGAATAATTACCTTTTGAAGATAAGTTTCCAAACAGCACACACTCTATTGACAAATATTATTATTTGTGCGATGTTGGAAAATATTAGTTTTAGGGGCTGATTTTTCTTTTAGAAACATCTACATTTTTTAAATCAAAGTCATAGAATCTTCTACTTATACATTCATTATTAGTATTTTCTGGAATGGTGAATTTTTTAACAAGTAGAGAAACCTCATTCTCAAAATAAAATAATTCATCAAACAAAATAATCAATATATAATCTTTAACACATAACCAATATTGAAAATAGTATATAGACATTTGTTCAATCACCTAGTTTGCAACCAGTGGGTTGAAGATGAACAAAAAGAGTTAAATACCAAGAGTTTGCATCTAAAAGTGTGATGTTGAAGCTGAAAGAAACCTGCAACAAAATGGAGATTGAGAAGATAACCAAAAAAAACTATTGAAAACACCTATCATAAAAACAATCATATCAAAATGGAGATTGAGAAGATAACCAAAAAAAACTTTGATGCTATGCAAAAAAGGGGGTATCGAAAATCACTAAAATTTCATTGATATTTAAGTGATAGAATATGAGATCTACAACCATTTGTCCAACTTTTTTATAAAATGAATAGTCAATATTCCAGTTTCAAAATAGGTTGACTTTACTGCAAAGGCTATCTTGAAAACCACAAATGCTACCAGTTGCATCAGTTCCCAGTCATCCACTATTAAGAAATAAAATAAATCTACAAAATTAATTTCAAACGAAAAACTTAAATTTACAAACAAAAATTGTAACAGTCATATAGAAAAGGTCATTATACAAATCTTTCAATTCCATTCTTCAAATGTACATCCCATTTCACTATGTAAATAGTTATCTGTAATAATTCATTTGGTAAAAAGTCATTGTCAAACTAACCTTGCTCTATAATAATTCATCAGCTAAAAGGAAAAACAGAAATTGTATTTGACCTTTTAAAGTTGTGTCCCTTTGGAAAACCCAATTCTGCCATTACCATCAATACCATTTCAGTCTTCTCTTTTTTTCCTGCATATACTTTCAAATAATTTTCAATCCAACAAATATAATGATGGGATGTTACACAAGTCAACTTATTTTACTTATGATCCGGTAGCAATAAACATAAGTAAATACACACAAGTACATATTAACACTGAAACAGTCAAACATTAACACTAAAACCTAAAACAGTCAAACATTAACACTCACGTTATTTTACTTCTGCACGGTTTTTAAAGTAACTAAAACCTAAAACAGTCAAACATTAACACTCACATACACGACGTCACATGTGCACAGTGCAGACGCTCACATATGCATATACATACAAAGACAATCAGACAAAAAAACACAAACATACATAGATACAAATACACATAACTAAACACGAAAGCCGAAAAATAAAAACGTCAAATTTAAAAAAACAAAAAAAAATTACACAAAATTAACACCTACCAAAAACAATAACCAAAATTAAAAAAAAATAGAAAACGGCCAAAAAAAACAAAATTCATTTACTCAAATATTATTCAAATTTTTTTGTTGGTGATCAATAACAATGTACAATCAACTTCGTCTGTTTGAACCAAAAATACAAACGTACACAATATACTTACCTTCCATGAACAAATCCACTTGAGGTACTTGAAGCTCAACCTTGTTGTTTGAACTACAATTCGCAAATCAATGGTAGAAACATGCAATAGAGCTAAACCGACAACACAAGTAAAGGACTTAGTTTTCCAAAATGGACCACCCAATCCAAACATAAAGAAACTTACTTGGTCACTTGGAGCAATAACATGTTGTTTGAACTGAGTATATGGGACAAACCGTTTGAAACAAATCCCAAAAACAAAGTGAAGGTTAAAAAATTAGAAAGTGATGAAGAGAACACTCTTTAACAAATTGTTCTTAATAGGAAAACAAAAGTTATAATTTCTAAATGGAAAACTTATGCTTAACATCCATAGATTTTCAATGTTTTCTTTTTATAAATCAACCACTAATCCTCTGTTTTCTCTTTGGTTCTTTTTCCACCAACCTATTTTTGTGGAAGTCATATTTGTGACTGCAAGAGACAATCAAATATGACTTCTTTTGAGAATACTAACCGCATAACATAATTTTCTTGAGTTGAGTTGGATCTGCAGAATAGACCAAAACTTCAATACTGTAATAGAAAAAATAAAAGTTGAATGTTATAGTGAAAATATAAATAGAACTACACTTTAGTTTCAAGTTTGCTTTGTATTTCGGATTATAGAATATACAATGAATTATGGAAAATTTAAAAAAAAATCAAATTATTCAAAATTTTCAAACTTTTAAGATTATTCAATTTTAAAACTTTTAAAACTTTTCAAATTATTCAAATTTTCAAAATTTTCAAAATTTCAAATTTGGTCGAAAATTTTCAAATAATTCAAACTTTTCAAAATCATTCAAATTTTTCGATTTTTCAAAATTTTCAGACTTTTCAAATCATTCAAAATTTTCAAAATTTTAAGATTATTCAATTATAAAACTTTTCAAATTATTCAAATTTCCGAAATTTTCAAACTTTTCAAATTATTCAAAATTTTCAAATTTTCAAATTTCGAAAATTTTCAAATTTTTCAAAATCATTCAAAATTTCAGACTTTTCAAATTATTCAAATTTTCAAACTTTTCAAATTCTTCAAATTTACGAAATTTTCAAAATTTTAAACTTTTCAAATTATTCAAAATTTTCAAACTTTCATAATTTTCAAACTTTTAGTTATAGTATTACAAAATTACAATATGATCATTTAGAGTCTTTCAAAAAGCTTTTCAAAATCCCAGTCTTCTTTTGGAGTATTAAATGTTTAAAGCGACAAAAAATACAGCAATGAGCATAAGTAAAAGCTCACACCTTTCCAACTAATAAGTGTAATACAACATCAGAATCTCCATCTCCTTGATGAAAATTCAAAAGAAAATATGTGAAAACTCAAAATCAGGTAAATTTGTTAACAAAATAGTTAATTTACCTAAGCCAGAAAGGAGTACCTATATTATCATACATGTTCCATATCAGGTCATCCTCTGTCGTGCTTCATAATACAACTTAACTAAGCTTTAATCACAAAACAATATTAATAAACTCTTGAATGAAATAAAATCAACATCCAGACATTTAAGTAAATGTTGTAAAAAGCAAATTTCAACAAATAATTAAAAAATTAGGAAAAAAAATCAACAACTTAGTTATAAATATTAGGTCCTTAAAGTAGGATGCCATAATAAACATATAAATGAATATACAATGCTACTTTTTGCATATACCTCTAATCAATCGCAATAGCTTTAAGCTTGAAGAAAGATGAATGAGCATAGTTAGTGATTACTAACCATTGTAGGTAATTACAACCTTCTATGTATTTGGTTAGTACAAAAGTACATGAAACCCGTTAGACATGTGCTATGGTGATAAAATATAATTATGTGACCTTTAATAATGAAAATCAGATAATTAATTCGTACCTGGCTTCCCACTTTTCACTATATCATAAATCAGCTTTAATACCACAAAAATGCATCAAAAACATTTTCTCCATATTATGATAATGATAATTATGAACATTTATTAAGTCATGAATTACCTTCGGATGATTGCAGAGCTTCTATAGGGCAGTTATGTAAGCCAGAATTTTTTGTTTGTTTTACATCTTCAACAATTGCTTTTTTTTACCTACAATCATGTGTGTTCAAATGTCGAATCTTAGAACATTATCAATACACATATGAAAAACAGCAAATTGGAAAAGTGGAAGTCATAGATGGCATATATGTAGTCGTTCTTAGAAAAATACAAAATCGTAATAGCTTTCAGAAACTCAAAATCTATGGTAAAATCGTCAATCTGCTATTCGAATATGGAAACAGAAACTCAAAATCATTAGTATATTAGTGTGTTTAACATAAACTTTCACTATCAATGTAGTGGATGCTAATTAAAAATAAAAAGAGTAAAAATCAACTCATACCTTGAGAGTGGTTGAAGGCGGCATTGGGTGGTTCAGGTGATGACACCCATGACGATAGGCGGTAGAAGGCGGCACCACCACCATAACTTTCATTTAAGGTATATTCAAAACAAGTTCAAAGTTCAAAATGAAATATGAAAAAATAGATGAACATAACCAACATAAGATTCTTCAAACCTCATAAAAATTCTTATCTGCATACATAAAAACCCCTCCTCTCCCAAATTTCTTTGAGGCATTTTGTCAAGCACTTGCGTGGCATGTTCTACCAACCTGGGAAAAATAACCAACTTATAAGAACAAACCTAAATGCAAAAAATAACTATTAATTTCATGAACATTAAAATCTAAAGAATGAAGAGCTTCAGTGAATTCAGACCCAAAAATGTTCTCATCAAGAAGAAATTACGCAATTTATGCATCGTGTTTGTAGAAAACGATGGGACCCGACAAAATTTTCAGCAAAAATGGATTAAGGAATTTGATTCTAGAATTAATTGAGAAGTATTCAGAACAGTAATCAGGGATCAGATCTATGCATACCAGGAGCAGTAGCAGTGCCGAGACTCACTGTAATTTCAAAAGAAAAATCCAGAAATTAGGGTTTATATTAACAAAGAAATAAAGGTTCGAAAAACAGAGTAAATAAGCTTATTGATGAAGAATGTACAGAAATAGGGGAAATGAGGTATATGCTTACTTCCACAGTTGGTAGCAGATGTAGCCTTCATATCGCAAGCAGTGGGCAAAGCTAGGGCTTTGGTGACATTCAATGAGACGCCCAACTGCACACTGTTTTCTAACGCTTCACACAAACACTCTGCGTTTGTTTTCAACACCAATTTCAGCCCTGAGCAACATGTTCTTTCTGGTTTCTTCACTGTGCTGCCGGCAGTCACGTAGGACAGGTAATCTGCCATGTTCAGTATCACTGTTGAACAGTCAGCCGCCGGTGCCGGTGCCGCGGTGTGGTGGGCTGACTCGACTAAACCTGCATACATCAACACCGTGGAGATGGATAGAATCAGAATGGTGGTTTTTGTTGCCATTTTCGCCGGTAATGGTGCTTTTCTGCGTGTATCTGTGTTAGCGAAAGATGGTCTCAAAATGAGGGTTTTTTGGTGATGACAGTCAGACGTGAAATGGTGGTGGGGGAAAGAAGTAGGTGGAGGTTTTCCGACTTCCAAGAAGATCTGCACTAAAAAGTCACCACACCCATCTTGAAGTAACATCGAAATGTTCGTTACTTCGTTCATCTGTGTATCTTTCGATGGTGGACCGATTGTGGCATTGGTGGCCCGATTGGGGAGGTGGTAGCAGGGGTAAATAAATGGAGGAGGCGTTGATTAGGGTTGTAGAGATCAAAGAAGGAGAGAGAATGTGAGAGAGGGCTTTCAAATTTTGAAAGGGAGATTTCAGTTTTCAAATTGTGAAAGTGAGATTTCAATTTTCGTTTGCCCCCTTAATGTTGCTTGTCGTCTGAAAATCACGCGTGTTGCCCAGGTACAGCATTAAGGCTTGTACCAAAACTCTAAAATTAAGACATTGTGCTTTAAACTATTGTGCAATATGTATTATAATTTGTACTATCTTAAAAATTAAGACAATTGTGCATAAGGGGATTGTAATATATATATATATATATATATATATATATATATATATATATATATATATATATATATATATATATATATATATATATATATATATATATATATATATATATATATATATATATATATATATATGGTTTATAGTATAATATAGATAGAATCAGGATCGGGTGAAGACTCTTCTTAAAGTGAGGACTTGCGAGGACACCTTAAAAAATTGAAAAAAAAATATAAATAATAAAATGGATCATAGTACTATATCGGAGAAATAAAAGATTCAAAAAAAAACTTTTCGATCATTATTTTTTTTATAATGAAATAATGATCCAAAATAAAAACACAAAAATTGTATCATTACGTTTTGCAATGATCCAAATTTTTTTTTCAAATTTTTTTTTGATAATGATATAGTACTATTCTCGATTTTATGATTTGTATTTTTGTTATATTTTTTTTCAATTTTTTAAGGTGTCCTCGCGAGTCCTCACCGAAAAAAGAGTCCTTACCGGAACCGGATATATATATATATATATATATATATATATATATATATATATATATATATATATATATATATATATATATATATATATATATATATATATATATAGGGAACCGTTCCTGTGAGGACTCTTTTTTCGGTGTGGACATGTAAAGACACCTTAAAAAATTGAAAAAAAATATAAAAAAATACAAATCATAAAATCGAGAATAGTAATATATCATTATATAAAAAAAATTTGGATAATTGAAAAACAGTAATGATGCAATTTTTTTTTTATTTTTTTGGATCTTTGTTTCATTATAAAAATAATAATGATTCAAAAGTTTTTTTTTCATATTTTTTTTCTTCAATTTTTTGAAGTGTAGACTTATTATTTATATTTTTTTTTCAATTTTTTTAAGGTGTCATCACGAGTCCTCACTTTAAGAAGAGACCTCACCCGATCGCATATATATATATATATATATATATATATATATATATATATATATATATATATATATATATAATAAAATCATAAAACAATTATTAAATGTTTTTCTTATCAGTTTCATTCTACAAAAACATAAAAAGCGATGACAAAAAAATTAAAAAATAAAATTAGATTACATTATTTAAATTATAGGGTAAAACTAGAATGAAAAAACAAAAATGATAGAACTATTAAAACTTACATACTTAACGATTATCTTTTTAATCTGATTTGGGTATAAAGTGCTTATCAATTTGATTTGGGGTAGTTGTTTTCTGGTAATGCAAATTTCATTTTGATCTGCAAGATTCAACGATATTAAGACCGATTTTCATGTGAATTTCTCTTTGGTAGTGTTATTCTGGAGAAAAATCTAGAACTATACATATCATACACACATCTATTCTTACATGTTTCATAGCTCTATATATACTTGGAGGTTGTCCCACTCCTAAATGCCATAGAAAAATCTAAAACTCCACATATGTTATATCAATTTATAATCGCCACGCGTACGCAGCTGCATTTAATATGATTTTTTTTTTTTCAAAAAATTGGTTTTAAAAAAAAAATCAAATTATCAATGATATTGAAAATTTTAATATTTTATCAGAATATTTATAATCATGTATGAATACACGCATTTTGTATTCTTTATAATTTTATAAGTCGTTTCTTTTTTAATTATATGTTTGTAAAGATGAAAAAACCAAATACGTTTGTAATAATGAATGAATAAAGTATAATATAGATATAAAAAATGAAATACATATATAATCATAAATAAATAGAGGACAATGTATACATACAAAAAAGTTAACTACATTTATAATCATAAATGATTATAGAACACAAAACGGGAAAAAATACAATATAGTTTTAAACATAAATAATAAAAAACAATACAACTTTAATCACAAATGATTAAAGAACAATGTTGTTGTGCTAAATCTTTTGACTTGAAATAGACTGCTTTAACTTCTCATTCATGCAACTCCAGTACTCTGAAAAATCTACATTCAAAATGCATAAAAATCATGTCAATAAACAAAGGATAAATGCATAAAAGTATAAAAACACTTGTAATCATCAGTGAATAACATTATATTGAACATCATACATTTGCAACCCGATACAATTGCCCATATAACCATTAATCAATAACACACATAATCATCAATGAATACAATTGAACATCATACATTTGCACATGAAATATATAAAACATAAAATACACATAATCATCAATGAATACAGATAGTCATCAATGAATACACATAAAACATAAAGAATATACATAATCATCAATGAACAACACACATAATCATCAATGAATACACATAAAACATAAAGAATACACATAATCATTAATGATTATAATAAAAAAATAAGGATTCGATGAAAGAACATTGCTATTTCTTACGGTTATCCCATACGAATGTTAATATATTCATCAGTGAATTGCAAAATATTTTTAACAGAAAATTTATGATTAAGTGATAGGTATTCTTATGCATTATAAATATAAAATTATGTATTGTTGGAGTTTAAATATTTCCAACACTTACAGAAAATGCAAAAATATTTTTAAGTACATACTTATTGAATTTTTTATATAATCACTATCAATGAACACCATATAAGCAAACATAAACTAATAACACTATATCACTGTTAATTATATATGATCAAACTAGAAAAAAAGTTTACCCTTTTTTGCTTCATTTTAATAAAATAGAAACTGATAACAATATATAATTGTTAATCATATATGATTACATAGTACCAGACACAAACTAATTACCTATATTCATAAATGAACAATTCATGTATTCATCAATGAATAAGACACTGTAATCATCAATGAATCAGAGACAACGAACAAGCTTTGCCACCCAATTATATTTATAATCATAAATGATTATAGTTATAATCATCATTGATTATAATTGCAGCAAATGGATGTCCACCTAACTGTATTCATAAATGAATAAATGAACTTTATAAACTCAAGTATTAATTGTATATCGTAACCTTACAAAATATTTCAAATATTACCATCTATTAATATTAATGTTAAAAAATAAATCAATCAAATTAGCACTACATGCAAAATAGATTTAACTCCTTTTGCATCATAAGTGTTAAAACATATTACTTTACGAATAAGTAGAAGTTTTAATAAACGATTGATAAAACTATTTGGAAGTTTGAAGCATTTATTTGGTGTTTGCAAGTTCGAAGAACAATTAATCGCGTTGGTAGAAACTAGGTTAATTAGTAGCATAAAATTCTTCGTATTTGTTTAAATTGAGTAATAACTCCCATTGAAACTAGCAATTAAAATTACAAAGATGAGATTAAGACTCGATAGAAAACAAATTAAAAATTGAAGAATCCAAAATGTAACAAACTTACGAGAATGCGTTGAAAAAAAAAAACCCTGACGATAGAGACGAAGGTTTGCTTGGACTTGTGAGTTGTGACTAAAGGCTGCAAGAAGCGTAAAGTTGCTAAAATATAACCCATCGGAATGGCTGGCGTTGGTGTTGATTTGAATGGCCCCTGTGAGAACATCCGTTAAATATGAGTTTTATGTTGCCCGCAAACCGTTGAATTAAATACCGATTAAGTAGATTTAGCCTTGGATTGATTGTCATCAGAATCACCCGCAAACTTCGATCAACATCTTGCTTCTTTTCCGTTTCTTTTTTTCTTGTTTGTCGTTTCTTGGGTTTGATCAAGAAAAAAGAATTTCTACGTAATTGAGGGTGGTCGGCTACAGGAGGATGAAGATGACGGAAGTATCGATCGTGAGGAGTGCGAGAGATGCTGATTATTGGCTATGGTGATGAATACGCCCTAATTTAAAGAGAGAGTGTGTGTGATTATTTCCAAATTAAAAGCATGATTATATGGAGCCCAAAATATAAAATTCCTTCATTACCCTTGTACCCTTTTAAAAGTTTCAAATTAGTTCCATTACTTTTCATATTTTACACAAACGTGGCTTTGATCTTAGCCCTACAATTGAAATTTTGGACGATTATGATTTGGTCTATAGTTCTCCATCTTTTTGGAGTTCTCTATTGAACCTATATATATATATATATATATATATATATATATATATATATATATATATATATATATATATATATTTTTTTTTTTTTTTTTGATAACCGAGGAAGCCACACGACCCGTCCTTTGGACGACCCGACTGACCCAACCTCGGGGCAACATGAACACCCAGTAAACTCATGTGCCAGGCAACCCACCCTTTGGGTGTACTGGTGGCCATCCCTAATTGAAGCTGGTGGGAGTCGAACCCTGACCTCTCCTATGGAAAGGTGGGAAAGCTACCACTCAGCCATCAGGTGATGGTTATATATATATATATATATATATATATATATATATATATATATATATATATATATATATATATATATATATATATATATATATATATATATATATATATATATATATATATATATATATATAGGGTCCCGTTCCGATGATGACTGTTTTTTCTGTGACGACTTGTAAGGACATCTTAAAAAAATTAAAAAAATATATAAAAAAATACTAATCATAAAATCGAGAATAATAATATATCGTTATAAAAAAAATTGGAAAAAAATTTGGATCATTCAAAAACAGTAATGATCATTTTTTTATATTTTTGGATCATTGTTTCATTATGAAAAAGATAATCATCCAAAAGTTGTTTTTCAAATTTTTTTCTCCAATATAGTATTATGATCCATTTTATTATTTATATTTTTTTATTTGTTTTCAATTTTTTTAAGATGTACTCACGAGTTCTCAATTTTAAGAAGAGTTCTCACCCGATAACTTATATATATATATATATATATATATATATATATATATATATATATATATATATATATATATATATATATATATATATATATATATATATATATATATATATATATATATATATATATATATATATATATATATATATATATATATATATATATATATATATATATATATATATATATATATATATATAGGGGTGGGATCAACATAGAACCAAAATTAGACATAGAACCATAGAACCACTATGTTCAGTACTGAACATGCATATGTTCAGTACCGAACATACATATGTTCAGAGCTGAACATACATATATGTTCATTAGTGAACATATATTATATATGTTCACTAATGAACATATACGTATGTTCAGCTCTGAACATATGCATGTTCGGTACTGAACATATGCATGTTCGGTACTGAACATATGCATGTTAAGTACTGAACATAGTGGTTCTATGGTTCTAGGGATAAAAAGTGGTTCTATGCTGATCCTGCCCCTATATATATATATATATATATATATATATATATATATATATATATATATATATATATATATATATATATATATATATATAATAAAATCATAAAACAATTATTAAATGTTTTTCTTATCAGTTTCATTCTACAAAAGCATAAAAAGCGATGACAAAAAAATTAAAAAATAAAATTAGATTACATTATTTAAATTATAGGGTAAAACTAGAATAAAAAAACAAAAATGATAGAAGAACTATTAAAAATTACATACTTAACGATTATATTTATAATATCCCCAATCAAAATTCTACGACTTGGTAAAATATACTCATGTACAAGAAGTCGTCGGAGAAATTGACCAAGTATCGTGAATCGTCGCAGAGTCGTCTCCAGGAAATAAATAATGTCAGCAAAAAGAGGAACGAAGTGCGCCAATATATGTGTGAATTGTGATTTCATCCGACTCACGGCGGAGCAAAGTGCTGAAATCAGTGTCGAGAAGAAAATCCTAATGGTTAGTAGCAGTGGTGAAACAGTTGAAGCCGATGTTGAAGAGCTAAACCACGGCTGGCCCAGAACAATTGCCGGCTGGGCAACCTCCCGGAGCCAGCGCCACAACTTGGTTGCGCATAGATTAAACCTTCGTTGGTTTGCCTTTCTCTATCTGCTGCTACTCATTTCGATTGGATCTGCTGATCAATTGGCATTAGATGATTGTGACGGTAAATTGTTATTTATTTATATTACAGTTTCTAATATATATGTATATAGCCTTTAATCGAACTTCTATGTTTCCTTATATATTTGTTTGATCAATTTTATCTTTTTAATCTGATTTGGGTATAAAGTGCTTATCAATTTGATTTGAGGTAGTTGTTTTCTGGTAATGCAAATTTCATTTTGATCTGCAAGATTCAACGATATTAAGACCGATTTTCATGTGGATTTCTCTTTGGTAGTGTTATTCTGGAGAAAAATCTAGAACTATACATATCATACACACATCTATTCTTACATATTTCATAGCTCTATATATACTTGGAGGTTGTCTCACTCCTAAATGCCATAGAAAAATCTAAAACTCCACATATCTTATATCAATTTTACAATCGCCACGCATACACAGCTGCATATGTATATAATTTTTGGTTGATTCAGAATTCATTAGCTTTTAGTCTACTCATTAGATTTTATGTTTGTCATTAGATAGAGGGGAAGATCACTGCGTTCCATCTAACCTGAAGGAATATACGAACATGGTTGGAAGCCTTAGAATGTAAGTTTTTTGCTTATGCTTTATCTTAAATGAATTTCGATAAGTTAATAATAAATATGGTAAATATAATAGAACTAGTGTTTAGACCGTCCGCGCGATGCTGCGGAAGCCCGGTATATTGAAAAACGTAGCTCGACAGAAAAAAATTACGTAAGGGACGAAAAACGCAACTTTAAAATATAATAAGGGACCAAAATCGTAACTTACGAAATACCAATAATATAACTTTATAATAAATAGGGATGAAAACAATTAATTCGAAATTAGTTGAGGGGAAAAAACGTAAATATAAAAGTTTGCTATAAGAAGAATCAAAAGTGCTATTTTCAAATAAAACTTATTTGTATTTTGTATCAAAAGATTTAACAATTATACTATGATCTTAATTTAGTAATTATGGCTCTGGAAAAAATAGATACCAAATGAACAGTAAAAAGTCCTCACAAACCAAATTTGGTAATTAATATATATATATATAATGATAACAATAACAAATAACAATTAAATAAACAAACATAATAATGAATAGAGAAATTGTATTGGTTCCTAATTTTTGTTCCTAACTTTATTCCTAACCATGTCTGCAAAACTTGTGTCTACGTGGCTGTCATCGTTATTTTAGAATTCCAAACATATATATATATATATATATATATATATATATATATATATATATATATATATATATATATATATATATATATATATATATATATATATATATATATATATATAGGGTAAAGTTCAATTGAGAACCTAAAAAAACCTAGGAACCTAAGAACCCATTTTATGAATTTTTTTTCTACACAATATTTTAAAAAAAAAAAAATACCAAAATTTTTGTTATGATGCTTCTAGAAGATTTCAAAAAAAAAATTCAAAAAAAAATCATTTTTTTAATTTTTTTTTCATATGAGTTTAGGGTTTAGAGTTTAGGGTTTAGGGTTTAGGTTTAGGGTTTAGGTTTAGGGTTTAGGGTTTAGAAATCTCTTAGACGCTTTAAATAAAAAAATTGGATGAAAAAAAAATCATTTATTATTATTTTTTTTTCATATGGGTTTAGGGTTTAGGGTTTAGGGTTTAGGTTTAGGGTTTATGGTTTATGGTTTAGGGTTTAGGGTTTAGGGTTTAAGGTTTAGAAATCTCTTAGACGCTTTAAATAAAAAAATTGGATGCAATTTTTTTTGAAAAATATTGTGTATAAAAAAAGTTCCTAGGTTCCTAGGGTTTTTTAGGTTCTCTCATGATCTCAACCCTATATAATATATATATATATATATATATATATATATATATATATATATATATATATATATATATATATATATATATATATATATATATATATATATATATATATATATATATTAAAGAGTGCTTTATGTTTTAAAACAAAAGATATCTACATATCACTAAATCATACACTACTACACAAACGACTATCATCTATAAAAATGGGACAAATTTCGTAGGTAATTATTTGTCATGAGTTTCCCACAAATGCAAAAAACTTAATTTATAGAACATTTAGAATATATTACACACGGAAATACCCATGAAAATCAATTTTGTGGGAAATATGTAGGAAAAATTGTGGCTATTACCTATGACTTACCCACAAAATTCAAATTTGAGAGTAATCAGTGGTTAAAAGTAATAAAGAAACACTAATTTTTTAGAAATTTGTGAGTAATCCGTGGTCAAAAGCATTACCTACAGATATGTGAATCCATGGAAAATCTATGGGTAATTCATATGGCTAATTTTTGAGCTTTTAACCTAGTGAATTTCACTCCATATTTTGAAAAACTTAAATCAAACGATGTAGACACACCCACAGACACATTCAGAGTGTTTTGGTGGAACTGGAAACACTGGAAAGGGTTGCAACTTGGTGATAGTTTTGAACTGGATATCGGCTTTAATGAAAAATGAAATATAGTTATTGAATTCATTTGGATTTGAAGATCTGCAAAACATCATATTTCAAGTATGATGAACAGAGAGAGCACTCCTTATTAAGTTATACGAAAAATGTATTTTATAGCAATATATAAGAAGAAAACATACTTTATAATGTCCCCACCGCTGATGTTACAACAATTGCTTCAATCTCACCTATTGTATTACATCTACCGAGTAGGTTTATCCAGACAAAAGAAAAAATCAGAAAATAATCGAAGAACAGAGTTGAGATTAACCTGTGATGGGGTAAACGATTTGTTGTTATTGTACAGTGAATCGGAATTCTTCATTGTATCCATAAGTTAATGAAACGATTGAATCAGCAGATTTGGGGTCTGCAAACACATAAACAACAAGAACCATTGCACTCAACTCTGGATTCGCAATTTATTTATCACAATGGTATCTTCGTCTTTTTTTTCCCTTCTAACAGAACCATTGTGAGACCAGCATTAGAACCATTGTGAGACCTAGAACCAGCCGAGAATCAGGACATTTGTGAGAATTTTGTGGTCTAGAATAATCCATGGCGGAATCGTAATGGGTTTATATTTGTGGGTGTTGTCTGAAATTGAAATCCTCCATTGAAACTGAAATCCATAATCAAAAGATGAGATACCCAAATTCAAAAGCTTGAATCAAAGGTGGGGCTGATCGAGAAAGATGTTAGAAGCTTTGATTAGAATTATGAATATAATGTATGTTGTTGAGTGTGTCTTACATCACAAACCCAAAAATCTGGATGAGAGAGAGAGAGAGAGAGAGAGAGAGAGAGAGAGAGAGAGAGAGAGAGAGAGAGAGAGAGAGAGAGAGAGAGAGAGAGAGAGAGAGAGAGGTAAGTTTTTTATTTTATTTTTTTTTTAATTTTTTAACTATTAAAAAAATTAAAAGAAAAAGATAAAAGAAATAAGAAAGGGTAAGAAAGACATTTCACATGAACCTGTGACCTGTCTGTCATGAACGATTTTGAAACCGCAAAGACCACCGATGTGTGTTTTGGAAACGAGAGAGACCATGCGCATGCATTTTCCCATACTTACACTATATGTGCAACCTAATCGAAATCATAAGGACCATGAGTGTAATTTACTCTATGTTATATATTGTATAGTGTTCGTGTATAGTACTGTGGTTCCTATTAATTTGAACGATTTCGTAAGTGACATGTTTCTTTTTCATTTTTAACATCTCAAATGGAAAAAGATTACGCAAACTTATTTTCACTTAAGAGCAATCATTTTAAATAGTTCTCCATGTATTTGCTCGTACATCTCTTCTAGATCCTATTTGTACAGAATATAGTTAAGTCGTGAGAGATATTTTCTTAAATTTCATTTATCCTTTATTTTAATGAGGTACGATTATTGATTTAACGAAATTAAAGTTAAAAAGTAAATATGAGTGTGTGGGATAGAGTACTCCCTCACTCTAAACTCTCCATTAATAAATAATGGAGGCAAAGAGCGGAAATAAATAAAAAACATAATCAATGGTTCCTTTTAAATACTTAAATACTCTTTGAATTGCTTGTCAATGTTGAGCACTAGGATTACTAGTGTATCTACTCAACTTTCCAACGGCATGAGCAATATCGGGTCCAGTGCTAGTCATAGCATACATCAAGGACCCTATAGCTTGAGAATATTTAAGTTGTCATAATGTCATGCCTTTATTAGGCATCAATTTGACCTTAGGATCCATGGGAGTACTAACGGGTGAACAATCACTATAATTGAATCTTTTTAGAATTTTCTCAATATAATGAGATTGCGTCATATCAATTCCCTTGTTTATCCGTTTAATCCTTATTCCAATGATTACATCCGCCTCCCCTATATCCTTCATCGAAAACTTTGATGATAACAAACGTTTTCTTTTATCAACTTAATGTTGATCTGTACCAAATATCAATATACCATCAACATATAGGCAAATTATCACACATGTGCCGGAAGAATCAAACCGGCTATAAACACATTTGTCAGATTCGTTTAAAGCAAAACCACTTGACAAAATAATTTCATCAAACTTTTGATGCCATTGTTTAGGAGCTTGTTTTAGCTCGTACAACAATTTCACAAGCTTATACATACTTTATGCTCATTACCGGGCATAATAAAACCTTCCGGTTGTTTCATGTAAACTTCCTCGTCAAGATCACCATTCAAAAAGACTGTTTTGACATCTATTTGATGAATAATCAGATTGTAAATAGCCATCAAGGCAATTAACAATCTAATATACGTGCTACTCGTGCATATATATCGAAATAATCGATACCAGGTTTTTGTCTAAACCCTTGTATGACCAACCGATCCTTTAACTTGTCAATGGTTCCATCTACTTTCATTTTCTTTTTAAATATCCATTTGCAACCCAATGGTTTTGAACTAGGTGGCAAATCCGGCAACACCCAAGTATTGTTCTTTAAAATCGAAGACATTTCGTCATCAATTGCTTATATATATATATATATATATATATATATATATATATATATATATATATATATATATATATATATATATATATATATATATATATATATATATATATATATATATATATATATATATATATATATATATATATATATATATATATGTGTGTGTGTGTGTGTGTGTGTGTGTGTGTGTGTGTGTGTGTGTGTGTGTGTGTGTGTGTGTGTATATCCTAATAAATGAAAATCTCTTGCCACATGTCATCACCACATTCATTTGGCCACATGTCATTTTCTGGTAATTTTGAATTTCTTAAAATAAGCTAATTAGTTTATCAGTTTCTCTTGTCTCCTTGATGATCGGTTTAAGTATTTAAGTATTCATTCAAATTCAAAATCAATTTCCGTTTCCGCTCTGCGTTTCTTCCATGTATTCCGCTTTTTGATTCGTTATCTCAATCAATTGTTCAATTTCTTCCCCCTACATATCAATTGTAAGTTCCTAGCCTCAAATTTGTATGATGGTTTAATACATGTTACTTATTCTGTTCCAATGATTCCTCATCCAAAATACTGATAACAACTCCAAAGCGGCAAAGCGCCCTAATGCTCGTGCTTTCTCAACTCATCAGACCACATCTTTTCTGAATTATTTAAACACTAATTGGACAAATCGTCCCCTAAAGGAGACGATTCTTCTCGATGGTTGCGATTTTGAGCACCGGCTTGTCGTGGTGGAGACACCCCAAGGCGAGCCGACTAGAGACGAGATAATCAAGTCATATATCAATACCCTAGCTCAGGTTGTCGGCAGGTGAAAATGATTTCACGTTTCCTTCAGCTTATATATTAGCAGTACTGAACTTCTATCACCATGTTTCTTTATTGGAAAATTAAGAACCTCAATCGTATGTTTTGGAGATTTTGATATGAACTAATATAATTTTCCATAAACATGCCCTGGTTTTGTATGGTTTTGGTATTTATATATTCTAGGGTTTTGATTCGATTTGATCATCTAGTGCGACAATGGAAGTCGGAATTAGGGGTTTGGGTTCTGGTGTTTCTATTCAAAATAAATTTAACCAGGTATTGCTTTCGGATAATTATATTTTAGTTTTTTATGACCTTTTGTATTTGACACGTCGCAGTCGTCGATGCAGTCAAAAATACTAGATACAATACCTTACAAGCTCACTAGGTAGTGGAAGTAAGGGTCGAACCGTGGAGTCAGTGGTTGAATTCTGTGTCAAGAAATAACCGATGTATAATGTCACTCTATAGATGGTGCCAATACATACATGCAACGAAATTCAAGATACAGATTCTCTCTCTCTCTCTCTCTCTCTCTCTGAATGATTCTCTATCACTGTATGTATCTCTCAACAATTCACTCTGTTGTCAACAAACCTCTTTCCTAACAATTCTATATGTCTTTCTCCAAAATTCCCCCTCTCTCTCTCTGTCAACAGTTGTCTCTCCCTCCCCCTCTCGACAATTCTCTCTCTCAAATTTTGTTTATGGTTTGACAGGCTCATGTGAGAGGTTATCAAGCAAGGAAGACGAAACAATCTGTTGGGCGGTAGGTATAGTGGAGAAAATTGTGTTGAGGTGGTACAAGAAAGGAGTTGGGTTATGCGGATTTCATTTGGATTCGATAGGTGAAAATGGAGATGAAAACATTAAGAAGGTATTTTGAAAGCAGAAAGTGGATGTTGCTTTAAGTGAAGTCGTTTCCAGGGTGCTCTCAATGGTCAATTCTCAACCAGCAAGACAACAATACCAGCGTATGCTTAAAAAATATAGGCGACAACGCCTAGTGATATCAAGTATTTTAGGCGTTGTTGAACCCTGTTCTTGATAAAATTATATCAAATATGTCTGGGTATTCTCACTTTTCGTGCCAGGACTTGTTTGGAGAAAAAGAATGGAAACAGGGACTAAAAGCATGCAAAAGGAAGAAGTTTGGAAAAGAATGAAAAATCAAGGAAACTCGTATGCGCGCCGCGGATATCTCATCTGCGCGACGCGGGCTTAAGGCGGCGGAACACATTCAAATACCGAAGAAACGGGATCTGATAAGTACGCGCGCCGCGGATTCTTAATCTGCGCGGCGCGACTGCGGGAAATTTGCAAGTATAAATAGATGCATTTCCAGCCGAAAACCCTAGCAAAGACCGGGTGTAAAATCGACCTTGAAGCTCTTTGACTCCAAGATTTCATTCCAGAAGACTCTCATTTGGTATTGGTTAGTTTTAGCTTTTATTTGTAATTAGTTAGTTTGGAATAAGCTTGGTTTTGTATATTTGGGAGTGACAACCATCGATATTAAGCTTTGGCTTCTGTTTTTGGATCATTTGGTTACTGTTTTTATGTTGGATTCGGATTTGGTGAATAAGAAGCATTTGGTTACATTTAATGTTGATATTTCAATGTTTTTATGCTTGTGTTCGATTTTGGATGTTTGATGTATGTTTGGATATTGTTTTGACCTTGTTGGGACTGTTTTCCTTTGCTGAAATCAGTAGCTAATTAGGTTAGTTTGTAGGCATTAAACCTTGGCTAGTAACTGTTCAGTAGAACTTTAGTTAGTGGCTAGTTTATGCTTTGCTCGGTTTTGCTAGTTTGGATGCTTTTGATTGCTTCTGATTCAGAGATGTACTTCTGATTTCAGAAAGTGACTAGGTCATCTGAGCTTAGCTTAGCTTGGCTTGAGTGTGATTGATCATTGCTTTCGTTGATAGTGATTAGGAAGGTAGAAACTAGATCCTCCGACTGTAGCTGTGACACTACTAGTTGGTAATCTCTCATCTAGTCTAACCACGAAGCTCCTGCGGATCGACCCTGACTACCGCTATACTAGTGTGTGTTAGGTTTTCTCTTATTTTTGACCGCACGACGACCGCTGCGTTGTCAAATTTTGGCGCCGTTGCCGGGGACCTGTGCGCTTAGATTAGGTGATTTGTAGGACTTAGTTTCTGATTTTTGATGTTTGATTTTAGTTTGCTGATTTTTGGTATGTGTACATCCTTATAATGGGTGATTACATGTACCTGGATCAGTATTATGAAGATTATGAAAATTCGGCCGACACCTATTACGAGGATGATTGCTACAATG
The DNA here is from genome assembly GCA_023525715.1 of Cichorium intybus. Taxonomy (NCBI): domain Eukaryota; kingdom Viridiplantae; phylum Streptophyta; class Magnoliopsida; order Asterales; family Asteraceae; genus Cichorium; species Cichorium intybus. The sequence goes on along the minus strand of CM042011.1, from coordinate 120,566,290 downwards.
GATCACCCGATGACAATGGATGGCGGACCGAGGAGTCATCTCAACCTGAAAATTCTGTAACTTGGGCCCAACTTTGGGTATTCATGTATAACAACTACCACGAACAGAAGGACCAGGTTGATGCTCTTTTAAGTTTGCAAGCTTCTTTAGATAGGTTAGAGGAAAGTTGGAAATGTTCACCACCTTCGCCAGAACCGGAGGCGAGTGATTTTTATACCAATAATAATGTGTGTGAACTTGCATCACCTGAATATGTGATGGAAGGGCATGCACCGTGGGAAAGTCAAGAGACCATCGAGAGGGTCGAAAATGTTGTTGAGGAAGAGGTTGTAGGTGACAGTGCTACCTCCGACTCAACAGCTTTTGATGTTTTTGATGTTTTTGAAAATGTTGATCTGGTGATGCGTGAATCCATACCATCACCAGACGATTTAGTTGATGAGGATGTTGTGGAGGGGGCTGTAAGTGACAGTACAGATCCCAGCCCAACAATTCCCGAAATTGTTGAAAGTACCAATGTTTTTGGGGAAGGGGGTGTAGATGACAATATTACCCCTGAACCTGTAATTTTTGAAAATTGTGAGAAATTTGAAAGCAAGGATTTGGTGATGGGTGATTTTATACCACCACCAGATAAAACTAGTCGCTCACTTTTGGTTCCAATCCACCTGTTGGACGATGATCAAGAAGTTGATGCTGACAAATTGATATTTGAAAACAATAAACATGATTTTATCACCACTCATGATCCATTCATGAATGGAAAATTAGATGTGATAAATACCATCGATGAGGACATATGGCAGCATCCTGATATGTTGCCTTTCAATCCTAGTCAAATGGAAAATCTTTACTGGCATTGCAAGCAAAAATTGCAAACTGAAGATGGCACGTGGTACACTGACAAAATGAAATCTACAAAACAACTACTGGGAGCAGCACTAGGCGCGCTTCATGTCGAGCCAGTGATTTTGAAGAGATATAGAAGGAATGATCGAGCTTGGAGGTTCAAAGCTACCTCCAAGCATTCACAGGAGTTAATCAGAAGGCAGCGACCGGGCAGCAGCAGAAGGGCCGGCAAGCCATTCGACCCAGGAAAGTTTGAGGAGCATGTGGGCAACGAAGGGACGGTGGTGACTGAAAATCAGCAAAGAAGGAAGGCATACGATCCACCGTAGCTGTAGCAGGAACAACACGTCTGGCTGAAGACGTTAAACTTAGCACTTGTTGGGAGGCAACCCATCGTGTCATAAGTTAGGATATATTTCTTTGAATTAATTAGGAAAATACATCAATCTTTTTGCAGGTACTAGTAGTTTAAAATAAGTGTGGGGTCATGTGAGAAGTTTTGACTTTTTTTGAAGTCCGCACCGCGGGTATTTGAATTATGCGACGCGGGATCGTAAACCAACCCGATGCGCAGGGGTTGATTTGGTGACACGCGCGACGCGCAAAGTGTAAATCCGCGACGCGGTAAACGATCAGTTGGTTTTCTCCTTTATAAGGTAAGCCGCGGCTCACACAAACCACACACGACTCGGAGCTCTGATTATCAAAAATTCTCTTGCAATTTTTCTTGCTCATTTTGTTTCCACTGCTAAGGTACGCTATTCTAACTATCTATTAGCTGTTAAAACTAGCGATTAGGTAGTTAATTTTAGTGATTTGCCCAAAATAGTTCAAAACTTAGAATCGCTAATGCTAACTCATAGGGTGTTTGTTTTGCCAAATGGAGACCCTAGATGAGTTAGTCGGCACCTAGGCTACCTTGTGGTGTGATTAGATTGAGTTTTAGCAGGTTAAATCGAGATTTTGGATCGGGGTTTGGAAACAGCCGCACGCCGCGCCGCGTCCCTGCTCTTGGACCGCGCCGCGGTGCGGCAGGGAAGATAGGGACTGATTTTGCAATTTTTTTGTCTTTTGTGGCTATGTGTCTTTTTGCAGATGATGTTCAGATTGGAGCACGCTTTCCTACAGTTCCCCGAGGGACTGGCTAGTTCTGCAGAGTATACTTCACGGAGGGACGCGTTGATTGGTCGCCGGGTTCTCGAGGCGACGGTTATTGACAGAGACATTCTGAGGGATGCGGGGCTCTGGGGTGCGATCGAGCCATTCTTGCATCGCACCTGGACCCATGAGGAGGCATCATTTACTTGCCGAGGATGGGACCGGATCATGGCCACGGACGAGGATGTGGTCTATACGGAACTCCTCCTGGAGTTCCTATCTACTATCCATTTCGCTCCTCGGGCGTCGGACCCACAATTCAGGATCATTCGTTTTCGATTGGGAGGTGAACAGAGGGAGTGCAACCTCTGGGAGTTCGGGAGGCGCACCGGCATCTACACTCCAGCGGATCTTCAGCACCGCTACTTCACGCAGTTCTTTGGTGCGTGCATCCAGGGGCAGCCAGAGCGGGCTCCCAACATGGAGATTTGGACACCATTGTCCAACGTCATGTACGAGGCAGGGACCTCGAGGGAGAGCCACCTACGCGATCCACTTCACCGCCTCATGCACCGTATCGTCTCCACCTCCATCATGCAGCGGGAGGGAGGCGAGAAGGTGTCTGGGGAAGACATGACATTTTTATGGGCTCTCCTCGACCCGTCCCGATTCCTCCATCTCCCCTTCGCCCTCGCGGTTGCTCTCTCCACCCACTCGACCGGCGCCTCCGCCAGCAGCCCACTAGCCGGGGGTATTTTATTACCCGCCTGGCCCGCTCATATGGTATTCTCACTGCCCCCGTGGTTGCCTCCTTGACTGCTCTGCCTCCATCCCGCACTACAGCACGCACTTTGGAGAGGATGCGGCTCATTGAGCAGCAGCGCCCGGGGCAGTTCATCCGGGCACCGATCGAGCCTCCTCAGGCACCCCAGCCCGCGTACGCCCAGCCTGGCAGGAGACGCAGGAGGCCAGAGCCAGCACCAGAGCCCGCAGCCCCGACAGAGCCATAACAGGAGGACCTGGCAGCCAGGGTTCCCAGGATTGAGGATCAGTTGGCATGGATCGGGGAGGTACTCTTGGATTTGGCCACTCAGCAGGGCCGGACCCCCCGACCATTCCCAGCCAGGGCCCACGATCATGAGGCCGGACCCTCCAGGCCACCTGGTAGTGATTGATGTACTTTTTCTTACTTTTTTTTCTTTTTATATTTTTTGAGATATATGTACAAAATTTATGACACCTCTATCTGTATATTTTGTTTATATTATATTTTGTCATGTTTGTTTTTATTTGTTTGTTGAGTTATGCATGATGTACCAATTTGAGAAGGAGTTGTCTCATACAAGTGTGGGGTCACCGTGCCCCCGCCACTTGTCTCGACCACCGGCGTGTTCACTGTAGCGCTACAACTCCAGAATACGAAATCAGGGATCCATCTATACGCAATTATACCTGTGATATTGAGCACCAAGCAGTTTACCGTCCAAAAAGGGGTAACTCTTTCTCCCTTGTTTTGAAATAATTTTGTACAACGGGGACATTGTACGGCTTTAAGTGTGGGGTGTGGACGGTCGAAAGAGAATTTTTTTGAAATTTTTGCAGAAATGATCAATTTTTCAAATTTTAGCAATATTTTTTCAAAATTTTTTTAATAAATTGCAATTTTGAAATGAATGGTTTGTGATTGTGATAGCATTAGTATTTTTCAAGAAATACTGTTTATTTGTAATCATGCTATTAGTTAGTCAAATAAGTTGAGTTTTACGAGTTTAGAAGGTTGAGCTGTTTTAGGATTGGAGTTTAGGAAGGAAAAGTCAATCTGTGGCCTTTGTTGTTCGAGCCAGTAAGTCTAAAATGGGTGGGACTTATGCACCTTACCACCTAAGATCATCTGGTCTGGGATGGTATTTCTGAAAGCTCGCTACACGGACAACATCGAAAGTCATGGACAATTCCTTAATGGCCTTTAGAATCTGAATGAGTAAGTACACTTCATTGTGGACAGAAAGTTTGTAATCAAGGGTTCTCTAGAAAGCCATGAATTCCAAAGAACAATTCAATTATGTTTTCGCGAACTATTCCACTCTAACTCATAGAGCAATAAACTTTGAAACTGAACACAGTCAAAAATTGTTTGATTCTTTATTATAATTTGTTAAAAAACTCTCTTGCTTGGGGCAAGCAAGGCACAAGTGTGGGGTGTTTGACAACGCCTAGTGATATCAAGTATTTTAGTCATTGTTGAGCCCTGTTCTTGATAAAATTATATCAAATATTATATCAATTATATTTTAGTTTTTTATGACCTTTTGTATTTGACACGTCGCAGTCGTCGATGCAGTCAAAAATACTAGATACAATACCTTACAAGCTCACTAGGTAGTGGAAGTAAGGGTCGAACCGTGGAGTCAGTGGTTGAATTCTGTGTCAAGAAATAACCGATGTATAATGTCACTCTATAGATGGTGCCAATACATACATGCAACGAAATTCAAGATACAGATTCTCTCTCTCTCTCTCTCTCTCTCTCTCTGAATGATTCTCTATCACTGTATGTATCTCTCAACAATTCACTCTGTTGTCAACAAACCTCTTTCCTAACAATTCTATATGTCTTTCTCCAAAATTCCCCCTCTCTCTCTCTGTCAACAGTTGTCTCTCCCTCCCCCTCTCGACAATTCTCTCTCTCAAATTTTGTTTATGGTTTGACAGGCTCATGTGAGAGGTTATCAAGCAAGGAAGACGAAACAATCTGTTGGGCGGTAGGTATAGTGGAGAAAATTGTGTTGAGGTGGTACAAGAAAGGAGTTGGGTTATGCGGATTTCATTTGGATTCGATAGGTGAAAATGGAGATGAAAACATTAAGAAGGTATTTTGAAAGCAGAAAGTGGATGTTGCTTTAAGTGAAGTCGTTTCCAGGGTGCTCTCAATGGTCAATTCTCAACCAGCAAGACAACAATACCAGCGTATGCTTAAAAAATATAGGCGACAACGCCTAGTGATATCAAGTATTTTAGGCGTTGTTGAGCCCTGTTCTTGATAAAATTATATCAAATATGTCTGGGTATTCTCACTTTTCGTGCCAGGACTTGTTTGGAGAAAAAGAATGGAAACAGGGACTAAAAGCGTGCAAAAGGAAGAAGTTTGGAAAAGAATGAAAAATCAAGGAAACTCGTACGCGCACCGCGGGCTTAAGGCGGTGGAACACATTCAAATACCGAAGAAACGGGATCTGATAAGTACGCGCGCCGCGGATTCTTAATCTGCGCGGCGCGGCTGCGGGAATTTTGCAAGTATAAATAGATGCATTTCCAGCCGAAAACCCTAGCAAAGACCGGGTGTAAAATCGACCTTGAAGCTCTTTGACTCCATGATTTCATTCCAGAAGACTCTCATTTGGTATTGGTTAGTTTTAGCTTTTATTTGTAATTAGTTAGTTTGGATTAAGCTTGGTTTTGTATATTTGGGAGTGACAGCCATCGATATTAAGCTTTGGCTTCTGTTTTTGGATCATTTGGTTACTGTTTTTATGTTGGATTCGGATTTGGTGAATGAGAAGCATTTGGTTACATTTAATGTTGATATTTCAATGTTTTTATGCTTGTGTTCGATTTTGGATGTTTGATGTATGTTTGGATATTGTTTTGACCTTGTTGGGACTGTTTTCCTTTGCTAAAACCAGTAGCTAATTAGGTTAGTTTGTAGGCATTAAACCTTGGCTAGTAACTGTTCAGTAGAACTTTAGTTAGTGGCTAGTTTATGCTTTGCTCGGTTTTGCTAGTTTGGATGCTTTTGATTGCTTCTGATTCAGAGATGTACTTCTGATTTCAGAAAGTGACTAGGTCATCTGAGCTTAGCTTAGCTTGGCTTGAGTGTGATTGATCATTGCTTTCGTTGATAGTGATTAGGAAGGTAGAAACTAGATCCTCCGACTGTAGCTGTGACACTACTAGTTGGTAATCTCTCATCTAGTCTAACCACGAAGCTCCTGCGGATCGACCCTGACTACCGCTATACTAGTGTGTGTTAGGTTTTCTCTTATTTTTGACCGCACGACGACCGCTGCGTTGTCACTGGCAAAGGTGAGTAAGCTTCATTTGTTTCAGATGAATTTTTGACAAATCTAAGCAATTTGTCTAACTTCTTATAGAGATAATCATTCGTAATATGATGATAAGAAGTGTATTATTAGTCATTACTGTTAGTTTGATTTATTTGTTTAATGTTAAATTCATGAAATAACAACCTACTTATATTTATTTGTTTATTATAGCATCTTATTTTCATTACTTCTATTAGTTATAGCATTGTAGATTCAACATCTTTCTTATTAAGAAATTGTACTCTAAAAGTTATACTCAATTAAAACATTATACTCTTAAAATTTTCAATTTTTAGACAAATGTACATTGAAAATTCTAATTAATTATGACATTTACTTATAGTTTTATTCTATTAAGACATCATACTTTGAAATTATTATTCAATTACAATACTGAGAATTGCACTTTTCTTTGGTTGACTTTAATACGTATGATCAGGTAGATTTTAGAGAGTACAATGTTGTAATAGGATAAAATGAAAGTAGGATGCTTTAATACACAAATAATCAAAAGTAAGTTATTATTTCTCGCATTGATCCTCTTTTCTTTACCATAACACTGTTTAAATTATTTGCAGGTTTTAATAGAAGGTAACTAGAGGAGAATCCGGCTGGACAATCATAAAGCTAAATTAACTTTCCATGAACTAAAATTACATACATTATTTTTATTATTTTTTTAGAAGTCAGATTTTGTGTATGGATTTTGTAAGCTCAATTGAATCTGGTTCTATAAAAGAATCACTTTTGGAAGCTAAAAGATGTGTTGATTTCCGGGAGGTGCCAATTGGGGTTATTCATGTGTGGGATGGTAAAATAATTATATATATTATGTGTTTCTTTAGTTCTGCATACTTTTCATTGGTGTCTTCAATTCAGCTAATATATGTTTATTCCAGTTTCTATTTTATTTTGTTAAAATGTATGTAGAGAGTGTTGCATACTTCTATTTTGTTTGTTGGTCATGGTTCTTTTTGTTTTACGAGTTAATCATTAATATATAAAACATACCCTTGAGTGGTTTTTGATTGATTGAAAGATATGAATTTTTTTATATCATCCTGTGTAATATACAGGTCTCACAACTAGTATGTATATATATATATATATATATATATATATATATATATATATATATATATATATATATATATATATATATATATATATATATATATATATATATATATATATATATATATATATATATATATATATATATATATATATTGCAAGTTGAGGATGAATCCAACTACATGAATCGTAATATACTACAAGCTACACTAGGTACATTAGGCTAACTAACAGTTCTTCATTCGTCAACCCTTCTCCAAGGAGCTTGCACAGAGACTAGATCCACACGCGCAGCCGGAAAACCTCGGTGCATAGCACACGTGCACCTCGGAAAGACGCCCTGCAAGCAACGACTGGGTAAAACCCAGTCCCGGGTACACACAACACCGGCTAGCACAGAAGCCACAAGCAAGCATAAATATCTTCTGCATAACTTACGCGTAGCAAGGTTCGAACCCACAGCCTCTCCTAGGAGAGGCATGGTTCTTACCCACTACGGGCACCGCTGAGTGTGTGTATATATATATATATATATATATATATATATATATATATATATATATATATATATATATATATATATATATATATATATATATATATATATATATATATATATATATATATATGAGGAGAAATTGTATTTCTTCCTACTTTTATGCATACGCATCTTCCTACTCACGTTATGACAAGTGTTTTAAAATATTATCAATTTTATTAAATTTGACACTTGTCACAATTTTACATAGATAGAAGGATCGATAAAAAATCATGAAAAAAATAAAATTTCAAATATTTGAGTTGAATGGTTTTAGACAGGTTCAGTGAGCCTTTCACTTATTTGAATGGTTAAGAATGGTTCTAAGGGTCCACGGAGTAGTGCTTGGGTTCATCGGGCTCGAGCTCAAAAATAGCGTGGGTTGAGGTGGTACCGCCGGTACTGTTGCCCCCTCTCCATCGGTTTCGGCGGGTTCGGGTGGTTTGGGCTCGTGTGGGAGATGGTGAAACCGCCCAATATTTCACATAATGTAAAATAAATTTAATACTAAAAATTTAACTTTTTACCCACTCCTATAAATACCTCCTCTACCCATTAAAAAATCACACATTTCTCTCAACCTTTCACACTATTCTCTCAACATTCACACCATTCTCTACTTTCTTTCTAAATATTTCTCTTAAGTTTTCTCAAAAAATGGCAGCCAACGTAAATAGGATGATTCGTTCTTGGTCTAGACCAGAAGATGTGGCTTTAACAAGAGACTGGGTCACCGCCACCGAAGAAAAGGATACAACATCCTTTTGACCATTCTGGACTCGTGTGGAGGAAGAGTTCCACAGAATTCTAGGCGTGATTCATTATCGGAGTCACCATCAGCTTGACGCAAAATGGAAAGATATGAACAGAAAAATTGTACAATTTAACCAAATTTACGTCAATAAATCTTTCATCCGGGCAAACGGGACAACCGATGAAGAGGTCATGGAACAAGCCCTACAACAGTATCTGGTGACACATAATAGAGAGTTCAAGCACACAGAAGCGTGAGATGTTATGAAAGAGACACCTAGGGTTTTTTTAGATTCTAGTATTTAAGATTTAATTTTTCGTATTTAGGATTTAATTTCTCGTATTTAAGATTTCATTTCCCGTAATTAGGTTGTTTTTAAATTTTTTTAATGGTGTGTTTTTTTAATTAAATGTCATTTGACTTTTGAATTTAATGTTATTTGTGATTTTTATTTTGTTAATTGCATTTTATTATTATTTATAATATAAAATTGAATATTAAAAATCATTTATTAAATTAATAAAAAAATTTAATAATCGAAAATCTGATGTGGTATCGTGGGTTCAGTGGATATTAGACTATTAGTTGCATGAGTGAAACATTGGTGAAAGATAGGGAAAGATTGAAGTAAGTGGAGAGAGAAAAGCTGACGCATGAAATGAATGAGTTCAGTGGTATTACTCCCCACAGGCCCACCCGAAGGGCCTTTCACCGATCCAAACGTAAAACACGACGGATTAAAGGCGCTGAATGCTTCGACACACTTCCCAAGGTCTTTGTTTTACATTTGGGACGCATGATTGCTCACAAATTATCTGTTCAGCATATAGAAGTCACGACATACGGATAGATATTGGGTGATTCTATTTGTCCTGCATATTGAATTATTGATTTACAAAAAGTTAAAAACAATGGAGGGTACGCGGATCAAAAACTCTTTTGGTACGCGTATTCATCGCAGATTTAACTGGTACGTTGGGTGGTATCCACTCTCCGGGAATAAACAAGGCTAAGGAGGGAAAAGCGAATCAACTCGCCATATAAGCAGACAAGTGGTACTGACGGCGGTAGTTACGGTGGAGAAATATTTGACGGATTGCTCGCCGACGAGGATCTTCAATTCAGCGACTTCCTGAACATCATTCCCAACTCTATTGGCAGTGAAGTTGCTGGCACTGCACCAAGACGATTACGTCTACAGCTCGGTTATAGTGTCGGTGACAGCAGCGATGGTTTATGCACGTATGAGGATTCGGAAAATCGAGATTTTGGGCGGGACACAAATAGACTGGATTACTTTAGCGTGGCTGCTTTTGATGTATATGGAGACGATCATCTTACTGGAATTGGTAGTTATGGCGGCGGTGGTGGTACAAGGGATCGTGACGTAGTGGTAGACCCAACACCGGTGCAGGAAAGAGGTATTTCCACCGCTGTTGCAGGTGGCGGTATCATAATGCGACGAGTTCCCGTTGGAATTTTTGCTAATAATGGTAGTGATGGTGGTCAAGCCGTCGTCCAAACACTGGGACGGGAAAGGGGTAGTGGCGGTGGAAGGTGTCGTATAGTGGCAGGCACGAGACGAGATCAGGAAAGAGCTAGTGCTATTGCTGGAACAGGTGGTGGTGATATTTCTCGAGAAGTTCCGGTTGGGATTTTTTCTTACATTGGCAGCGATGGAGGTGAACCGATAGTCCAAAGATTGAAGCAGGAAGGGGTAAGGGTGCCGGTGTAGGTGGTGGTGGGGGCGGCAGCGATGATGATGGTGATGTTGATGGTGATGGTGGTTTTGGTGTCAGTGATGGTGAACATGGAGGTTAGGCGGTAGCAGGATTGTGGATTGGGGGTGTTGTTCGCCTTGTGGGAAACAGTTGAAAAAATTGGTTGGACTTCACACGTGTCATATGTCTCAATTTTCAAGTTATTTGACATTATTCTATTTATTAAATTCGTCGAATTGGACCCTGTTACAAGGTGTTTTGGCGTTACATTTTCTTTTTGGGTGTTTTTTCTTTTTTTTTTCCTTGGCGTATGACACGTGTGCTTCGTTTGACCTTTTTCTGGATATAATATCTTCTACACCGCTTAATTCGATGTTTCTCGATTTCGTATATGCTGTGGTGAACTCCCGTCACCAATTGCACCGATACTTCGCCTTCATCTTCTTCGTTTCCAGAACTCCCACCGCTTCACCTTTATTCTTTCGACTTCATCTCCCACCGTTTCACAACTGCAACTGCGATTCTTTAGGCATACGATGTAGGTTTTTTTTTCTTTATGTTCCAGAACCATCCCCACCTCCACCGCTTGACCTTTAGACCTCAAAATGCGGGAAAGAAGAAGGGGAGTCGGGAGAGACGAGATCGACACACACAGTCGTGCGTGTGGGACTGCGACCAGGAGGGAGAAACGCAGACGTGACTTCCAGGTATGATTTTCAGTGCTCCGCTCCTTCCTCCTTCTTCACATCCACCTCACGCGAGAACGGGAAAACGAAGAGAGGGTGCGAGATCGACAGATAGAGGAATCGATTGTGTGTGATTCACTCTTCCGATTCCTCCTCTCCCTCTCTTCCCTACACCTCACTTCCTCCTTCAACCCGTGTAACACCCACAATCGATTTCTATTAATCATCTATATCTTCTTCTTCTTTGAATTTCAGGTACTTGATTTTGCAGGTTTCCGACCTGTTGAATGAAGTTCTTAGTTGCAGACTTGTATTCGGTTGATGATGTAGCTTGAGCATTTATCGATTCTCTGTTATCTGAGATCTAGGATATCAGTAAGCCTCCTAATTTGTGTTTTGCATTTATCGTGATCGCTGCATTCCTATTAATCGATTAAATCTCGTCTTATTAGATGGATTATGAGTTCCATAAGTCTATTTCATTTCAATAGTCGTGTCTTCTTCAAATAATTCCATAAATTAGATCTTCGGAATTTTTCCGACAGGACTTTTACATGATTTAGACCCTTGGAATTCATATAATCAATCGGTAAATTTGTCCAATATTTAGTTTCTCCTTCTCAAATCAAATTGTTCGTCGATGTCCCAATTTAATCTTTGAATCTCATTTCACAAGTACTTGATGGTGTAGACATCTTCGTAATGGAATAGTTCGAAAACCGAGTTTTATGTGAAATGAACAGTAAACATATGCTTAAACCTGTCTGAATTCGCATACTATGCTTTAATGGCGATCATGGTGTCTTTCAAATAGTCACATTGTTACACAATTTGATAATTTTCTCATTTTTAACTATGGTAGACAGAGAGGTTCGATCTCATCTTGAAGGGGGTGCCATTTTATGGTCAACGAAGTGAATTTTCAGGCTCACATTTGATGAAGGTGTCTAATGTGGGATGAAGTGAGTTTCAGGTCTTGGCATTATCGACTTACCAGGTATTGCATCATAAGGAACTTTTGGTCATTTTATTTTCTGATTAATTTTTTGTTAGAGATTCTTTTGCTAAGTCCCACTTCGAGGACAACGTTTCTTTTTCTGGTCTGGGTGATGTAATGTTTTAGATTTATGAAATGGACACTAACAAATTGTATTTCTATCAAAAAGGATAGCATTAATTTGAGTAATTAAGTTACTATTCGCTTCAAAACAAAAAGAGGATACAATTATACTATAAATAGGCATTGCAGATTCATCTTTTTGCCAATATGGGCAATGTAATTACATTGCTTTAAATGTTGATAGTTTTACTATATGATGTAGTAAAAATTTGATTTCATTCTATTCAACTACAAGCTTTTTGCTCACCTTTTTGTTTTTATATAGATATCGTAAAATTTGCATATCATTTTCTCTATTCTAGATTAAATTTTATCACCGTGCTTTGGTAATTACGAATGAAAGCATCAAAACGGCTACAATTTTGCCTAATATTTATTGTTGCTATAGTGATGTTGGGCGTGAGATTATTAATCCATAATTGTGACAATAAATATGTAAAGTCTTACATCATAAGTGGCATTCTACAGTGCATGATGTATGTATGTAATTACTTAATAGTCTCTCAATTTTCAATCTTCTTTCTTAATTGGTGATTTGTATCTAATCCTTTTGAATGAACATGATATTTTGACCCCTATTTATTGATCCAAGATTTTTTTGGTACTAATATTTTTATAATGTATCCTGCAGATAAATCATAAAATTAATAAATTTTGAGGACGACGAGAGGAGAGAAGCTGCAATCGCATCATCTGCTTGTCTGAACCCTAAATTTACGGCCACCTCTGATGGTGCCAAACCTCGGCTTCCCAAATTCCAGGTTACCCGATCTGATTTCGACTCTGTGATAATTCGCCGATTCATGGATTTGATATCTGTTTTCGATTTTATGATATTTGATAGCTTTTATGGTCCTCGATTTATTATTTTCAAATTCTATTTGGGAGTTCGAGTTCACGGCTACAAGATGAGGTCATAACAAGAACTGGAACTTAGATGTAGCAAGGTGATTCCACAGATTCTGGTTTTTGTTCTTTTAATGTTTCCATCATTTTTGGAAGATTTTTATGTCAATCAGGTGGCAGCCGGTCATGGAACTGCTGGTTGGATAGTTGGAGTGATATTTGATCTCAACTTATCACAGTCACCTCCTGTAGCCATAGTGCCATTAGGAACTGAAAAAAATCTTCCATAATTTTCTCTCATATCATGTGTGTTTATACTCAATTACAGGGCTGATGAATGGGATATGAATGAATGGGCATGGGAGGGAACGATGAAAGTGGTAAGTAAAGGAGAAGAATGTATTATTAGACTTGAAGATAAGGCAACAGGTAAATGGTTATTTTAAAATTACCAAATTTTTGCAGTTTTCAGAGTGATTACTTCATTTTCAAGCATAATCTATTGCTTTATTGTTTATGATTACTTCATACTCAACCAATATTACGAGTTACTTTTTAGTGTGTGATTGCAACAATGCCATGCCCTTCCCCTAAGATGATATAATCCCATGGTGTTAGTCTAGCATGACATAAAATGAACCAATTTACATGTTATTCATTTTCTTTAGTCATTTACTCATAACCATTCTGAAATCAGGGAGCTGAATTGATGGGCAGATATGGTATCAATGTTCCAAAAGGTGTTGCTGTTTCTTCTGTTGAGGAAGTCAGAAAAGCCATACAAACAACATTTCCCAATGAAAAAGAGGTAAGTTTTGGCTTAATTCCCTTATGTTCTGCTAACAAAATCATAAGACCTGTTATATCTAAAAACTATATGAAGTGGCTGTTTGTGGGCTTATAAAATCACCATTAATATCTTTTTATTCGGTTGGTGGTTTGACAACGCAGCGGTCGTCGTGCGGTCAAAAATAAAAGAAATACCTAACACACACTAGTATAGCAGTAGTCAGGGTCGATCCACAGGAGCTTCGTGGTTAGACTAGATGAGAGATTACCAACTAATAGTGTCACGGCTATAGTCGGAGGATCTGGTTTCTATTTTCCTATCACTAGCAAATGAGACAATGCTCAAATACTCAAGCCAAGCCAAGCTATGTCCAAATATCCTAGTCACTTTCTGAAATCAGAAGTACATCTCTGACTCAGAAGCAATCAAGGGCATCCACACTAACCAAACCAAGCAAAGCATAAACTACCACTAGTTAAGTCCTATGGAACAGTTACTAGCCAAGGTTTAATGCTTACCAGATAACCTAATTAGCTACTGATTTCAGCTAAGAAAAACAGTCCTAACAAGGTCCAAAACAATATCCAAAAACACAATCAAACAATCAATCTAACACAAATACTCAAAACACCGAAAAGCTAAGATTAAAAGTAACCAAATGCTTTTCATTCACCAAAAGGAATTCCAAATACAAAATCAGTAACCAAATGTTTCTAAAACAGAAACCTAATTGCTCAAAGTCAGTGGTTGTCACTCCCAAAGACTTTAGCTACAAAACTACTTTCTACCAAAATGAAATTGAAGTAAAAAACATAAAATACCAATTATGAGCTTGCTGAAATGGAATCCTGGAGTCAAAGAGCTTCTAGGTCGATCTTACACCCGGTTCTTTGCTAGGGTTTTCGGCTGGAAATGCATCTATTTATACTTGCAAATTTCCCGCAACCGCGCCGCGCAGAAGTGAAATCCGCGGCACGCGTACTTATCTTTCCCCGTTTCTTCGGAATTTAAATGTGTTCCACCGCCTTAAGCCCGCGTCGCGCAAATCTCAAATCCGCGGCGCACGCACGACTTCTCTTGATTTTCCATTCTCTCCATACTTTTTCCTTTTGTACACCTTTAGTCCCTGTTTTTACTCTTTTTCTCCAGACAAGTCCTGGCACGAAAAGTGAGAATACCCAGACATATTTGATATAATTTTATCAAGAACAGGGCTCAACAACGCCTAAAATACTTGATATCACTAGGCGTTGTCAAACACCCCACACTTGTGCCTTGCTTGTCCCCAAGCAAGAGAGTTTTTAACAAATTATAATAGAGAATCGAACAATTTTTGACTGTGTTTAGTTTCAAAGTTTATTGCTCTTTGAGTTAGAATGGAATAGTTCGTGAAAACATAATTGAGTTGTTCTTTGGAATTCATGGCTTTCTAAAAAACCCTTGATTACAAACTTTTTGTCCACAATGAAGTGTACTTACTCGTTCAGATTCTAAAGGCCATTAAGGAATTGTCCATGACTTTCGATGTTGTCCGTGTAGCGAGCTTTCAGAAATATCATCCCAGACCAGACGATCTTAGGTGATAAGGTGCGTAAGGCCCACCCATTTTAGACCTACCGGCTCGAACAACAAAGGCCACTGACTGACTTTTCCTTCCTAAATTCCAATCCTAAAACAGCTCAATCTTCTAAACTCGTAAAACTCAACTTATTTGACTAACTAATAGCATGATCACAACTAAACAGTATTTCTTGAAAAATACTAATGCTATCACAATCACAAACCATTCATTTCAAAATTGCAATTTATTAAAAATTTTTGAAAAGTTGCTAAAATTTTGAAAAATCGATCATTTCTGCAAAAAATTTCAAAAAGTCTCTTTCGACCGTCCACACCCCACTCTTAAAACCGTACAACGTCCCCGTTATACAAAAATTATTTCAAAGCAAGGGAGAAAAAGTTACCCCTTTTTGGACGATGGACAGCTTGGTGCTCAATATCACAGGTATAATGCGTACAAATGGATCCTTGAGTTCGTATTCTGGAGTTGTAGCGCTACAGTGAACACGCCGGTGGTCGAGACAAGTGGAGGGGGCACGGTGACCCCACACTTGTCTGAGACAACTCCCTCTCAGATTGGTATATCATGCATCACTTAACAAATAAATTAAAAACGTACATGACAGAAATAAAATATACAAATAGAAGTGTGTGTGTTGCGGATGACCGCGGCGCGTAATTGGAGGATGCGCGTCGCGGTAATTTCGTGAGATTAAAACAGCGTCAAATGAGAAATGACCGCGTCGCGCTATATATGGATGCCGCGGCGCGGTAATTTCAGCAGATTATCCAAATTTCAAATCTCACAAGAAACAATTCAACACACAAAAACCATTGTTTTATTATTGAAATCTAATGCCTGCAGGAGGCTTATTATCCTAACAATCTCCAAAAAATGAACTGTGCAACTAATCCTATCAAAATGTAAATCCAAAAGAAAATGTACTAAAAATCGAGCATAATTACATCCAACCCATCAGCTATGTGCTGTATCGTCATACTCATCTTCTTCTTCTTCTTCTGGGTCTTCTTCCATAGGCTCCTCTTCATCCTCCATAATTGTCGGTTGGGGTCGTGGCGGAACACACTTATTTTTGGCCATCAATGCAATCATGCAGTCTGCCAGCCAGAGGAGTTGCTTTTGTGTATTTTCGGTTCGTTTATCCACCTCATGAGCTGCGTACGACTGGATTTGATGTTCCTGCTCGTATGTGTCCATTGCTTCCTTTAATGCTTTTACCTCGTCCGCCAGAAAGCGGGATTCCATAGTAGCGGGGGATAGACTGCGCGGTAAACCGGTAGCTGCTTTTGACCTTTTTCGAGAAGTCATCGGCTCGGACCGAAGCGCCGGGAAGGGCATACGGTTAACAGACGGGATGCCATCGATCGTCCACATATATCACCTCCCGTGAGGAGGTCACGGGCGGACAGAAGATAATAGGAGGGATAACCTCCAATCCATCAGTGGTGTACTCGGAGATGAGTCCGTATGACTCGGCTAATCTGGTGACAAAGTGGCCTCCCCCAAATGCGGTCATCATCATCGGGGCATCCGTAATTTCCTTGAAGTAGTCAGCGATGAAGTAAGGAATGTTGCAGGTTTCCAACATTCGTGTCACTGACCACATCAGATGTAGCTCCCGAGGCAACACTTTCTCTTCATCTGCACGTGGCCAAAGCATAGTGGTGATCAATCGATGCAACATGCGGTGAGATGGCAGATGCATGTAGCACTCCCGGACCGTGTTCTCGTGGTACCGGGTGGAAGCTATCGTGGCCCAATAGTCAGCTGGGGAAAAAGAATCCCCCATGGTTCGGCTGGCATGCCTGTGAAACACCCTGAATGCTGGCGAGTCCGACTCCTCCTCGGTGTATAGCCCGATGCGGTACCCAAATTCCCGCAAGGTACAACTACGGTCGTGATTTCCCAGACGAAATCTCACAGTCTCCTCGGTGTCCATCCCATTCTGTTTGTGGTCAAAATAGTAGCTGGCAAGGAATTGGAGGTATACTTCACGGTAAACAGGTTCGTTCATGTTAGTTGCATTTTCTAACGCCCGGCAGGTGTAAGTTAGTTCTCCATCTTCATAACCTTCTTGCATCAACCAGTCTTTCAGATGGTCCCAAATTCCCGACTCCTTAGCCATGTCCCAATTGACCCTGCGGCACGGCAGTACCCTTTTATTTTTGCACAGGCCCCGACGATTAAAGAAGCTAGCCGCGCGGACCTGGTCAATCTGTGTAGTCACAGAGTTCCAATCGATGGTTTCAGAGCTACCTGAAGAAGACATTGTGCCTGCAAAAATCACAAAATCCGACAATTACTGCACTGTTTTAACGTTCGTCGCGGCGCGCACATAACAACCCGCGACGCGCTAGATGAATATTCATACTCCGCGTCGCGGACTGCACATGGCACGGCGCGGCGAACGATTTCAGTCAATAATGTTTAGCAATCTGTCAATTTAGGTTCAATTTTTCTGTTCGAATACTTGGGTTTTATGGAATGTACTTCTTTAATCCTAATTCAACGATCAATTTCAACAATTGGGTACAACATTGCAATTTACAGGATCATCTAGTGAGTTTCAAGACTTCTAAAACTAAGAGAAGGAGAGTAGATGCTTACTTGAATTTCTTGTGAAGGAAAGATGAATGTAGACGTCGGGTTGATTGAGAGTTTGAGACACAGTGAGAAGAATCACAATTTACGTAATTTAGTTAAATGTAGTGGGGAAATTTGAATGTCTTTCAAAAGCTCTGTTTTCGTGATTATCTTTAATTTCAAATTAAGATAAGACCGCGGCGCGGGAAGCTTCTATCCGCGTCGCGTATAAAATCTGATTTTAAATGTAATCGTGAAAACTTAACACGCGCGGCGCGGATCTAAAGATCCCGCGTCGCGGTATTATAAAATTACCAATATGACCCCACACTTGCCTTTTTCTCACCGTGATAAAAAAGAATGCAATAAAAAATGTACAAATAGCGATCGAGTTGCCTCCCGACAAGCGCTAAGTTTAACGTCTTCAGCCGGACGTGGAACTCCTCCTACAGCTACGGTGGATCATACGCCATCCTTCTTTGCTGCTTTCCAATCACCACCGTCCCTTCGCTGACCCACTGCTCCTCAAACTTTCCTGGGTCGAATAGCTTGCTAGTTCTCCTGCTGCTGCCCGGTTGTTGCTTTCTGGTTAGCTCCCGTGAATGCTTGGAGGTTGCTTTGAACCTCCAAGCGCGGTCCTTCCTTCTATATCTCTTCAAAATCACTGGCTTGACATGAAGCGCGCCTAGTGCCGCTTCCAGTAGTTGTTTCACACCTCGTGTGCTAGTGTCTCGCATGCTATCTTCAGGTTGCAATTTTGGCTTGCAGTACCAATAAAAATTTTCCAATCGAATGGGATCGGAAGGAAACATGTTAGGATGCTTCCATATGTCCTCATCGATGGTATTGATCACATCTAATTTTCCATTCATGAATGGATCATGAGTGGCGATAAAATCATGTTTATTGTTTTCAAATATCAATTCGTCGGCATCAACTTCTTGATCATCGTCCAACAGGTGGATCGGGACCAAGAGTGGGTGACTGGTTTGATCTGATGGTGGTACAAAGTCACCCATCATCGGATCCTTACTTTCAAATTTCTCAAAATTTTCAAAAATTATCGGTTCGGGGGTAATATTGTCATCTACACCCCCTTCCCCAATAGTATCAACAACTTTAATGATTTTGGGAATTGTTGGGCTAGGATCTGTACTGTCACTTACAGCCTCCTCCACAACCTCCTCATCAATCAAATCGTCTGGTGATGGTATGGATTCACTCATCACCAGCTCCACATTATCAACATTTTCAAAAATATCAAAAACATCAAAAGCTGTTGAGTCAGAGGTAGCATTGTCACCTACAACCTCTTCCTCAACAACATTTTCGACCCTCTCAGTGATCTCTTGACTTTCCCACAGTGCATGCCCTTCCATCACATATTTGGGTGATGCAAGTTCACACACATTATCATTGGTATAGAAATCACTCGCCTCCTGTTCTGGCGAAGGTGGTGAACATTTCCAACTTTCCTCTAATTGATCTAAAGAAGCTTGCAATCTTACGAGAGCATCAGCCTGGTCCTTCTGCACTTGGTAGGTGTTATCCATGAGTACCCAAAAATGGGCCCAGGTTGCAGAATTTTCAGGTTGAGATGACTCCTCGGTCCGCCATCCATTGTCATCGGATGATCCATTGTAGCAATCATCCTCGTAATAGGTGTCGGCCGGATTTTCATAATATTCATAATACTGATCCGGGTACATGTAATCGCCCATTATGAAGACGTACACATACCAAAAATCAGCAAACTAAAATCAACATCAAAATCAGAAACTAAATCCTACAAATCACCTAATCTAAGCACACAGCTCCCCGGCAACGGCGCCAAAATTTGACAACGCAGCGGTCGTCGTGCGGTCAAAAATAAAAGAAATACCTAACACACACTAGTATAGCGGTAGTCAGGGTCGATCCACAGGAGCTTCATGGTTAGACTAGATGAGAGATTACCAACTAATAGTGTCACGGCTATAGTCGGAGGATCTGGTTTCTATTTTCCTATCACTAGCAAATGAGACAATGCTCAAATACTCAAGCCAAGCCAAGCTATGTCCAAATATCCTAGTCACTTTCTGAAATCAGAAGTACATCTCTGACTCAGAAGCAATCAAGGGCATCCACACTAACCAAACCAAGCAAAGCATAAACTACCACTAGTTAAGTCCTATGGAACAGTTACTAGCCAAGGTTTAATGCTTACCAGATAACCTAATTAGCTACTGATTTCAGCTAAGAAAAACAGTCCTAACAAGGTCCAAAACAATATCCAAAAACACAATCAAACAATCAATCTAACACAAATACTCAAAACACCGAAAAGCTAAGATTAAAAGTAACCAAATGCTTTTCATTCACCAAAAGGAATTCCAAATACAAAATCAGTAACCAAATGTTTCTAAAACAGAAACCTAATTGCTCAAAGTCAGTGGTTGTCACTCCTAAAGACTTTAGCTACAAAACTACTTTCTACCAAAATGAAATTGAAGTCAAAAACATAAAATACCAATTATGAGCTTGCTGAAATAGAATCCTGGAGTCAAAGAGCTTCTAGGTCGATCTTACACCCGGTTCTTTGCTAGGGTTTTCGGCTGGAAATGCATCTATTTATACTTGCAAATTTCCCGCAACCGCGCCGCGCAGAAGTGAAATCCGCGGCGCGCGTACTTATCTTTTCCCGTTTCTTCGGAATTTAAATGTGTTCCACCGCCTTAAGCCCGCGTCGCGCAAATCTCAAATCCGCGGCGCGCGCACGACTTCTCTTGATTTTCCATTCTTTCCATACTTTTTCCTTTTGTACACCTTTAGTCCCTGTTTTTACTCTTTTTCTCCAGACAAGTCCTGGCACGAAAAGTGAGAATACCCAGACATATTTGATATAATTTTATCAAGAACAGGGCTCAACAACGCCTAAAATACTTGATATCACTAGGCGTTGTCATGGTTAAGAGCCAAATTCTTGCTGGTGGGCGTGGTCTAGGAAAGTTCACAAGTGGTCTTCAGGGTGGAGTTCACATTGTCAAGATTGAGCAGGCCGAAGAGATACCTGGTATAGGATTCATTTTCCTTGATATATTTACAAAAAAGATGTTATGTTTGTTTTGTGATAAAAAGATCACAATATTTGTTTAATTGTCCCTGTAGGAAAGATGCTTGGTCAGACTCTTGTCACTAAACAAACTGGCCCCCAAGGCAATGTTGTTAGCAAGGTTCGTACCTTTATAATTGTGGTCTAATTTTGGAAAAAAAAACATTATTAAACCCTATTTTCAATGCAGGTTTATTTATGTGAGAAAGTATCACTTGTGAAGGAAATGTACTTTGTAATCACTCTTGATCGTACAACTGCTGGTCCAGTAAGTTGTTGAAAAAAATACAAATCATATGATGATTGCAATCAATCTTTATTAATGGTATATATTTAAATCATTGTTCCTCTGTTCTTCAGCTTATTATTGCTTGTAAAGAGGGTGGAACCAGTATTGAAGACCTTGCAGAGAAATTCCCTGACATGATCATAAAAGTATGCTTTCTTGAAAAAAAATATTGGTTTTCCTCCATTGTTGGATGCAAAATGACGAAATTGGCCTTTCATAGGTACCTATTGATGTTTTCAAAGGAATTACCGATGAAGATGCTGCTAAGGTTCTAGATGGTCTTGCTCCTAAAGTAGCTGATAGAGCTGCTTCAATAGAACAAGTCAAAAAGTTATATAACCTTTTCCGTGAATCTGATTGCACACAGTTGGAGGTGAGTATCATTTTTTATAAATTTGTGGTTTTATTTTTTTTGGAATTTAGGGTTTTAAGTTTAAATCTCCTCCTGCGGATCAATTCGATTGCAGAGACTTCTGATAACATGTTGGTAGCTGCTGATGCGAAGCTCAACTTTGATGATAATGCTGCGTACCGTCAAAAAGACATATTTTCCCTCCGTGACCCCACACAGGAGGATCCTCGTGAGGTATATCTACTCCATTGTTTTTTAATATTTATATAATGGTCATCTGGAATGAAATTGAAGAACGTATAGGTATGTAGTAATTGAAGAGGGAATGGAATAGAGTATTACAACGAAATGTGAAAAAACCTGTTTTTTTGCCACATGGGAATGGAATGTGATTCCTTCCCCTAAGCTGATTTCATTCCTGAGTGGTGTTTTTTATTTCA
This sequence comes from Cichorium intybus, assembly GCA_023525715.1. NCBI lineage: Eukaryota > Viridiplantae > Streptophyta > Magnoliopsida > Asterales > Asteraceae > Cichorium > Cichorium intybus. The sequence continues at coordinate 120,544,374 of CM042011.1, read as the reverse complement.
TGATGGAGTGGAATGATGTATTATAATTACAAATTATTTTTGTTTTATAATATTTAATAACTAATAATGTTGTAAAAAATATAAAATCTCAATTAAATTAGTTTTCAACAATTGAAATTTTGAATAGAATTTTATGGTACTTAAGTTTTTATTTTCGCAAAAAAAAAATATTTAAAGTGACGAACAAACATTTTTTTACTATTTAAAATACATATAGTAAATATTTCAAAAAGATTAAGGGTTTGATTCCGCTCCCTCCTTTTCTATGTGGGTGAGTTGCCTCATCCGCTTATTGATCCGGATCCAACCTAAGTCCGTCCCGCCCATGATTTCCCTTTTCTAATTTTGATCCTATATTTGATTTTTTTTTTCAGGATTTTGGGTCTAACTTCTTTTAGAAATTTGCATATCTTCTTAAAATTTTGTTTTCAATAAAATCTTTTTAAAAATTAATATTTTTAAATTACTTTATAATTATTTATTTATATCTTGAAAGACTTCTCCATTCTTAGTTTTTACAAATTAGTTTTTTTTAGAAATTCATTTTCGGTGAGTTTTAAAAAGTTAAAATATGAATTATTATGTTATGAATTTAGGTTTCTATGTGTATATGTGATAAAGGTTGAAAGAAAAATATGAATTACGTTCGGTTTTTAAAGTTTGTGATGAATTTGTTCCAGATGTAAGTTTTCCATCCCCATATTCTATGCTTTTTTGGCGTTATTAGTATGTTCTTATAAAAAAAAGATGAAGTCAAAGTACATTGCTATTTATTATAATTTTCCTACAACCGAATGGTCAATAATTGATTGTTTGATGTAGGAAAATTGGCTTATCGATTGAAGAGTGAAGGCGTTACGGTTAGTTGATATCAAGGCATTCTACTTTAAAAAATCTATTCCATTATAGCATTGTACTTTCATTTTTTTTCTTATTAGGACATTGTACTTTAAAAAATCTACACAATTATATTATTTAAGGCGACATATTTTCATTTATTTTTTTATAGTAGCATTACATTTTCATTTCTTTCTATCTATTATGACAATGTTCTTTTTATTTCTTTTTATTAAGGCATTGTACTTTGGAAATTCTAACACATCGACCCGTGCAACGCACGGGTCACCTGCTAGTTAGATTATAAGTAGGGTTATTAAATTTTCATCATCTGCTATCTAATAATTGCATCTCTTTCATAAAATTATATATTTTATCTATATTTAATTATCTGTTGTAAATTATCCCGAAATAATATATATGATTTTATTGAATTTTTGGTCCTCGTAGTTTGCCACTTTTTCACATTGGTACAACTTTGAGAAATCTCATATATTGGCTCAGTGGTTTGTATTTATTAAAACATTTGGTCTCTCCCACCGTTAAAGATTAAAAGTTTCTCTTAAGTTTTTTTTTTTTTTTTTTTTTTTTTTGTTTTTTTGAACGGCATTTTCTCTTAAGTGAATGGTAAAATGACAAGGAAAAGAAAAACCCCCATCTGTTCAAAACCAACGAGGAAACGATGTGAAAAGGGTTAGAGCTACGAACAATTCTTGGTGACAATTGGATTCGAAAACGTAATTGGAAGTTTCAACGATATGCAATGAGTTACGAAAGATCGACTTTAAGTTCAATTTTGATTTTACTTAAAGAATAAGGGATTCATAATTTTGGTTCGATTTCTAAGACTTCGATGCGGAAATACATGAGCAAAGCTAATTTGACCGGAGACATGGCAGCCGTAATGGATGTTTTGCTGAATCGCAAGTCTAGATACTGTAATTCAAGGTATTCGATAGTTAATCGGAATATATCTTCCACCAATCTCTTCCACTCGTCATCTGTTTTCGTTCACTTGTCGTTATCGTACTCCGGAGCTTCACCGGACGTGATCACAATCCCACCACCATGTGCCGCCAAGGGAACCACCACCGATTCAGAATTAGCCGAATTTGACAAAATCGAGTTCCGAGATCCTAAACTTGCAAACAAAAACCACATAATGGTGTCTAAAATTGCAAACAGAATACCATTCTTGCTCCCAAACGTCGCTTTGAACCCGATGGTCAAATAACCTGCAATTCCTCTGTTTTTTTGGTAGACAGAAATTGATCCCGTCTCCAATCAAAACGTGCAAATTGATAAGACCTGTTCGAGATGGTCAATCTCCCAAGAGCTTTTAGAGAAGATAAACAAGATTGGATCAATTTTCTGTTTTTTTTTTTCTTTCAAGCATTACAACCATTAAATACTAAAACAATTGCAACGTACAGTTAAAAGCTAGGAATAAACAATGGAAGTGGAAAGGTTGGATAAATAATGGAATTGGAAAAGTGGTTCTCTGCCTGTTCATGGCCAGATGGATGGGACCATAATGCATGCACTTTATTATGGAAATGGAAAGACTTCTTCTAGATCTTTGACTGAGTATTCCAACGGTCACTCCTGAAATCTAGTGGGCTTGCGAATGCTTCTCTTGGGTTTGGTAATTGCTATTGGGCCTGTGAGGTGGGTCGTCTCTGGGTCATGTGTCGTATCAATTCCTTCCCCCATGAGATTGGACTTGTCCTCGAGTCCTGTTATGAAGTCTGGAAAACGTAACTTGATCTCCTTAGGGTCTTCCCAGGTTGCTTCTGCGAGGTCTTGATTGTGCCATTTGATTAGAATGCTTCTGGGATCTGCTGAGCGCGTGTCCAAAACACGTTTTGGTTGTGGTGGGGGCGGCGGAGTGTCTACGACCCAGTTGGTGGGAAATTCCGTTGAGATAGTGTCTTTATAGCTTTGCTTCAGTAGGGAGACATGGAAGACGGGATGTATACGAGAGTTTTCTGGAAGTTGAAGGCGGTATGCCACCGGCCCAATGCGCTCGAGAATCTTGTAGGGTCCGTAAAATTTCTTCGATAGTTTCTGGTTTTCTCGAGATTCCACAGATCTTTGGCGGTAGTTTTTAAGGCGTAGGTAAACGAGCTCTCCAACTTGAAATTCTTTATCTTGGCGTTTTTTGTTGGCGGATTTAATCATTCGTTCTCTGGCTCGTGCAAGTGCTGCTTTGAGAAGGTGAAGAATACGGTCGTGTTCTATTAAGGAAGCGTCGATAGAGGCTGTGACCGTAGATCCCGGGGTGTAGTCATGAATGCTAGTGACGTCGTGCCCGTAAAGTGCTTTGAAGGGTGCCATTTGAATCGAAGAGTGAAAACTTGTGTTGTACCAAAATTCAGCAAGGTACAAGTAGCGTTGCCAGGTTCTTGGTTCCTCACAGGCAAATGCACGAAGATAAGATTCTAGACATCGGTTAACGACTTCGGTTTGGCCGTCCGTTTGTGGATGGTAAGCACTTGAGTGTAGTAGCGTTGTACCTAGTTGCTTAAATATTTGCTTCCAAAAGTGACTGAGGAATAACGGGTCTCGATCGGATATGATGGTGTTTGGAAGCCCATGAAGGCGATATATCTCCTGTAGGAAGATGTTGGCGAGTGTTGGAGCGGTGAAGTGTGGTTTTAGAGCAATGAAGTGGGCGAACTTGGTGAGGCGGTCGACAATGACCCAAATGGTAGTTTTGTTGTTGGAGTTAGGTAGATGGGTTATGAAGTCCATGCTTATGTCCTCCCATGAGTTCGCTGGAATTGGAAGGGGTTGTAGAAGGCCATATGGCTTGTGTGTCGGGTTTTTTGTTGTTTGGCAAACAAAACACTTGCGAATGAAATCTGTGACTTCCTGCTTGAGACGGTTCCAGGAGAAGGTGGAGGCTAGTCTTTTAAAGGTGGCATTGATGCCTGCGTGGCCTCCGAGGACAGATGAGTGAAATTCCTGCAAAAGAGAAAGACGCAAACTCGAAATGTTAGGGATTAGCAACCGGCCTTTCACATAAATCAATCCATCATGCAGGGTGTGATTGGGAAGGGTGGTGGGTTGGTTTTGGATTTGTTGCAATAAGGCTTTGCCATTTGTGTGTGTCGAGTAGAACAAGCGCAATTCGTCCAGCCACGACGCCTTCGGGACTGATATGGCATGAAGTGAGTGGTTTTCGATCCGACTAAGGGCATCGGCGACTTTGTTTTCTTTACCGGGCTTGTAATGTAATTCAAACTCGTAACCCATGAGCTTGGTGAGCCACTTATGTTGTTCGGGGGTTTGAATCGTTTGGGTGAGGAGGTGTTTAAGGCTATGATGATCCGTATAGATACAAAATTTACGACCCAGTAAGTATTGACGCCATTTTTTGATAGCCTCGGTGATGGCATAAAGCTCTCTCGCGTATGTGGAAGTTGATTGCATTCGAGCGCATAACTTCTTGCTGAAGAAGGCAATAGGCTTGTCGTTTTGTGATAATACGGCTCCAATGGCAACGCCGGAGGCATCGGTGGTGACGTCGAAAGGTTTGGCGAAGTCTGGAAGGGCAAGGGTGATGAGGTCTGTCATTGCGTCTTTTAATTTGTCGAAGGCAGTGGCTGCTTGATGGTTCCATGTGAAGGACTTTTGTTTGAGAAGGTCAGTGAGGGGGGCGGCGATGTGGGCGTAATCTTTCACGAAGCGGCGGTAGTATCCAGCGAGACCTAAAAAGGCTCGTAAAGTTGTAAAGGATGTGGGTGTGGGCCAGTTTTGGATTGTGGTTAATTTTTCTGGATCTGCTTGGACCCCCTGTGCTGAAATTTGATGGCCCAAAAAAGGAATGGTGGTGGCACCAAAAACACACTTCGATGCCTTTGCATTATATTTGTTATCGATCAAGGTTTGGAGAACGAACTGGAGATGCTCATAGTGTTGCTCCAATGAGGCGCTGTAGACCAGGATATCGTCAAAAAAAACCAAGACAAACTTTCGAAGAACTGGCCGGAAAAGGTCGTTCATGGCTGATTGGAAGGTAGACGGCGCGTTTGTAAGGCCGAAGGGCATTACGCGGAATTCGTAGTGACCGTCGATCGTACGGAATGCGGTTTTGGGTATGTCGGCTGGGTTTACTCGGATTTGGTGATAGCCGGCGCGTAGATCGATCTTGGAATAGATCATGGATCCATGGAGTTCATCCAAGAGTTCATCGACAGTCGGAATCGGAAAACGATCACGAATGGTAACAGCATTAAGGGCACAATAGTCTACACAGAATCTCCATGTGCCGTCTTTCTTGCGGACTAATAAGACCGGTGAAGAGAATGGGCTGTTGCTCGGTTGAATGACTCCATCTTTAAGCATATCCGCGATTAGGGATGTCATTATCTCTTTTTGATATTGGGGGTATCGGTATGGTTTAACGTTGATAGGTTGCGTGTTTGGAATGAGTGGAATGTGGTGATCGTGTGGACGGTTGGGGGGTAAGCTATGAGGTGGTTCAAAGAGTTGGCGATAGGTGTGGAGGAGGGATTGGATGGTTTGGTCCGGATGGGTGGGTAGTGGCGGTGGGATTAGGGGGGTGGGGTATGATGGAAAACCATCGTGTGAAGAGAGTCCACACAATTTTTTCGGATAAGGGTTTGGAGGGTACTAGGGCTAACGGATGAAGTGAGGGGCTCGCCTTTCAAGATGCATTCTTTATTGTTGTATAAGAATGATATTTGTGGGACGGAGAAGTCGGCAGTGATTGGACCAAGAGAACTCAACCATGCAATACCCAATATAATGTCAGCTCCTGCGACTGGTAACACAAAAAGAGGTATTTGGAATTGATTTTTATTTATATTAAGTTGTACATTGGTGTACAAGCCATCACATTGAAGATGATGACCGTTGCCAACCATGACTTGGAACGGGTTGATTGGGATGGGTTTTGTTCGTAGAAGGTGTGTGATGCGAGGTTGTATAATATTGTGGGTGCTACCACAATCCACAAGAATGGTGACGGGGTGGCCGTGTATGTACCCGGTAACACGTAGCGTACGGTAGGAGTGGAGACCATAGAAGGCAGCAGGTGATAGTGAGAGGAATTGTGGCTGGAAATTGGGATTAGTAGGGTCGGCGGGGTCTGGTGGCGTTTGGAGTATGAGACATTCGGGGTCGGTGTTGGTGGTGTCGGTTTCGTGGTCGTTGTCGGCGATAAGTAGAAATTGGGGTAGGTTACACTTATGGCCGGGGTGGAATTTTTCCGGACAGCGAAAACATAGTCCCTCGGTTCGTCGTTTTTGAAGTGCTTCTGGAGATAAGCGGGTGAAGGGTAAGGTTGGAGTAGTTTTAGGGGGGGCTGGAAGTAGGGGTGGTGCAGTGGGTGTGTTGGTTGCTGGAATGACAGGGGAATGTTGAGGTTTTGTGATGTGGGCGGTGTAGTTAGAGAATGATCGGGGTGAAGGTGTGTAACGAGTGCGAGAGGAAGATAACTTGTCTTCAATAAGTTTGGCGAGTCCATAGGTTTGGTGGAGGGTGGCGGGGTGATGGATGGCAAGCTCGGATTGAATGTCGGAGCGTAGGCCGGATATAAAACAATTGCGGAGAGAATCGGGTGACAGCCCAACAACACAATTGCTTAATCTTTCAAATTCGGTTTGGTAGGCGGACACGGTTGCGGTTTGGCGGAGCTTGAATAGATTAGCTTCATGATTTTCGAAGGTGGATGGACCGAAACGCAGTTCGAGTGCGCGGGTGAATTCCGTCCAAGAACCAAGGAGATTGTTGGAAGCGAGATGTATGTACCAACTAAGCGCATCTCCGGTAAAGTAGAAAACTGTGAGAGCAAGGCGTTGATCTGGTGGTATCGAGTAATATGTGAAATAATTGTCGGCTTGAAAGATCCAGTCGAGTGGGTTGGACCCGTCGAAGGTGGGAAGGAGGATTTTAGGAGGGCGGGCTGGGTGGTTGTCGTTGTTTGATGGACCGGCTTTGAAGGTTTCATTTTCGTTTTTTTTGCAGGTGCGTGGACAGCAATGGTGGTTGCGAGCTTGGCGGTGATTTCTGTTTGCTGGCTCAATTGGGCAGTGAGTGCATCATGGTTAGAAGCAGTTTGGGTGATGGATGCGTCGGTGGCGACGAGTATTTGGTCCAGCTTGTCAACTAAGGCTGCTAATGTCTCTTCGAGGGTGGGGTCTCGGCGAGGAGGCATGATGAATCGAGAATGAAAGCACCAAATTGATAAGACCTGTTCAAGATGGTCAATCTCCCAAGAGCTTTTAGAGAAGATAAACAAGATTGGATCAATTTTCTGTTTTTTTTTCTTTCAAGCATTACAACCATTAAATACTAAAACAATTGCAACGTACAGTTAAAAGCTAGGAATAAACAATGGAAGTGGAAAGGTTGGATAAATAATGGAATTGGAAAAGTGGTTCTCTGCCTGTTCATGGCCAGATGGATGGGACCATAATGCATGCACTTTATTATGGAAATGGAAAGACTTCTTCTAGATCTTTGACTGAGTATTCCAACGGTCACTCCTGAAATCTAGTGGGCTTGCGAATGCTTCTCTTGGGTTTGGTAATTGCTATTGGGCCTGTGAGGTGGGTCGTCTCTGGGTCATGTGTCGTATCACAAATCCTTTGTATATGCCTGCTCATAAGTTGAAATCAGAGAAGAAGATTTGGGGAAGTAAATACGCCCCTCTGTAGAACGAATCTACCGTATTTTCGTTCTATGAAATCGTGGTTCATGGTAACAAGGCATCATCAACAAGGTGTGGAATGAAGAATATAACTAGAGATATGGTCCAATGGCATTATTACGGCCACCGGCTTAGTGCTTTAGTATTAGTAATGATCTTAGTTTAGTGGTGTACTGGGAACTGAGAGAACGAGTTAGAGAGAAGAGGGGGAAATCGAATGGAGTAGGGGAAACCGGGAAAGCGACTATAAAACATAAGAGGGTTGAGAGGATGGGGCATCAGACGCGACCAGGTAGAGATCCTTAGTCGGGGTAATGGTGCCAGCGAAGTCGAATTTTACTTGTGCTTACAAATTTATGCATCACCTGTTGATAAGTTTTTGAGATTTTACATAGTGATTATGAATTTGTGTGTTTGAGTTGCACACGATGAAGAAAACGATGGGATAAAAAGAGATAGAGAGAGATGGTTTTTTCTAAAAACATTTAAATATTTAATTAAATGAAAGGTATTTTAGTCATTTTACCTTCACTTAACAGAAAATTTTAACACTTAACGGAGAGAGGGACCAAATCTGCTAGTAAAAGTATACCATATGGACACATATGTGGGATTTTGCAAGGTTGGACCAATATGAAAAAAAGAGGTAAACCACACGGACCAAAACTATAATTTATTCTTGAATAAGTAATGCAAAATATATCTTTGAAAACCATTGTTGTAACAAATTCTTTCCAAAGGTTTAACAAGAGTAGCCAGTGAGACCCGTTTTCACTGTCTGAGGTGTTGTGCAATTAAGTTTAGTTACTTGTAGTTAAGTGTTATCTTGGTATGAGTTGCTATGTGTAGACTATAGAGGTATAGTGATTTCTTCGTGTTTATTAGTGTCTTACTAAATTTGGTAGTTGGAAGTGGTAAAGGTCGCTTTTTATGTGTTAATTATGAATTTAAACTTGTTGCGGATGAGTTTTGGGATTGAGGGGTGTTTCAACAGGAAATTGGTAGAGATAGAGGTAACAGGCGAGATAGCGCCGCTATCGCAAAGTTCGTTACCATTTTAGATTGGGAGATAACGATGCTATCTCTATGGATAGCAACGCTATGGTCGCGAGTCAGATAGATGTTTTTAACTTGTAAGTGTATAATTTCAATAAAAACTTCATAGAAACACTCCACAGCGACTATTGAGCGATACTTCACGAAAATTGATGCTAGAATCGAAGGAGGAAATTAAGGAAACTCAAATCTAATATGAAGAATGTGCTCTTAATCTTCAATTAAACAAAGTGAGCTGATTTTTTTTGTGAATTTGGTGGTTTTTGAAACCCTATGTAAGACCCTAATCCCGGAATGTCCAAGTTTCAAGTTTAAAAGAATCAAAGTTTGGAATTTTGCTAAAGGGAGGTTATCGACGCTAACAGGTAGGTTAAAGACATTAACATGGTGAATAGCGACGTTATGGTTCAAGGGTAGCGACGTTATGCTTGTCTGATGGTGGGTTTGCATGATCTCCAGTTAGCGACGCTAAGTGCTGTTTTGGGCCAAAACCCTAGATTTTGATCTATGGGTCGTATATAAAGGAAGGAAACCCTAGGGCAGCCGTCATTCATCAAAGATCTTTATTTTATGGACCTCTATGAGTATAAAACTTGTTCCTTTTATGTTTATAAGGATGATTGGTAGAAATGGTTATTCGGTCCCTTTTGGCTTGGTGTTTAGAACTTGTTAGGAAAGTTCTAACCTTTATGCTTCTTGTAACATTCCTTGAGCCATCAAGTCAGATTAGAGAGTGATTCAAGCTCTCTTGGGTTGTTTGTATGGTTATTTGGCTAGCTTTTGAGCTTTTGGTCTTAGGTTTTGAGTTTTAGGCATGTTTGATCATAAATGTAGCAACTTTAGGCGTGTGGCGGCCAATGTGTTCCTCAAGCGTTAGGGTGTGGATTTTGGATGGAAGGAGTCGTTGACATGTTTTTGTGATTTTTCAAGGTTTTGTGGAAAAGTCTTCCCGGTCTCGGAACTCTAGGCATGAAAGGATTTGATGATCATGAGTTGGTGTGAGGTTTAGGTGCGCGGTTAGGGTAAGTAAGAAAAGGATTTCGGGGATGAAATCCCGTTAAGTGGGGGAGACTTGTAAGACCCTAATCCCGAAAAGTCCAAGTTTCAAGGTTTAAAGAATCAAAGTTTGGAATTTTGCTGAAATGGGAGGTTAGCGACGCTATGGTTCAAGCACTACAAGAAAAATAGGCATCTGTGACTAAAATACAAGATATTGATTAATCAATCCTTGATATCAAGTATGTAGGACTGATGTATCAGTCTCTAATTCTATCTAGGACTGATTTTAATGTATAAATAAATAGAGACTGACTAAACCTAATTTGGGCTGAAATTTTGTCCCTAATATGTTCCCGCCAGTTTAGGTTTTGAGGGAAACACATTAGGGACTGAATTCCAGCCTCGAATAGACTAGCACCAATTATTACTTTTGAGGGAAACTTATTAGGGACTAAAATTCAGTCCATGATAAAGTTGAACCAATTTTTAATTTTTTAAAGAAACTTATTAGGGACTGAATTTCTGTCTTTGATAGAACTGCACCAATTTGGCATTTTGAGGGAAACTTTCTAAAGACTGAATTTCAGTCTCTAATAGACATGCATTATTTTACATTTGAATGTGTATTTATAATGGATTGGAAATTAGTATTTGGTACTGGTTAATTATCCTACATATACATATAAGATGAACTAATCATAAATAGTATAAGGGAAACATATCAGGACCAACCTCGGCTAGACATGTATCAAGTACATTTTATATATTATGAAAAATATAAATAAGCTGTTAAAGAGATTATCAATTAATAACAATTATCAACGTGTAACAATAACCGTGTTGGTAATTATTAAAAATGTTGTTTGACAAATTTTAAACCAAATAATTTTTTTTTTCAAATTTTATCTACGTTTGAAATTTTGTTGACGAAGTTAGTCCAAACTTTAAATAAATATTCTCCGAACTTTTTTATAACTATCTTTTTATATATGGTTTACTTTTTGACTTGTTGCTTAGCCCAAAAACTATTGAAACGCAAAAATAAACCTTGGGCTTGGCTAAGTTTGTGTCAATTTCATTTCTCTTAAGTAACTGACGGGACTCGGGAGAAGTTGAAATCAAAATATCAAATGCTATTCCAAAAACAATTAACCCTAATATTCCTGATTAGGGTCCAAGTGTGAAGTCTACAATGAAACACCGAAATTGGTAGCCGCTTGTCGCCTCAAAGCATGCGCCCTCCAAGTTGAACTCGCCGGCTCTTGCTTTCGTTGTTAATCTGTTGCTTCTCGTCGGTTGCTTTTAATCCATGTCGACTTCTTGTATTGTTAAGGCTATGAGGTGTGCAAGACACCATGACAACCCCATGACAGTCGCCACGTCAGCGACACGTCAGCACGACAACCCAGGACACATCCCAGGAAATACAAGACAGCATGACATCCATTTTATTTTACACGCCATCAATTTATTTTACGTTTTTTAATTAAAACCAAACACTAAATTCATTAAAAAACATAATATTAAAATAAAAATAAAAAACATTACATTAAATAAAAATAAAAAGATTACATTAATTTAAAATAAAAAACATTACATTAATTAAAAAACCTAATTATCGTCATCGGTTTCGTCGTAGCGATTAATGTACACGTGCTCGGTCAAATCGTGTCGAAGATTGGCATTCGCTTCCGCACTGTGTATTTGTAGTAACCGCGTATAGTGTTGTTCGCTACCGGGAACAAATTGTGTCGGCATCTGTGTGGAATGATGAGGTTGATAGATGCAAATATTCCGACCTTTTTCTTCAATGATCATATTGTGTAATATGATACAACAGTACATTACTTTGCGTATGTTATCGAGGTGCCATGCTCCTGACGGGTTTTGCACTATATGTCATTTCTTTTTTAGGACACCGAATGTACGTTCTACATCTTTCCGTGCCGACTCTTGAGCTTTTGTGAATAGTATCAAACGGATGTTGGTATGCCTTTAGAAATGTGGAATAATATGGATATATACCATCGGTGAGTAAATACCCACATGTGTATTCGGAGCCGTTCACTACCAATGGAACGTCGGCCGACTTGCCTAGTAGGATATCGTTGAATAACGACGAGGAATCTAGAACATTTATGTCGTTCGACACCGGGACTCCCAAGTACGCATGCCAAATCCATAAATCTTGTGAGGCCACCGCATCTAGTATTAGGGAAGGTTTGCCGTGATGACCGCCGGTGTATTGTCCTTCCACGCGTTTGGACAATTTTCCCAATCCTAATGCGTACAATCTATGCTTCCAAGCATACCCGGTACCACGTGACCCTTGATGTGCCGCATATAGTTCTTCAACATCGTTTGGTGTGGGTTTTCACAAAAAAATATGATGGCAAAGCTCATAAATATATTCACAAAAGAAATACATACTTTCCCGGGTGGTTCTTCCCGACATCCGCAAGTATTTGTCCACGACGTCAAAAGAGTAGCCATAACCCATAAGACGAAGAACCGCTCCATATTTTTGGTATGTCGTGAAACCCCTTTTGCCTCATCCGTCGTATCGTAATTGAAAGAGTTCGTAGTTGGCTTCCAAATCGTGCGTGATCCGTAGAAACATAGTTCGGCTCAAACGAAACCGGCGTTTGAAATCGGTGTCGTTATACACGCAACCTTCAGCAAAATGGTCTTTAGCAAATTTTCTGTGCCCTTCTTCGCAATTTCTATTTTTTTCCTTTACTCGCCGCCTTTTTCAGAACTTTCGGCTTCGTTTGTGAGAATATTTGCGACTTGCATCATTGTCGAGAACACCATCCAAACACCCGAGTCATTTGAATCTGAATCGTGCTCCATATATATATATATATATATATATATATATATATATATATATATATATATATATATATATATATATATATATATATATATATATATATATATATATATATATATATATATATATATATATATATATTCGTGACTCTGGATATTTCGTGACTCTCCTCAAGCTCTTGGGTGTGACTTCATTTGAGGCAAGATACCTTTGTTGCTTTGCTTCCAAGAAATCCTAAAGGTTAGTTTTTCTTGATTTTATTCTTTAGCAATTTTTCTGTTAGCCTTTTAGGATTTAATTATATGTTCAAAGATAGAAAACATAGATCCTCATAGGTTGCATGTGAACTTAGGATTTTAGTTTATTGATTTGCTTAAAACCTTTCAATGGTATCGGAGCTATTTGTTGTTTTCTTATTGAATTGTTATAATAGTTTTTCCTAAAAATTAGGGTTTAAAGCTTATAAACCCTAATAGGCCATTTTCGATTTTGGGGTTTAGGGTTTTCGAAACCCTAGCCCTCCCCCTCCTTTTCGTTTTTTTAAATTAGGGTTTTAGAATGTTTTCTATTTTTGGTAACTTTAATTATTTAATTAAATGGATAACCTTAAACCCATTATTTGTTAATTTCAAAAATTAGGGGTTTAAGACAGGTTTAAATTAATTTGATTAATTTGTGATACCTATCTGGATTTAATTAATTTAATTAATTGTTTAATTAAAAGATAAATTAAATTATTTAAAGGTTTAAATTTAATTTTTAAATTAATAGTTAATTTTCGAAAAGTTAAATAGATAAACCAGGAATATTTTAAAAGTTTAAAATACATCTTATATATATTATAATTAAAAGTTAATATTATATGTAGAAGATAAATTGGTTAGTTAAATCAATAGTAGGCCCCATTCACGATGCTGATCTATAAAGAATGTATAAGGAGACTGCCTATAAAATGGTAGTCTAATAGGTGTCCACTCTCACCCACCGCTCTCTGATCAGTGGAGGGTCATTAGCCGAACAGGTTTGATAGGACCTCTTAATCTCATTAAAAGTATAATGTTATTAATCAAAGTACTAGAACAGCTTTATAAAATCCCAATCTAGTTACTTTAGGAAAAATGTGAATTGATGCTAATCCATGAAATTGCACATTGCACTTTATGAAACATTGGTGAAGCGTGTGTGATTTACCGGCACACCAATAGGGGTTCATAAAGAGTTGCAATGGGTTTCTCAATCTTATCGTTGTTGATGGAGCATGTGTGGTTTACCAGCACATCAATTAGAGATGGTAATTGACCTTGAGAGTACCAAGCTAATTTGCATGGTTATTCACATCCAGTTTGTGATCCTCGGTATCCCAGTCATAAATAGTGGAGCATATCCAAGAGTAAACATGCTATTGAACTGTTCAATATATCTCAAAAGAACTAGGAATTCCATTATAATATGATTATCTTTCGCGGGGAAATTGGCTGAATCGTCATTCGCCTACCTTTATAAAATTTACAATTAGATTACGACATCCCTCTTCTATATTGTGAATTGTTATAGTTAGGTCCTAGCCTTATTATTATATTGGGTTAATATTAAGGATTATATGTATCTAATTAAAAACTACCTTCTTTTATAGATGTCTTCCGTTGACCAATCCGTTCCCACTCAAACTCCAGTAACGTCACTTCAATCCTGTCGTTGTCTTCCAAAGTGACATTGGATGGCACAAACTACAATGACTGGATCAGAAACATCAAGACATCAAGATGGCTTTGAGGTTTGAGAACAAGGAGTATGTTCTCGACACTAAGCTAGTTGAAGTTGACCCCGATACAGCTACTCCCGAGGAAATTGCCTCGTACCAAAAACAAACTGATGATGCAACCAAAGTGGCCTGCGTCATGATTGCTACCATAAAACCCGAATTGCAAAGAATCTATGAGGACTACTGGCCATATGATATGCACAAGGACCTTACGGAAATGTTCCGCAAGCGAGCACGCGTCAAGAGATGCGAAGTGGTCAAAGCCTTCACGAACGGGAAGCCAAGGGACGGAGAGTCTGTCTGCACTCACGTGCAAAGGATGCAAGGTTACGTGGATAGGCTTAGGAAACTAGGCATGCAAGTCGATGAGGAGTTGGCCGTTGACATAGTGGTTAACTACTTACCGAGTTCTTATGACCAGTTCACACTGGCGTATCATTTGAACAACACTCAGACCTCTTTGGCTGAGTTGCATGGCATGCTTCAAACTGCAGAAAACGGGCTGAAGGGTAAAAGTGTATCCTCAGTGAACCAGCCTATCTTAGCAATTGGTCAGGGCAAAAGAAAGAAACGGAAGGGCCCTCCCAATCAGAATTGGAGGGAAAAGGTTCAAGTCAGGTCATCCAGTAATGGCCCGAGACCCAAGTCTTTCGGCATTCCTCATGTCACCAACCCCAAAGATGCCGACTGTTTCTATTGCAAAGAAAATGGTAATTGGAAGAGAAGTTTCCCGAAATACTTGCAGGATGTCAGGGATGGAAAAGTGAAGCCGTCGACAGCAGGTATGTACACTATCTCTAAAAACTCACCATCTTCCAGTTCTTGGGTCCTTGATACAGGATGTGGTTTTCACATATGTTCTGATTTGCAGGGCTTAAAGGAAAGCAGGGAGGTGGAGCACGGTAGATTGAACCTGATCATGGGCAATAGGAGATCGTCGAGTGTTACCAAGATTGGTGTCTATAGTTTAGTGCTCAGTAGTGATGTTAGTTTAGATTTAATAAATTGTTGCTATTCGCCAGAAATGGCAAGAAACATAATTTCATTTCATGCATTGTTCAAACAAGATTTTCAATATTCTTTTGACAATTTGAATGGTTCCATTTTTGTTTTTAAGAATGATGTTTTTATTTTTGAAGCTTTACCTTGTTCTGGTGTGTATGAAACTGACAACGCTAATATCACATATTTTAGTCGTTGTTGAGCCCTATTCTTAGTAAAATTATATCATATACATCGTGGTATTCTCACTTTTCGTGCTAGCACTTGTTTGGAAAGAAATAATGAAAACAAGGACCAAAAGCGTGCAATTTGGAAGAAGTTTGAAGATCAAGGCAAAATCAGGAAAAGACGTACGTGCACCACGGAATTCATCAATGCGCGACGTGGGTATGAGGCAGTGGAAAGAATTCAAATTCCGATAAAACGGGGATAAACCCCTACGCGCGACGCGGGATCTACCTATGCGCTATTCAAGATTTTTGCAACTATAAATAGAGGCTCTTAGGTCGAAAAAAGTAGCGAAGACCTGTTGTGAAATCGACCCCCAAGGCTCTTTGACTCCGAGATTTAGCTTCAGAAACGATCTTTTGGTATTTTCATGTTTTTATCTTTAATTTTCAATTAGTTAAATAGTTAGTGATAGTGGCTAGTGTCTTTGGGAGTGACAACCATTGACATTGAGTCTTTGTTTTTGTTTTTGGATCTTTTGGTTACTGTTTGTGTCATTGGATCTGAGTTTTGAGTTAATGAATCATTTGGTTACAAGTAATTGCTTCTTTTCGATGTTTTATGCTTGTGAATGAATTGTTGGATGTTCGTATTGTGTTTGATGATTGATTTGCCTTTTTGTTTGCTTCTGATTTGGAGATGTACTTCTGATTTCAGTAAGTAACAAGGTTTGGTTGGTAGTTTAGTTTAGTTCATGCTTGCTTGGAATTGTTTTATTTTATGCTTTTTGGGATTAGTTGTCAAAAGTTAGGAACTAGGTCCTCTGACTGTTGCGTGACACTACAGTTGGTAATCTGTCACCTGTCTCGACCACGTAACTCCTGTGGATCGACCCTGACTTCCACTGTGCTAAGTGTATGTGTTAGGTATTTTCTTATTTTTGACCGCATGACGACCGCTGCGATGTCAAATTTTGGCGCCGTTGTCGGGGTGTTGTGAGCTTGAGAATAGGTGATTTGTAGGACTTTTTGATTTTTGGTTAGTTAGTAATTTTGGTTTTTGATTTTTTGGGCGTGTTGCATTAGTGCATACGTACCCGTAGGGGTGAGCAATTATCCCCTTTGCATTTTGACTCAGAGATTGAGCGAACTGCGTGCAAGATCCGTGCACGTAGGCGTTTTAATACAATGAGTTTTAGTAATGTCAGTAGTAGTATAGTGAGTGTTTCCCAGGAACCCTCGGGTGAGGCATCGGGGATGTCATTTATTCCCCCGGTTTCAAAATTCCACATAGGGAGCACGAGTGCTACTGGTGGTGCAGCTTCAGCCCCTGCACCTATACCTTCATGCACTCCGACGTCGATTCCACCATTTCAACCTTTATCCCAACCTCAATCCACAAACCCATTTACATCTGTCATGTCTTGGGGAGCGCCGACCCGCGATGGCACTTTAGTATCTAGACAGTAGACACCCATTTCTCAACCAGCACCAGTACTTTTTAAACCACAACCCACATTCCAACCTATACCACCGCAGCAACAATATCAATAGCAACCGCCTCAGCAGCAGTACCAATATCAAGAGGCTGAGGAGAGGTATGATGATGAAGACGAAGGATGGGTTCCACCAGCACCACAACAACCTTGGAACCGAGGTCGGGGACCTCCAAGAAGAGCACAGCAACATCAATCACTACAAGGTCAGTAGAGATATAATGATCATCACTTTTACGGTAATCCTGCTCAACCCTTGTATTTTGCACAACCGAGGGGGCAATCGGTTGCATCGTACTTCCAGCCAAGGGAGTACGATGACTCGTCGCCCATTTACATTCCTGAGGATATAGAATCTCAAGTAGAAATTAGGCCTCAGTTGTTAGGGATATTACCGGAATTTAGGGGTACAAACAGGATGACCCATATAATCACTTGTATGAATTTATAGCAATAGCCAACGCTAACACCACTAGGAACACTAATAAGAACATTTTTAGACTAAGATTATTCTCATTCACTCTTAAAGACAAAGCCAAATATTGGTTTACGTCTTTACCATCGAATAGCATCACTACATGGGACCAACTCAAAGCTAAGTTCTTACAAGAGTTTTATCCGGCAAGCAAGACGACGGAAATCAGGAGGGCCATTCAGTATTTTCAGCAGAAGCCTGGAGAAGCTTTTCATGAAGCATGGGATCGTCTAAAGGAGTTGATGAGGTCGTGCCCTCATCACGATATTCCAAAGTGGCAACTGGTCATGGTATTCTTTAAAGGAGCAAGTGAGACGAACCAAGCTATGATTAACGCATCATCTAGTGGCACTATTTTGATGCAAGACCCGGAGGAGGCTTGGCGGTTTTTGGAACAGGTAAGTAATGGCTCCAAGGCGAATTTTTCTACAAGGAAGACGGTAGGCACAACTGTAGCAATAGGAGCCGATGCCGACTGGAAAAAGGATGTAAAGAAGGAGATAAGCGAGCTCAATAAGAAATTTGATAGGCTTGTGTCTACTCTGCAGAATGGACCTCAGAGTCAGCCACAAGGAGGTCAAGGAGGACCAAAGACTCAAGAAGCAAATCAAGTCTATGGTTAGGGTCAAGGTCAATATGACAATGGACGACCCTATAGACCATATAACCAAGGTCAGCAGAATTTCAATAACCAGAGGCAGAACAACTACCAAGGGCAGTCATCCAACCCGCCCAAGCAGCATCAACCGGCGAACAATAATGGTAATGCCAATGGAAATGGGAGCAGCAACAATAGGGGGCCCAATAACTCCATCAACAATGCCCCAGGGACTCAGGAGGATCTAGTCGCGAAAATGTATGAAATGTTCAACGCAACGCAGCAGCAATCGCAGGCCAATGCGAAAGCCATCATCAATATGGAGAGGCAAATAGCCCAAATGGCTGAAGACCAACGAAAAAGAGATAATGGAAAGCTGCCAAGCACCACAGAAGTCAATCCGACCCATAGTCAGCGGGCCGGTTAGGAACATGTCAACACTGTCGAGGCTGAATGGAGGAAGGTCACCCTGGAAGATCTGCTAGAATCGGGAAATGAGGCTGAGAGTGAAAAAGAAGAAGAAGTTAAGGAAAAGGTGGAAATTGAAAAGGAGAATAGGGAAGACACAGAATTAAAAGAAATTCCCGTTGAGAAGGAAACTCAACCAAAGGAGAACAAGGATGTCCAGGAGGAAAAGCAGCCAATAATAGCTGGAATCAAACAAAGGAAGAAGGACAAGAAGGGAAAGAAAACGCAGGAAGCGCCTAAATCGACGGGGCCATCAATGAACCAACCTTTGTGGGATGAACTTAAGAACGCTCCTGAGGATACAAGAATTCTTCAGGAGATGTGCGAGAAAAATGGAAAAAGCAAGACTCCCACACCTGACACTGTGAGGTTGACAATTAAAGCTAGTGAGGCACTGTTGGGAACACTGCCCAAGAAAGAAAAGGATCCTGGGTCACCACTGATTACTGCTACTGTAGGAGATGTGGTCATTAGGAGCACCTTGCTGGATTTGGGAGCAAATGTGAATGTGCTACCGGGATACTTATATGATAAATACAAGAATGAGGAATTAGAGCAGGCAAAGACTGTGTTACAGCTTGCTGATCAGTCAACCAGAGTGTCCCGAGGTAAGCTTACCAATGTCATAGTGAAGGTTGGGGATTTCTTTTACCCAATAGACTTTTTAGTCATGGAATATGAGAGTCAGGAGGATGCGCCCGCATTAATATTAGGACGCCCGTTCTTGGCTACAATCGGCGCTATTATTGATTGCAAAACAGGAGATTTGGATATCTTCTTTGGGTCGAGAAAAAGAAGGTTAAATATGTTCGGAAGTCCCATATCTCTACCTCAAGGGTATAATGATAAGAATTTGGATAGCCACTTGCTGATGGAGCCTGGAGTTAGGGACAAACGAACAATATGGACCCAAACAGGTGAAGGAGGAAAATTGGAAGTATTAAAAGAAACAAAGGAGCATCCGTTATCGACCATTGACAAAGAGCAGTTGCTGGACATGATAGAGATGTTGGAGGTAAGGCATCAACAGTATGAGAAAGACGCAAGGGAAAGAGAAGCAAAGGTCTTTCAACTTCTGGAAGCTCAGCAACAATGGATTAGCGGGGTTAGTGACAGGATGACTCAGCTCACTTCATTGATGTCAATGATGGCCCACAATTTCGTGCCAGATCACAAGGAGATGCCATCAGGAATTCAAGAAGAATAGGAGCAGGAATAGTATATCTTGCTGAAGACGTTAAACTTAGCGCTTGTTGGGAGGCAACCCATCTTTTCATAGGTTAGGTACTGTATTCTTAGGGGTAATTAGGAAATTATATCATCATCATTTGCAGGTATTATTGGTCCAAGGCAAGTGTGGGGTTGTTTTGAAGAAATTGGATTTTTGATGACCGCGCCGTGGTCAGGCTAATTGCGCGTCGCGGGATCGTAAACCAACCCGATGGGCAGGGGTTGATTTGGGGGTACGCACGCCGCGGTTCGCTCATATCCGTGCCGCGGGAATCGATCGGTCGGTTTCCTTCGTAAATAAGGTAAGCCGCAACACTATTCACACACACCACGCCGCAGAGCTCTGATCATCAAAAATTTCTCATGTTTTTTCTTGCTCATTTCATTCCTACTACCAAGGCACGTCATTCTAACTAGCTTTTACGTGTTTAAACTAGTGATTAGGCAGTTGATTTGGTTGATTTCTCCAAAAACTCAAAAACTTAGAAATCGCCAATGCTGACTCGTAGGGTGTTTATTTTGCCAAATAATGACCCTAGATGAGTTAGTCGGCACTTAGGCTAACTTGTAGTGTATTTGGATTGAGTTTAAACAGGTTGAATCGTGATTTTAGATTTGGAATTGGAAACAGCCTCTCTTCGCGCCGTGCCCTGGTTCTTGGGCCGTGCCGCGGTGCGGTGGGGAAGAAAAGGACCTAAATTGCAAAATTTTTTCCTTTTGTGCAGATGTCGTTCAGATTAGACCACCGGTTTCTCCAGTTCCCTGAGGAACTAGATAGCTCTGTGGAGTTTGCCAGCAGGAGGGAAGCCCTCGAAGGTCGCCGGGTTCTCGAGGCGACGATCATTGACAGGGATATCCTCAGAGACGCAGGGCTTTGGGGCGAGATCGAGCCATTCCACCACCACACATGGACCCACGGGGATGCTTCATTCACGTGCCGAGGCTGGGATAGGCTTATGGCCAACCAGGAGGACACAGTATATACCGAGCTTCTTTTGGAGTTCCTATCTACTGTCCGTTTTGCACCACGGTCGGCAGAGGCCCGTTCCAGGCTCGTACGATTTAGATTGGGGGGAGTGCACAGGGAGTGCAACCTCCGGGAGTTTGGGAGGCGCACCGGTATCTATACAGAGGCAGACCTCCAGCACCGCCATTTCACGCAGTTTCTTCTGGCGTGCACTTAGGGGCAGCCTGACAGGGCTGCCAATGCAGAGGTTTGGGCACCGTTGTTCAACATATTCTATGAGGCGGGGACATCCAGGGAGAGCCATCTTCGCGATCCACTTCACCGACTCATGTACCGCATCGTGTCCACCTCTATCATGCACAGGGAGGGGGCGAGAAGGTGTTTGGCGAGGACATGACTTATGTCTGGGTCCTACTTGACCCCTCCAGGTTCCTTCATATCTCGTTCGCCCTAGCTGTCTCTCTGTCCACCCGTGCGACGGGTGTATCTGCCAGCAGTCCCCTGGCCCGCGGGTATTACATCACCCGCTTGGCCCGTTCATACCGGATCCTTACTACTCCTGTTGTAGCATCCTTGACCGCTTTACCTCCAGCTCGCACTACGGCGCGAGCCATGGAGAACATGGGGCTTATCGAGCAGCAGTGCCCGGGTCAGTACGTGAGGGTGGCGACTAAGGCACCCCAGGACCCCCAGCCAGCTTACGCCCAACCGGGTAGGAGACGCCGGAGACCGGCAGCACCAGCACATCCAGCACCACAGCCACAGCAGGAGGAGGCGACGGAGCTTAGGCGATTGCAGGATCGGGTCGCCAGGATTGAGGACCAGCTGGAATGGATAGGGGAGGTACTTTTACAGATCGCTTCAGCACAGGGACAGCGCCCCCGACCATTCCCAGCCCGAGCCCACGATCATGAGGCTGGATCTTCCAGGCCACCAGGTGGCGATTGATGTATTTTTCTTATTTTTTTCTTCTTTTGGATATGTATACTGTACTTATGACACTAGTATCTTTTGTTTGTTTATATTTTATTTGCTTATGCTGTTTGTGTTTAATCTTTTTTGTGAGTCATGCATGCGATACCAAAATTGGAGGAGTTGTTTCAAGCAAGTGTGGGGTCACCGTGCCCCTGCCACTTGTCTTGACTACTGGCGTGTTCACTGTTGCACTACAACTCTAGAATGCGAAATCAAGGACCTTTTTGCTCGTATTTGTACCTGTGACAGCAAGTATCAACCAAGCGATCTACCGTCTATAGGGGTAACTCTTTCTCCCTTGTTCTAAATAATTTTTGTACAACGGGGACGTTGTACGATTTTAAGTGTGGGGTGTGGACGGTCGAAAGAGCAATTTTTTTTTTGAAATTTTTGCGGGAAATGACCGATTTTCAAAATATTAGCAACTTTTTCAAAATTTTTACTAGATTATAATTTTGAAATGAATAGTTTGTGATTGTTTATAGCATTAGTATTTTTCGAGAAATACTATGTAGTTGTAATCATGCTATTAGTTTAGTCAAATAAGTTGAGTTTTATGAGTCTAGAAGATTGGACTGTTTTAGGATTGGAATTTAGGAAGGAACTGTTACTCAGTGACCTTTGTTGTTCGAGCCGGTAGGTCTAAAATGGGTGGGCCTTATGCACCTTGCCACCTAAGATCGTCTGGTCTGGGATGGTATTTCTGAAGGCTCGCTACACGGACAACATCGAAAGTCATGGACAATTCTTTAATGGCCTTTAGAATCTGAATGAGTGCGTACACTTCATTGCGGACATAAAATTTGTAATCAAGGGTTCTCTAGAAAGCCATGAATTCCAAAGAACGATCCGATTATGTTTTCACGAACTATTTCACTCTAACTCATAAGGCAATAAGCTTTGAAACTGAACACAGTCAAAAATTGTTTGAGTCTTAGTTAAAATCTATTAAAAAATCTCTTGCTTGGGGACAAGCAAGGCACAAGTGTGGGGTGTTTGACAACGCCTAGTAATATCACATATTTTAGTCGTTGTTGAGCCCTATTCTTAGTGAAATTATATCATATACATCGTGGTATTCTCACTTTTCGTGCCAGCACTTATTTGGAAAGAAATAATGAAAACAGGGACCAAAAGCGTGCAATTTGGAAGAAGTTTGAAGATCAAGGCAAAATCAGGAAAAGACGTATGTGCGCCGCGTAATTCATCAATACGCGAAGCGGGTATGAGGCAGTGGAAAGAATTCAAATTCCGATAAAACGGGGATAAACCCCTACGCGCAACGCGGGATCCACCTATGCACGGCGCGGCTTCGAGATTTTTGCAACTATAAATAGAGGGTTTTAGGGCAAAAAAAGTGGCGAAGACCTGGTGTGAAATCGACCTCCAAGGCTCTTTGACTTCGAGATTTAGCTTCAGAAACCATCTTTTGGTATTTTCATGTTTTTATCTTTAATTTTCAATTAGTTAAATAGTTAGTGATAGTGGCTAGTGTCTTTAGGAGTGACAACCATTGACATTGAGTCTTTGTTTCTGTTTTTGGATCTTTTGGTTACTGTTTGTGTCATTGGATCTGAGTTTTGAGTTAATGAATCATTTGGTTACAAGTAATTGCTTCTTTTCGATGTTTTAAGCTTGTGAATGAATTGTTGGTTGTTTGGATTGTGTTTGATGATTGATTTGCCTTTGTTTGCTTCTGATTTGGAGATGTACTTTTGATTTCAGTAAGTAATAAGGTTTGGTTGGTAGTTTAGTTTAGTTAATGCTTGCTTAGAATTGTTTTATTTTATGCTTTTAGGGATTAGTTGTCAAAAGTTAGGAACTAGGTCCTCTAACTGTAGCGTGACACTGCAGTTGGTAAGCTGTCACCTGTCACGACCACGTAACTCCTGTGGATCGACCCTGACTTCCACTGTGCTAAGTGTGTGTGTTAGGTATTTTATTATTTTTCACGGCATGACGACCGCTGCGATGTCAAATTTTGAAAGCTCGCTACACGGACAACATCGAAAGTCTTGGACAATTCTTTAATGGCCTTTAGAATCTAAATGAGTACGTAAACTTCATTGTGGACAGACAATTTGTAATCAAGGGTTCTCTAGAAAGCCATGAATTCCAAAGAACATTCCGCTTATGTTTTCACGAACTATTTCACTCTAACTCATAAGGCAATAAGCTTTGAAACTGAACACAGTCAAAAATTGTTTGAGTCTTAGTTAAAATCTATTAAAAAATCTCTTGCTTGTCCTTGGGGACAAGCAAGGCACAAGTGTGGGGTGTTTGACAACGCCTAGTAATATCACATATTTTAGTCGTTATTGAGCCCTATTCTTAGTGAAATTATATCATATACATCGTGGTATTCTCACTTTTTGTGCCAGCACTTGTTTGGAAAGAAATAATGAAAACAGGGACCAAAAGCGTGCAATTTGGAAGAAGTTTGAAGATCAAGGCAAAATCAGGAAAAGACGTACGCGCGCCGCGGAATTCATCAATGCGCGACGCGGGTATGAGGCGGTGGAAAGAATTCAAATTCCGATAAAACGGGGATAAACCCCTACGCGCGACACGGGATCTACCTATGCGCCGCGCGGCTTCGAGATTTTTGCAACTATAAATAGAGGCTTTTATGGCGAAAAAAGTAGCGAAGACCTGATGTGAAATCGACCCCCAAGGCTCTTTGACTCCGAGATTTAGCTTCAGAAACCATCTTTTGGTATTTTCATGTTTTTATCTTTAATTTTCAATTAGTTAAATAGTTAGTGATAGTGGCTAGTGTCTTTGGGAGTGACAACCATTGACATTGAGTCTTTGTTTCTGTTTTTGGATCTTTTGGTTACTGTTTGTGTCATTGGATCTGAGTTTTGAGTTAATGAATCATTTGGTTACAAGTAATTGCTTCTTTTCGATGTTTTATGCTTGTGAATGAATTGTTGGATGTTTGGATTGTGTTTGATGATTGATTTGCCTTTGTTTGCTTCTGATTTGGAGATGTACTTCTGATTTTAGTAAGTAACAAGGTTTGGTTGGTAGTTTAGTTTAGTTCATGCTTGCTTGGAATTGTTTTATTTTATGCTTTTTGGGATTAGTTGTCAAAAGTTAGGAACTAAGTCCTCTTACTGTAGCGTGACACTGTAGTTGGTAATCTGTCACCTGTCTCGACCATGTAATTCCTGTGGATCGACCCTGACTTCTACTGTGCTAAGTGTGTGTGTTAGGTATTTTCTTATTTTTGACCGCATGACGACCGCTACGATGTCAGAAACAGTGACATGTGTAGACAGTTTAGGAATAGTGTATTGAATATTGATTCTTCTAGTGGTGTAGAAAAGGCATGCTTGTGGCATAGTCGGCTTAGGCACATCAGCAAGAAACGCATCGCCCAACTCCAAAAGGATGGAGTGTTGGAATCATTCGACCTCAAGTCGGATGATGTATGTGAATCTTGTCTGTTGGGCAAGATGACTAAATCACCTTTCAAAGGATCTTTTGAAAGAGGTGAAGGTCTATTGGACATCATACACACAGATGTGTGTGGTCTCTTCAGATCAACCACAAAGGATGGCATGCGATTCTACGTGACCTTTACTGACGATTATAGTAGATATGGGTATATCTACTTAATCAAGCATAAGTCAGATACCTTTGAAAAGTTCAAAGAGTTCAAAAACGAAGTAGAGAATCAATTGGGCAGGAAGATAAAGATGCTTAGATCCGACAGAGGTGATGAGTATCTTAGTATCGAGTTCCTTGACTATCTAAAGGAATGTGGACTAGTTTCACAGCTAACACCTCCAAGAACACCACAGTTGAACGGTGTTGCCGAGAGGCGTAACTGAACCCTGTTGGACATGGTTCGTTCCCTGATGAGTCGAGTTTCGCTTCCCATCCACTTCTGGGGGTATGCCTTAGAGACTACCGCCCACATCCTCAATCCTGTCCCAACTAAGAAGGTTGCTAAAACACCTCATGAGATGTGGACGGGGAAAGTTCCCTCGTTAGCACATATCAAAGTCTGGGGTTGTGAGGCTTTCGTTAGACGAGAGACTCACGACAAAATCACAGAAAGAAGCGAGAGGTGTATTTTCATTGGATACCCTAAACAGTCTTTTGGATACTTGTTCTACAGACCAAGCGAGGACGTGGTCTTTGTAGCTAGATGAGGAGTCTTTCGAGAGAGAGAACTCATATTCAAAGAGGACAGTGGGAGTACCATTGATCTTGAAGAAATTCAAGAGTCATCAGATGACGCAACCTTAGGCAAAACTAGCACCCAACAAGAGGAAGGAGTTCCTGTTGGTCCGACAGATGTATCATTACCTCTTAGGCGCTCCGGTAGAGTTAGCATGCCACCCGAGTTTTATGGTTTCCATATAACTACGGATGGGGACACGTTTGTTAGTGATAAGACACTGATAAATTTGGATGAGCCAGCTAACTACCGGGAAGCAGTGGCGGGCACTGAGTCTGCCAAGTGGAAAGAGGCAATGGACAGCGAGATCAAGTCCATGTATGACAATCAAGTTTGGAACTTGGTTGACAATGTACCGGGTCGAAAGACAGTCGAATACAAGTGGATCTTCAAGAAGAAGACCGACATGGATGGAAAGGTGCACACCTTTAAGGCAAGACTGGTTGCAAAGAGCTTTACTCAAACCCCAGGGGTTGACTATGACGAGACCTTCTCACTAGTGGCCAAGATAAAGTCTATTAGGATTATGCTAGCCATAGCTGCATTTCATGACTAAGAAATTTGGCAGATAGACGTCAAAACCGCTTTCTTTAAGGGGAAGTTGACTGAGGATGTTTACATGAATCAACCAGAGGGTTTTGTCAATGCAAAGTATCCTGACAAGGTGTGTAAGCTTGAGAAATCAATCTACGGACTGAAACAAGCTTCTCGCAGCTGGAATCTTTGTTCATGAGAAAGTCATTGGTTTCTCTTGGAGCGAGGATGAGTCCTGCATATATGTCAAGGCTAGTGGGAGTATATTCACTTTTCTGGTGCTGTATGTAGATGATATACTGCTCATGGAAAACGACATTCCAACCTTGCAAGATGTCAAGTCTTGGCTTGGGAAGTGTTTCGCCATGAAAGACCTAGGAGAAGCTGCCTATATTCTCGGGATAAGAATATTGAGAGATATGAAGAAAAGACTAATTGGAATTAGTTAGGGTACATACTTGGAAAAGGTACTAAAGAGGTTTAGTATGGAAAATTCCAAGAAGGGAGAGCTACATGTCCAGAGTAATGCAAAGTTGAGTAAGACTCAAAGTCCGAGTACAGACGAGGAGATAGCTGACATGAGTCGGGTACCTTACACTTCGGCTGTAGGGTCGATCATGTATGCTATGACGTGTACTCACCCTGACGTGGCCTTTGCTTTGAGCATGGTCAGTCGGTACCAGGGAAACAAGGGCGCATTGGATAGCTGTCAAGAATATACTCAAGTATCTACGAAGGACAAAGAACATGGTGTTAGTCCTTGGTGGCAGTGATACTTTGAGAGTTAATGGGTATACAAATGCCAGCTTTCAGATAGATAAAGACAATGGTCGGTCTCAGTCGGGCTGTGTATTCCTTTTGAATGGGGGAGCAGTTACTTGGAAAAGTTCCAAGCAAGAGATGATGGCTGTTTCTACGTGCGAATCAGAGTACATAGTAGCGAGTGAAGCGTTAAAGGAAGCATCTTGGCCGAAGAACTTTATCGGTGACCTGAGTATTTAGGAGCCCATGGAACTGTTCTGCGATAACGAAGGAGCGGTTGCTTTGACAAAGGAACCGAGAGACCATGGAAAGTCCAGGCATATTGACAAAAAGTACCACTATATCACACATAGAGTACAAGAAGGTCACCTCCTTGTAAAGAGGGTATCATCAGAAGATAATCCTGCAGATCCCTTGACAAAGACTCTGAGTAGGATTGAGCACAATCAGCATGCTAGGAGCATAGGATTGAGAGATGATATTAGTTTTAGTAATTAGATAGGATTTGAAACTTGTAACGATGTTAATGTAATTGACTTTGGTGATTTAATAATACAGATTTATTGATGAGTATTGTATACTGCTATTTGTCAATTGTTTGTCATTGTGTTTCATTTTTGCATGTTTACTTCCTTAGTAGTTTGATTATTCAAATGTCCACAGTCGCTCATACTTTTAGGGAGTCAGTATGAATGAAGACTGTCATTAATTGGTTTGTAGATTGTCTAAGGAGTTAGACATAGCAATAAGATTGCTACAACGTTCATGAGTACTTAGAAATAGAGATTTGAGTATTGGATAAACGGAGCAAAGCAAGTTGCAGCTCTGAGCGACTCAATGCTTGTAACGAATCAAATTAATGGGTTATACGAAGCTAGAGATAAGCGGATGCAAGGATACATGGATGCAGTCCAGAAGCTAATCAAATCCTTCGAAAATTTTTCTATCAAACAGATTTCGAGATTGGAAAACAGAAGAGCAGATGCCCTGAGTAAACTAGCTTTAACTTCTTTTGAACATCTGACAAAGCATGTGCTGGTCGAAGTTCTTCCAGAAAGAAGTATAGACGAAAAGCAAATCTGTGACACAACACGCGAGGAAGCGACATGGATGACGCCTTATACGGAATACCTTCGACATGGCATACTACCAAAGGACGACGCAGACGCACGAAAGATAAGGATCAAAGCTCCCAACTTCACAATAATCGATGGGATATTGTATAAAAAAGGATACCTAGCTCCGTGGTTGAAATGTATAACCAAAGAAGAAGGACGACAAGTACTGGAGGAAACACACTCGGGGCTAGCAGGAGCTCAAGAAGGGGCGCGTGCGCTGACTGGTAAAATACTGAGAATGGGAGTCTTCTGGCCAGACATCCACCATGACACGACAAAAATGACACGAACATGCATCGAATGTCAAACGTTTGCCCCAGTGCAAAACTTACCTTCCAATACCATGACAAGCATTAGCAGCCCTTGGCCCTTCTATCAATGGGGAATTGACATTGTAGGACCATTTCCGGAAGCCCTTGGAAGGGTGAAGTTTCTCGTTGTTGCCATTAATTATTTCACGAAATGGGTGGAAGCTGAACCATTAACCTCCATCTCAGGCAGGACCATCATAAAATTCATGTGGAAGAACATATTGACAAGGTTCGGTACACCTAGGGTGCTGATTAGCGACAACGGTTTGCAGTTTGCGGAGAATCCGTTCCGAGGGTGGTGTGAAGAAAGACACATCCGCCAGCAATTTACATCATTCGCCCACCCGCAAGAAAATGGTCAGACGGAAGTAACCAACCGGACCATTGTCAGCGGAATCAAGAAAATATTAGGCAAAGCTAAAGGTAACTGGGTGGAAGAACTCCCAAGCGTTTTGTGGTCCTACCGTACAACCCCCCGAGCTGGCACGCGAGAAACCCCATTTAGCTTAACATACGGCACAGAGGCTGTACTCCTCCCACAGCTAATGATAACATCTCTCAGAGTTTCCACCTTCATACCAGAGAAAACTGAAGAAGATTTGCGACAAAACCTAGACTTGTTAGACGAAAGAAGGGAACTTGCTAACTTGCGGCAAGCAACATAAAAATCAATACGGAGAGATATTACAATAAACGAGTACAAACTAAAGCTTTCAAAGTGGGAGACTTTGTGCTGAGAAGGAATGAAGTCAGTCATGCACAGCCAAGAGGCAAGTTAGGACCGACATGGGAGGGTCCTTACAAAGTACAAGAGGCACACAGAAATGGATCCTACATATTAGAAACCATCGACGGAAAAACAATACCGAGGACGTGGAATGCTCAGCATTTAAAAAAATTCTTCTTCTAAGAATATCGCATTTCAGTAGTTATGGCTTAAAATTCTCGAATGTACATGCCCAACCTTCCTAAGGAGCTAAACTCCAGGCATTAATATATGTTTCTGTTTAACAATGCGTTATCTTTTCTCCTTTTTTCCCAAATTAATGACGAGTGGGTTGGACTGATCACCCAACCCACAGTTGTCAATCAAAATCATAATCGTGGCCGAGCACCACACCCATTAAGTCAAAACTTAATGCTTGTGGCTGAGCACCACATCAATCGAAATCAAAATCGTGGCCGAGCACCACACTCATTAAGTCAAAACTTAATGCTTGTGGCCGAGCACCACATCAATCGAAATCAAAATCGTGGCCGAGCACCACACCCATTAAGTCAAAACTTAATACTTGTGGCCGAGCACCACATCAATCGAAATCAAAATCGTGGCCGAGCACCACACCCATTAAGTCAAAACTTAATGCTTGTGGCCGAGCACCACTTCAATCGAAATCAAAATCGTGGCCGAGCACCAGACTCATTAAGTCAAAACTTAATGCTTGTGGCCGAGCACCACATCAATCGAAATCAAAATCGTGGCCGAGCACCAGACTCATTAAGTCAAAACTTAATGTTTGTGGCCGAGCACCACATCAATCGAAATCAAAATCGTGGCCGAGCACCACACTCATCAAGCCAAAACTTAATGTTTATGGCTAAATACCACACTCACTACATCAAAATACCAACAATTATGGTCAGGTACTACAACAATCAAACCAAAACTAAGACACATGTGGTTGGACACTACACAAACCAAAAATGTCGTAAATACAAACATATCAAGGAAATTGTCCTGCATACCATAGGTGAACATCACTTCCCAAGAAAACCAAAACACGAAGTCAAAATATCCACACACATCAAGCAAAAAAAAAGGAGCAGAAATAGTCAAACATATTGTCCAAGACAACCATCACCAGGTCACCCAATTCCTTAATCATCAGCTTCAACCCGCAGCAACTCCTTCAGCTCTCCAACACCAAGTTGGCCCAAGCGAAGCAACCCGACATAGTCCAACGTCGCGAACTCTTCCATGGCATCATTAACCTCCTGCGCATAGCTGGAAGACGAGCCACCTTCCTCAGCATCGGGACCTGCAATTTTAAGTTCTTGGCGAAGAGCACGACGGCCGGCATCTTCACCGGCAATATAACTAGTTCGCCTAATTTGGTTAACGCTATGGATCAATTCTGGAATCATAAAGACTTTCTCAACAACCCTAACCATGCCTTCCTCAACCACCCATTTTAAATCTCCCTGCACTTTAGCCAACGCTGCAGCCCCTTCCTCCAAAATGCAATCTTTTTCACATGACTCGGCGTCAAAACTTTCTGCGCGAATCATCAGAGCTTCATTCTCCTCACTCACCTTATCTAACCTCTCCTGGGTGCTCGCAAGCTATTCCTCGACAGACATTTTCTCAGACAATAGAAGCTCGTACTTCAGATCAAATTCACGAGACGCCTTTTCCAAACTGGCCACTTGACCCTTCAACTCCTCCATTGCCCCACGCAGGCGAGCATTCTCCGCCGCAGCCTTCCGGGCTTCCAATTTGAACGACTCTTGAGTTTTAGAGGAGTTGGGTAAATGTTCGATACGTTTAGCAGCAGCCGCAAGATAGTAGGCTGACTGTGTAGACGCAAACCTCAATGTGCTCACCAAACCGTCATGAGTAAAATTCTACATCTCTGAGTCAGCAGCAGGAGGAAAGGCATGCAGGGCAAAGTCAATGGCAGCCTCCCGAGAGGATAGACACGAGCCATTTAACAATTTCCAATCTGGAACGAATGGCAAGGATGAGTAGTCCTTCCAGACATGGGTCCCCAATGTGTCATCACCCTTTCCCGAGATAAAGTCCCCATCATCGTCAACTTCAAATCGACTCGCACTACCACCATCAACATTTATAGATTCGATACCAGTAGCAACCTTCTTACCTTGACTCTGTGCACCTTCAAACCCAGAAACTTTCATCTCTTCACCAATTTTCTCCTTACCTTTATCTCCAGCAACCCCGGACTCAGGGGCAACTGGGAACCCTTTGAGGTATCATCATCCGAAATTTCAATGATCCCAAGGTCATCCTCCTTCAATCGGTTCAACAACTTACGACGACTTATGCGCCTGACCAACCGAGTCTCCCTAGAACTTTCCGACCCATCCACCGCATCCCAAACAACTTTCCTCTTGCTCAGCAATTTTGATGTTTCTTCAAGGATACCCTCTTTGCTATCCACAACCAATTCATGGGACTTCTCACGATTTCCCTTGGACAAACCCTCTACCTTAGAATCGATCAAAGGAACCTCACCGGATTTCTCCTTCTCCGACTTCTCTCCCTTTGTAACATTTTCGATACGGTCGACCATGTCAGGATTGCGAAAAACGAAGGAGGGAGGCACTTTGTCGACCAAATCCACTTCACGATATTGATATTTTTCCTTAGAACTCTTCGAAAGGACCTCTTCAAAACGAACCTTACGATGAACACCTACATACAGAATCAACACATTTTTAAAAAAGAAAAAAAAGGGGGGGGGGACATCACAAGATGAACAAGGAAGAACAGAACAGAAAGAACAACAACATACCTTTCTGGACAACAAAAAACTCAGGCATTTTACCCCGCATCCTCCAAGCGGTACTCATTCCCCCTCCGGCAAGAATATACTCCGGAAACTCATCAGCAGCCACCTGAAAACTATTCAAAATTTTCACCACCGCTTCTTAGTGAGGATATAGCTTTGGAATATGATCAGACGCCGTGCCCGAACAGTGATATATTGTCCCTACTCTCGAGGTATTCACCCACAGCCAGTGGTCTTGCCAGTTCTTGGGGGAATACCTGGGCTCGGGCACCAGGGTATGAACAGAGGTCCTCCGGTAAAAAGCATAGTTATCTCCAACCGCCGCAAACCTGAAGTATTGTTTGAAAATGAAGAAATCAGGAGCAATGCCTTGCGAACGACACAGCAACTCGAAGGCAACAATCTTGTTCACAGAATTCGGGGTTAACTGATGCAACCCAACGTGGTTTCACCGGAGTGCTTCTTCCATGAAATCCGATGTCGGAAGACGATAACCAGGATCAAAGGTCTTTAGGTAAATTCCGGTTTTCCCTTCGGGGGGAAGGAGTAGATGGCACCGTCGGAAGGAATTAAAACGCCGTCTTCAGGTTGGAAACCGTATTTCTCGACAAGAGGACCATACATCTCATCGGTAATCTCTTGATCGGCAGTCGCAGCCATTTTTCTTCAGTAAATCGAAGGAAGAAGTGCAAAGCGAAAGGAAAAAAGATCGAGGAAGTAATGAAAGAGAAATGAGGAAAACCCTAATTGAAGGAACAAAGATAAGGAGCGGGAAACTCGAAAATTGCTAATGATGGAAACTGACACGTCGTGTCAGAAATAATTACGGACCCACTCAGTAAAAGTGAACCGCCGTTGCCTAAAGTCTAGAACGTCGGAGCTAGCACGCGCCTATCTCGACTACTAGACTGGAGGGACTTGATGATGTACCATAGGCGACGTACTCGCCAGCTCGCCAGTTCGCCAGCACGACAACATGCCTGACGTCCAGCCAGCTGCTAGGGGACGCGCGACCCGCCTGGCTGGACGATACGCTTCCCAACAACTTCGAATATCTGGGAATCTCGTAAACCAATAAGAGAATGACAGCTCTCCCCACGAGAGCTCATCGTGCGATTTACTAACGCAGGTGATTCGGTTAGTGTACGATCCACTACCTGGTCAGTCCAATGCACCAATCACAGGCAGGCACAGGAGATCCACCAATCAGAAAAGACCCATGATCCCAACGATCATGTGGTCCCCTAAAAGGTACAACGGTATATGATGATCGGCCCCATGGGAAGATCATCATCGTCATTCTCACTCTCCCTTTTTCACTATCATATTCTCTCTCACTTTTCCGACCACCGTACTAACTAGACCGTCGGAGCGCCCTCCCGGGACCGCCTCCCGGAGTGCGACTGATCGTTTCTTTCATTGTTGTGAACTCAGGTCTTCATTCCCGGCGATCGGTGAATCCGAAGAAGGACCGGTTCTCATCATATATATATATATATATATATATATATATATATATATATATATATATATATATATATATATATATATATATATATATATATATATATATATATATATATATATATATATATATACAAATATATATATATATATATATATATATATATATATATATATATATATATATATATATATATTTATATATATATATATATATATATATATATATATATATATATATATATATATATATATATATATATATATATATATATATATATATATATATATATATATATATAAGGTAAAAAAATTTATTTGAAAATAAAAAAAAAATGCAATGGTCACTTTTTGACCATTTGGATCGTTTTCACGCGTGATGAGGACGACGACATCGGAACGCCGAAGTGGTAGAACGCAGGGGGGGTGTTTGCGGCGTCCTCCTTGCTGAGGTGGCAGCATGCGGGGGCTGCGTCCCTCCACACCCCACAACCTAATCTGTTACGCCGCCTGTTAGTTTTGCGACCTTCACCGCCTGTGGCTTAACGGAAAGGTACACCTGAGTCTAATTCCTCTCTGTTCATCCATGGATCAACTCAATTTGGCAATAAGAGATTCGAGTATTGAATTCTATAATCGGATTGCGTTATGTTAGAATCCGAAGTTTATTTCTGATTATGTAGACAAAAGAGCCCAATTAAGTACTTTTGGGTAAAAAACAAACATTTTTTTACTTATCATTATTTCTGGTTTGTTTCTAGTATATTCTTATAGGTTGATAAATATTGCTAATATCAATTTTTGTATATGCAGCATCGACGCAAGTTGCAACATTGCTGGCAAGACCCTTTTAAAAGTATATTGTTGTTTTTAAGCAATTAACCATATGTAAGTTGGTTCTTCTCATTAAGTAACACCTTTAATAGATATGTTGTTATAAGAGGAGATTGTAGTTTCTTTTTTCTAACTTTTTGTAGTATTTTGCATGTGAAGATGAATGTGATTTAGCAACCGTGAATGATAATATCAATGACTAATATGATATTATTGGAGCCTTGGAGGATAGACATCAGAGACCGAACATGATTGTATCAAAAACTGATATTTAGTTCCGAAAACATAGTATTAGGGACTGATACGACTTAAAATCGGGGACCCGAAGAAAACATATTAAAGACTGAATGGGATGGTATCAAATACTGATTTTCTGTCTTTGATACTTTGATGCATTAGGGACTGATTTTCTGTCTTTGATACTTTGATGCATTAGGGACTGATTTTCAGTCTCAGATACATAAAAATTTCACTATCTAGGACTAGGTATTTAAGACTAGCTGGGGACTAGCTAAATCAGTCTCTGATTCTAGCTAAATCAGTCTCTGGTTCATTGGAGACTGATTATTGACCATCAGAGATTGATTATGTCAGTCTCTGATACCCCTTTTCTTGTAGTGAAGGTTAGCGACGCTATGCTTGTCTGATGGTGAGTTTGCACGATCTCCAATTAGCGACGCGTTGCAGTTTTTGGGCCAAAACCCTAGATTTTGATCTATGGGCCGTATATAATGGAAGGAAACCCTACGACAGCCGCCATTCAAC
The DNA here is from genome assembly GCA_023525715.1 of Cichorium intybus. Taxonomy (NCBI): domain Eukaryota; kingdom Viridiplantae; phylum Streptophyta; class Magnoliopsida; order Asterales; family Asteraceae; genus Cichorium; species Cichorium intybus. The sequence continues at coordinate 120,509,314 of CM042011.1, read as the reverse complement.
ATTTTTCAACCCCCAAAACATCATTTTCCCCTCTCAAGCCTTCTTGGATAGATTTTTGGTGATTTTGGTCTCCCTGGAAGGATTTTTAAGCCTTGATGGTGTTAGAAGACTGATGGTGATGCTAGAAGTTGTTTCTTTTGGTTAAATCTTCAAAGATTTGCATTTTCTAGACCTCGGTGAGTTTAAAGCTTGTTCCTTTTTATGTTTATAAGGATGATTTAGTGTTTGTGATGGTTGAAATGGTTCTTTGGGCCCTTTTTGGCTTGGTCTTTGGAACTTGTTAGGAAAGTTCTGACCTTTATGCTTCTTGTAACATTTCTTGAGCCATTAAGTCACATTAGAGAGTGAGTCAAGCTCTCTTGGGTTGTTTGTATGGTTATTTTGCTAGCTTTTGAGCTTTTGGACTTAGGTTTTGAGTTTTGGGCATGTTTGATCATAAATGTAGCAACTTTATGGGTCAATGATCATTTTGGATAAGTTCTGGAAGGACTTGACACCTGAGCTGAATGGATTAAAATGAAGTTTTCAAACTATTCGTAGTTAGCGACGCTATCTAGGAAAGATAGCGACGCTAACTGGCTGTTGACCGTTGACTTTTTGAGCAGTTTGACTTTTGGTCAAACTTGAGGGTTCGAGGTACTGGTCTTAGAAGTTCGTCCTATTTGTGGTTTAGGAAGTTCTAAGTGAAGTTTACCCTTGTTAGGAAGTTCGTATTGTTGGGATCTGAGGACACTTACACGGTGTGCTGTATAGCTGACAACCCCTAGTGATATTACATATTTTAGTCGTTGTTGAGCCCAGTACTTGTTTGGAAGAAAATAATGAAAGCATGGACCAAAACCGTGCAAATTGGAGAAAGTTTGGAGAAGAAGATAAAATCAGAAAAATACGTACGCGCGCCGCGGAAATCAAGAAGGCGCGACGCGGCTTCGAGGCGGTGGAACAAATTCAAATGCCGAAAAAAGGGAGAAGATAAGTACGCGCGCCGCGATTTACTTAATTGTGCGGCGCGGCTGCGGGAAAATTGCAACTATAAATAGAGCCATTTACAGACGAAAACCCTAGCAAAGACTCGGTGGAAAAACGACCTGAAGGCTCTTTGACTCCGTGATTAAGCATCAGCAACCTCTTAATTGGTATTTTCATGTTTTAGAATTTATTTTCATTTAGTTAGATAGTGAGTAATTGTTAGCTAGTATCTTTGGGAGTGACAACCACTGATATTAGGCTTTAGTTTATGTTTTTGAATCATTTGGTTACTGTTTGTACCTGTGGAATTCGTTTTGGTTAATGAGAATCATTTGGTTACAAATAATCTTGGTTTTTCGGTGTTTTGATGGTTGATTTTGGTTTTGCATGTTTGGATTGTGATTGGATGTTTGATTTGACCTTGTTGGACTGTTTTCCCTTGTTGATTTCAGTAGCCAATTAGGTTAGTCTTTTAGGTTTGAACTTTAGCTAGTGACTGTCCCATTGGACCTTAGTTATTGGCTTAGTTTATGCCTTGTTTTGGTTTATGTTTGGATTGTTGGATGCCTTGGTTTACTTCTGAATTAGAGATGCCCTTCTGATTTCAGAAAGTAACTAGGTTTGGCTTGAAGCTTAGCTTAGTCTATGCTTATTTTGGGATTGTTTAGTTTAGGATTTTTGAGTTTTAGTGGCAAGGGTTTAGAAACTAAAATCCTCCGACTATAGCGTGACACTGTAGTTGGTAATCTGTCATCTGATCTGACCACGTAGCTCCTGCGGATCGACCCTGACTACCAATGTGCTAGTGTGTGTGTGTTAGGTTTCTCTTATTTTTGACCGCACGACGACCTAGGCATGTCAAATTTTGGCGCCGTTGCCGGGGAGCTGTGAGCTTAGATTAGGTGATTAGTAGGAATTCTAGTTTCTTGATTTTCTTTGAGTTTCATTTGATTAGTTTTTGTTTTTTGATTTTTGCAGGCGTGTTGCATTAGTGCATGCGTACCCGCAGGGTGAGCAATTATCCCCTTTGCGTTTTGATACTGAGATTGAGCGAACTGCGCGCAAAAACTGTGCACGTAGGCGTTACAATATCATGAGCTTTAGTAATATTAGCAGTAGTGCAGTAAGTGTTGCCCAGGAACCATCAGGTGAGGCAAAGGGGATGTCTTTTATTCCCCCGGTTTCAGAGTTCCATATTGGGAGCACGAGTGCTTCTGGTGGTGCAGTTTCAGCCCATGCACCTATACCATCATGCACTCCACCATCGATTCCACCATTTCCACCAGTATCACAACCACAATCCACCAATCCATTCACATCTGCAATGTCTTGGGGAGAGCCGACCCGTGATGGCACCCCAGTCTCTAAACAGCAGACACCAACTTCAACCATTTTCTCAACCACAACCAGTTCTATTTAAACCTCAACCCACATTCCAACTTACACAACCACAACAATACCAACCACCTTTTCAGCAACAGTACCAGTATCCAGAGGAAGAGGAGAGATATGATGAAGAAGATGAAGGATGGGTTCCACCAGCACCACAACAACCGTGGAACCGAGGTCGGGGACCTCCCAGAAGAACACAGCAACACCAACAACCACCAGGTCAGCAAGGGTATAATGATCAGCACTTCTACGGTAACCCTGCTCAACCTTTACATTTTGCACAACCGTGAAGGCAATCGGTTGCATCACATTTCCAGCCACGGGAATATGATGACTCATCGCCAATTTATATTCCTGACAATATCGAATCTCAAGTAGAAATAAGGCCTCAATTGTTAGGAATACTACCAGAGTTTAGGGGATATAAGCAGGATGATCCGTATAATCATCTGTATGAATTTATAGCTATTGCCAATGCTAATAACCCTAGAAATACTAATAGGAACATCTTTAGGCTTAGGCTATTCCCATTCACTCTTAAGGACAAGGCCAAGTATTGGTTTACATCCTTACCAGTAAACAACACTACCACGTGGGATCAACTCAAAGCCAAGTTCCTACAGGAATTCTATCAAGTGAGCAAAACAACGGAGATTAGGAGGGTTATTCAGGACTGCCAGCAAAAGCCCGGAGAGGCTTTTCACGAAGCATTCGATCGATTAAAGGAGCTACTGCGATCCTACCCGCACCATAAGATTCCTAAATGGCAGTTGGTCAAATTGTTCTTTGAAGGAGTCAACGAAACACATCAGGCAATGATAAATGCCTCGTCAAGCGGGACATTTATGTGGCAAGATCCAGAAGAGGCTTGGCAGTTCTTGGAGCAGTTAAGCAATGGCTCCAAAGCAAATTTTTCTACGAGAAAGACTGTAGGCACAGCAGCAGCAGTAGGAGCTGATGCTGATTGGAAGAAGGAGGTAAAAAAGGAAATAAGTGAATTAAATAAGAACTTTGATAGGCTTATGTCAACACTGCAAAATGGACCTCAGGGTCAATCATAAGGAGGTCAAGGAGGACCAAAAGTTCAGGAGGTAAACCAAGTTTATGGCCAGGGTCAAGGTCAGTACAACAATGGACGACCCTACAGACCATATAACCAAGGGCAGCAGCAGAACTTCAACAACCAGAGGCAAAATAATCACCAAGGTCAATCGTCTAATCAGCCTAAGTCATACCAACCCACAAACAACAATGAAAATGCAAGTGGGAGTGGCAGCTATAATAATAGGGGGCCCAACATTGCTGTCAACAATGCCCCAGGAACTCAAGAAGACTTAGTGGCAAAAATGAATGAAATGTTCAGTGCTACTCAGCAGCAGTCCCAGGCCAATGCAAAAGCTATCGCAAACATGGAAAGGCAAATTGGACAAATGGCCAAAGATCAGCGAAAAAGGGAAAATGGAAAGTTGCCAAGTGCTACGGAGGTTAATCCAACCCATAATCAGCGAGCTGGGAAGGAGCACATTAATAATGTCGAGGCTGAATGGAGAAAGGTTACTTTAAAGGATTTATTGGATTCAGGAAGTGAGGCAGAGCTTGAGGAAGAAGAAAAAGTCCAGGAGAAAGTGGAGGATAAAGGGGAAGGTAAGGAAGGAATAAAGGAAAAGGAAATTCCTGTTGATGAGGGAACTCAACCAGAGGTGGACACAGAGGTCCAGGAAGAAAAGTAGTCAGTAATAGCATAAATCAAGCAGAAAAAGAAAGATAAGAAAGGGAAGAAGAAACAGGAAGCACCCAAACCAATAGGGCCATTGATAAACCAACCTTTGTGGGATGAACTTAAGGATGCTCCTGATAATACAAGAATTCTTCAGGAGATGTGTGATAGAAATGGAAAAAGTAAGATTCCCACACCATACACTGTTAGATTGACTATTAAGGCAAGTGAGGCACTGTTGGGAACACTGCCCAAAAAAGAGAAGGATCCTGGATCACCATTGATCACCACTACTGTAGGAGATGTGGTCATTCAGATCACTTTGCTGGACTTGGGAGCAGGTGTAAATGTGCTACCAGGGTACTTATATGACAAGTACAAGAATAAAGAACTAGAACTAGCAAAAGTTGTACTGCAGCTGGCGGACTAGTCAACAAAGGTATCACGAGTAAAATTGACTAATGTCATAGTTAAGGTTGGAGAATTCTTCTATCCTGTAGATTTCCTAGTCATGGAGTATGAAAGTTTGGATGACGCACCTGCACTCATTTTAGGACGCCCATTTTTAGCTACGGCTGGCGCGGTGATTGACTGCAAAACGGGGGATCTGGACATCTCCTTTGGGACGCGAAAAAGAAGACGGAATGTGTTCGGAAATCCTGTATCCTTACCTTCAGAGAACGGTGACAAGCAACTGGACAAGAGTGTGTTAATGGAGCCTGGGATTAGGAACAAAGGAAAAGTATGGACGCGAACAGGGGAAGGAGGAAAGGAAGAGATTTTAAAAGGAACAAAGGATCATCCATTGGCCACTATTGATAAGGAGCAGTTGCTGGATATGATGGAGATGCTAGAAGCGAGACATCAGCAATATGAAAAAGAATCAAAAGAAAGGGAAGCAAAAGTCTTCAAGCTTCTGGAATCACAACAGCAATGGATTAGTGGAGTAAGCGATAGGATGACCCAACTCACATCCTTAATGTCGATGATGGCCCATAATTTCATACCAGGATTCAAGCAAATGTCATCAGAAGTCCAAGGAGAGGAAGAATAGGAATAGGAGTTCAACGTCTAGCTGAAGACGTTAAACTTAGCACTTGTTGGGAGGCAACCCATCGTGTCATAGGTTAGGTTCTGTATTTCTTAGAAATAATTAGGAAAAATCTTATCATTAATTGCAGGTACCAGTGGTCCAAGGCAAGTGTGGGGTCGTGTGAAGTTTTGGAATTTTCAATGACCGCGTCGCGGTAATCACAATTGCGCGACGCGGGATCGTAAACCAACCCGATGCACAGGGGTTGATTTGGTGACACGCGCGCCGCGGGTTTTGCATTTGCACGCCGTGGGAATCGATCGATCCGTTTTTTTCTATAGTAAGGTAAGCCGCGACACTATTCACACACACCACGACTCGGAGCTCTGATCAACAAAAATTTCTCGCGTTTTTTCTTGCTCATTTCCTTCCCACTACTATGGTACGTCATTCTAACTAGCTATTACTCGTTTAAACTAGTGATTAGGTAGTTAATTTGAGTGAATTATTCAAAAAGTTCAAAACTTAGAAATCGCCAATGCTGACTCATAGTGTGTTTATTTCACCAAATAGAGACCCTAGATGAGTTAGTCGGCACTTAGGCTACCTTGTGGTGTATTTGGATTGAGTTTAAACAGGTTAAAACTCGATTTGGGTTGGATTTTTGGAAACAGCCGCTCGCCGCGCCGTGCCCTTGCTCTTGGGCCGCACCGCAGTGCGGTGGAGACGAAAGGGACTTATTTTGCAATAAAAAATTTCGTTTGTGCAGATCATGTTCAGACTAGACCATGCTTTTCTCCAGTTTCTAGAGGGGCCCGCAGCCTCTGTTGAGTACCGATCACGGAGAGACACTTTGACGGTTCGCCGGGTTCTTGAGGCGATCATTATTGACAGGGCTATCCTCGGGGATGCCGGGCTTTGGGGCGAGATAGAGCCATTTCTACACCGCACCTGGACCCATGAGGACGCTTCTTTTACTTGCCAGGGCTGGGACAGGCTCATGGCCACCGATGAGGATGTTGTGTACACGGAGCTCCTCCTGGAGTTCCTTTCAACAATTGAATACACACCGAGGGCAACAGACCCACGGGCGAGATTGATACGATTCAGGTTGGGGGGGCGTGCATAGGGAGTGCAGCCTTCGGGAGTTTGGGAGGCGTACTGGTATTTACACGGAGGCGGATCTTCAGCACCGCCATTTTGCACAGTTCCTAGAGGCGTGTATCCGGGGGCAGCCGGAGCGGGCTGCCAATATGGAGATTTTGGCACCATTGTCCAACATCTTCTACGAGGCAGGGACTTCTCGGGAGAGCCACCTCCGCGACCCACTCCACCGCCTCATGCACCGCATCGTCTCCACCTCCATCATGCAGCGGGAGGGGGGCGAGAAGGTGTCCGGGGAGGACATGACATTCTTCTGGGTTCTCCTCGACCCCTCCAGGTTCCTTCACCTTCCCTACGCCCTAGCTGTTGCCTTATCCACCCGCTCGACGGGTGCCTCCGCCAGCAGTCCACTGGCCCGCGGGTACTTCATCACCCACCTGGCTTGATCATACCGGATCCTCACCGCCCGCACTGTCGCCACCCTGACCGCTTTACATCCATCACGCACTACGGCGCGAGCATTGGAGAGCATGGGGCTGATTTAGCAGCAGCGCCCGGGACAGTTCGTGAGGGCAGAGACAGAGGCACCCCAAGACCCACAGCCAGCATATGCCCAGCCCGGCAGGAGACGCCAGAGAGCAGTGGCACCACCAAAGCCAGCTCCATCGCCACAGCAGCAGGAGGACTCAGCGGCCATCCACCGACTGGCAGCCAGGGTTACCAGGATGGAGGACCAGCTAGAGTGGATCGGGGAGGTACTTCTGGATCTAGCTACCCAGCAGGGTCAGCGCCCCCGACCATTCCCAGCCGGAGCCCATGATCATGATGCTGGATCTTCCAGGCCACTAGGTGGCAGTTGATGTATTTTTTTCTTTTTCTTTTATTTTTATTTTTTGGGATATATGTACCGAATCTATGACACATCTCTATCTTTTGTTTGTTTATATTTTATTTGTTATGTTGCTTTTAATGTTTTGTTGAGTTATGCATGTTATACCAAATTGGGGAGGAGTTGTCTCAGAAAAGTGTGGGGTCACCGTGCCCCCTCCACTTGTCTTGACCACCGGCGTGTTCACTGTTGCGCCACAACTCCAGAATGCGAAATCAAGGACACTTTTTGTTCGAATTTGTACCTGTGATACCGAATACCAACCAAGCAGTCTACTGTCTAAAGGGGTAACTCTTTCTCCCTTGTTCTAAAATATTTTTATGTACAACGGGGACGTTGTACAGTTTTAAGTGTGGGGTGTGGACGGTCGAAAGAGTAGTTTTTTGAAATTTTGGCAGAAAAGACTAATTTTAAAATTTTTTTAGCAACTTTTTCAAAAATTTTACTAAATTGTAATTTTGAAATGAATGGTTTGTGATTGTGATAGCATTAGTATTTTTCAAGATATACTGTTTAGTTGTGATCATGTTATTAGTTAGTCAAACAAGTTCAGTTTTAGGAGTTAGACGATTGGATTGTTTTAGGATTGGAATTTAGGAAGGAAATGTCAATCTGTGGCCTTTGTTGTTCGAGTCGGTAGGTCCGAAAAGGGTGGCCTTGAAGAGGCATTTATGCACCTTACCACCTAAGATCGTCTGGTTTGGGATGGTATTTTCGAAAGCTCGTTACACGGACAACATCGAAAGTCATGGACAATTTCTTAATGGCCTTTAGAATCTGAATGAGTAAGTACACTTCATTGTGGACAGAAAATTTGTAATCAAGGGTTCTCTAGAAAGCCATGAATTGCAAAGAACATTCTGATTTGGTTCTCGTGAACTATTTCACTCTAACTCTTGAGGCAATAAGCTTTGAAAGTGAACACACTCAAAAATTGTTTGAGTCTTAGTTAGAATTTATTAAAAACTCTATTGCTTGGGGACAAGCAAGGCACAAGTGTGGGGTGTTTGACAACGCCTAGTGATATTACATATTTTAGTCGTTGTTGAGCCCTATTGTTAGTGAAATTATATCATATATATTGTGGTATTCTCACTTTTCGTGTCAGTACTTGTTTGGAAGAAAATAATGAAAGCAGGGACCAAAAGCGTGCAAATTGGAGAAAGTTTGGAGAAGAAGATAAAATCAGAAAAATACGTACGCGCGCTGCGGAAATCAAGAAGGCGCGACGCGGCTTCGAGGCGGTGGAACAAATTCAAATGCCGAAAAAACGGGAGAAGATAAGTACGCGCGCTGCGGTTTACTTAATTGCGCGGCGCCGCTGCAAGAAAATTGCAACTATAAATAGAGCCATTTACAGCCGAAAACCTTAGCAAAGACCCGGTGGAAAAACGACCTGAAGGCTCTTTGACTCCGTGATTAAGCATCAGCAACCTCTTAATTGGTATTTTCATGTTTTAGAATTTATTTTCATTTAGTTAGATGGTAAGTAATTGTTAGCTAGTATCTTTGGGAGTGACAACCACTGATATTAGGCTTTAGTTTATGTTTTTGAATCATTTGGTTACTGTTTGTACCTGTGGAATTCGTTTTGGTTAATGAGAATCATTTGGTTACAAATAATCTTGGTTTTTCGGTGTTTTGATGGTTGATTTTGGTTTTGCATGTTTGGATTGTGATTGGATGTTTGATTTGACCTTGTTGGACTGTTTTCCCTTGCTGATTTCAGTAGCCAATTAGGTTAGTCTTTTAGGTTTGAACTTTAGCTAGTGACTGTCCCATTGGACCTTTGTTATTGGCTTAGTTTATGCCTTGTTTTGGTTTATGTTTGGATTGTTGGATGCCTTTGTTTACTTCTGAATTAGAGATGCACATCTGATTTCATAAAGTAACTAGGTTTGGTTTGAAGCTTAGCTTAGTCTATGCTTATTTTGGGATTGTTTAGTTTAGGATTTTTGAGTTTTAGTGGCAAGGGTTTGGAAACTAAAATCCTCCGACTATAGCGTGACACTATAGTTGGTAATCTATCATCTGATCTGACCACGTAGCTCCTGCAGATCGACCCTGACTACCACTGTGCTAGTGTGTGTGTTAGGTTTCTCTTATTTTTGACCGCACGACGACCTAGGCGTGTCAATAGCTTGAGGTTACAGATCAAGTGAGTCTTCTCACTATACTATGGGTGATGTTACCTGCATAGGTAGCTTTGATTACTGTGTGTAGTAATGTGTTTGTGTGTGTCTTACGCTGTTTGCCGACGAAAGTCGATGACGATGTTTCCCGACGAAAGTCGATGACGATGTTTGCCGACGAAAGTCGATAACTACCGGTCTTAGGGTCGATGACTGCCTGCTCGAGGGCTGATGGCTGTTGACGGATCGGGGTTACCCGAGAGTCGAAGGACGGTGGATCTCCATTAGGTTGACTGTAACATTTTGTTTTATGTGATGGATCGTGTGGTATTTTGGGGGAACTCACTAAGCTTTATGCTTACTCTTTCACCCTAACTGTTTTCAGGTATTTACTGGCTTGAGCTTGGAGCACAGCGCGACTGTATTGCATCTGAGGTATTAGTAATCAAGTCTTCCGCTGGATGTGTTTGCAAACGTTTTTGACGAACATGATTTTATATGTTTTAAATATTAAGTTTTAAATGGGGTGGTTTCTATTTTACAATCCATTTTATGTATTTGAACCGTTTTTAAAACAAAAATTTTACTTTGGGTTTTGGGGAGTTACGATTTGGTATCAGAGCCTTGGTTTGAGGGTTTTCGTTGAACATGAATAAGATTCCAAGGACTTGGAAGAACAGGACTGTGATTCCAAACTCAACTGTGGATTTCAAGATGTTCTAAAATGATTTTTAAAGAAAAATCATCTTTTAATAAATTTCTAAGGAGTTAGGTAAAGTAACATGTGGAGGATTCCCGTACATGTTCTTGTTTGATTATTGCTTCGAAGTTTGAAACATGGTATGAATACCTGACTTATGATTTTAAATGGATAATTGGTTTTAAAAGTGGGAGACTGTTAAAATAATGTCCAAGGTCATCAACTTGTTAGAACACTTCTGATAAAAGGTAGAGTCCTTTTGGGTTGCCTTCAGAACCCAGAAAAATAGTGAGAGTCAAAATAGAGGAAATGTTATTTAGTTTATAGAGAATAAATTAATTAGTAACTAAAAGAATAATGATAATTTAATTGGTAAATTAATCTTGAATTAATTTGGAATCAGTTAAAGGGACTAGATTGTAATTGGTTAAAGTTATAATCAATGGAACAAGTCCAGGGGTGCGGCCGCCAAAAGGCTCCAAAGTTTGAAACCTTAAGAGCCTTGCACTATAAATAGAAAACCCTTGAGTGCCGCCAACTCCCTCTCCTCTCCTCCTTCTGCGAAATCTCTTCTCTCTCTAGGGTTAGAGATCTTTGCTCTTAATCTGCCTGGTTTTCTGGTTGTCCTTCGGTACAAGCCACTAGAGGGATTCACATTTTGGATCGTGATCATCCTGCAATCGTGGGCTTGACTAGATCTCAAAGGCAATGACTTCTTGAGGTACATTCTTCTTTGTTTAAAGTTGCTATGATCTGCTATGAACTGATATGATCCTGAATGTGTTCATGGAATATTATGTGGTTTGATCTAAATTGTCTTTCGCTGCATATGATATTTGTGTTTTTGATCAAATCCCAACATCACAAAGGCTCAGCTGGATAAAATGAATGGAATTCCATATGCTTCTATAATTAGATCCATCATGTATGCCATGATATGTACAAGACCGAATATATCATATACATTGAGCATGACGAGTAGATACCAACAAAATCCAGAAGAATGACATTTGATTGAAGTCAAGAATATTCTAAAGTACATACAAAGAACTAAAGATATGTTCTTAATCTATGGAGGTCAGGAAAGAGATCTAAATGTAAAGTGTTACACTAATGCTAGCTTTCAGACAAATAGAGATGATTGCAAATCACAATCTGGTTTCATCTTCATTATGAATGGAGGCGTGGTTTCTTGGATGAGTTCCAAGAAAAGCATGGTTGCACAATCCATTATAGAGTTAGAATACATAGCTGCTTCAAAGGTTGCATGAGAAGATACTTGGATGAAGAAGTTCATTAAAGATCTAGGGGTAGTCCGTGTCATTCCCGATCCCCTAGAAATCCTTTGTGATAATGAAGGTGCCATAGTTATAGCTAATGACGCCAACTCCTAATAAAGGACTAGGCATATTCATCGAATGTTCAACTAATATAAGGGATGAAGTTAAGAGGGGTGATATATGTATTCGTAAAGTTCACAAAGATCAAAATCTGATAGACCTATTCACGAAGTCTCTTTCGCTAGGTAAGCGTGAGGATCATGCTAGAGCTATAGGACTTTGTTATTCTAGTGAATCTGTGAATGGATTTGATTTAGTATTTTAGTACATGGATTTTAGAACGATGTAAAATAACAACTATTCTAATGAATTGAATTGTGCAAAATTGTTTATCGAATACTTGTTGTGTTCCATAGAATCCAGCTCGTTCTATTCAGTCTAGTCCTGTCAACGAACCAAACACTTAATGACAGACAATGACAACCATTAAAGATCTTTAAATCTGGTGGTAGGGATATAATGAGAGGCATCGTCCAAGATAAAGAGAAATATTTTAGGTTTGAGTGTGAATATAGAGATTTCGGATAGCTAGATAGCTTATATATATATATATATATATATATATATATATATATATATATATATATATATATATATATATATATATATATATATATATATATATATATATATATATACATATATATATATACATATATATATATATATATATATATATATATATATATATATATATATATATATATATATATATATATATATATATATATATATATATATATATATATATATATATATATATATATATAGATGGGTTCAATGCAGAACCAAATTAAATCACCTAACTGCAGAACCATGTTCATCAATGAACATTAATCCCAAAAACCCCAAAACCAAATATCGTAAAAGATTTTACCCTGTAATCGGCATTCTCCAATTCGACCAACATCTTCTCTGCTAGGGTTTAATTGAGGTATGAACTGTTTTTTGTAGTTTATTCGTGCGTAATACTGGGTTGGTTAAGCGTATGTAATCGTAAAAGATTTTACCTGTAATCGTATGTTCATACATGAACATATGTTCATACATGAACATATGTTCATACATGAACATATGTTCATTAATGAACATATGTATATGTTCATTAATGAACATATGTTCATTAATGAACATATGTTCATGTATGAACATATGCTTATGTACAGATTCCCCTTTGTTGCAGTATCCAATGCTGTAAAGTAATGCAATATAGTGATTAACACCACTCAGTTATGCCTACAGATTATGTAAGTTTTTGTTATGTACCAGATTATGTAAGGTTTTGTTATGACTACAGTAATGCAATATAGTGATTAGTGAACATATGTTCATTAATGAACATATGTTCATTGATGAACATATGTTCATTAGTGAACAACACAACTTACATGCGAGACCACAATCTCGATCACCATTTTCCTTTATCGAGCTTAAACTCATATTCGCATCAGGAGACGTAACAAATCCACCTCCAAAAACGAATTTGGATTTTTCCTGCTTACGTGAAGAAGTAGCAACTTCAAAAGTATGATTTCTATTACTTAACGTCCTTCTATTCCTCATAATCGGACCAGTTCATCCACCTTCTTCTTTCTTCCGCGATTTTGGAGATTTACGATCTGCGGTTCTGTGGGGGTCTGTGAGATTAGAATCGAACATTAATGTTGTAAATTGAAGCTGGATTACACTATTAGGAACAGGAATCAAGCAGTGGAAGGTGAAGATGAACACGGGTGAAGATGGTGATCGATTGGCACGATGAAATTGTTGATTGGGGTGTCGGTTTTGGGGTTTTTGAGATTTATGTTCATTGATAAACATGGTTCTGTAATTAGGTGATTTAATTTAGTTCTGCATTGAACCCGTCTATATATATATATATATATATATATATATATATATATATATATATATATATATATATATATATATATATATATATATATATATATATATATATATATATATATATATATATATATATATATATATATATATATATATATATATATATATAGTTGAGTTGAGTTAAATCATAAATGGTTTTACAGTGGTTCAGTGGGCCTTTCGCTGATTTGAATGGTTAAGAATGGTTCGAAGGTCCTTTCACCGATCCAAACGTAAAACACGACGGATTAAAGACGCTGAATGCTTAAGAGGGTGCCTCTTAATTGGTCAATCAAAAGTCTATAAACAAGACCTTCGACACACTTCACAAGGTCTATGTTTTACATTTGGGATGCGTGATTGTTCACAATTTATCTGTCCAGCATATAGAAGTCACGACATACGGATAGATATTGGGTGATTCTATTTGTCCTGCATATTGAATTATTGGTTTACAAAAAGTTAAAAACAATGGAGGGTACGCGGATCAAAAACTCGTTTGGGTACGCGTATTCATCGCAGATTTAAGTGGTACGTTGGCTGGTATCCAGTCTCCGGGAAGAAACAAGGCTAAGGAGGGAAAACAAATCAACTCATGGCGGAGCAAATAGGCGGACAAGTGAGAAATAAGAAAAACCTAAACTTTGGTAGCGGTGGTGAGACAATCGATGCCGACGAGGGTATTAAAAAGGTAGACAGCCGTGCCGGAGCGGTTGCCGGCGACGGCGACGTTTGGGGTGGTTTATTTTCGGTAGACTATTTCAAAAACATAAATTCCGATCTGAGTGCTACTGGTAGTGGTAGTTACGGTGGTGAAACATTTGACGGATTACTCGCCGATGAGGATCTTCAATTCAGCGATTACCTCAACAACATCATTTACAATTCCACTGGCAATGAAGTTGCTGGCACTGCGCCAAGACGATTACGTCTACAGCTCGGTTGTAGTGTCGGTGACTGCAGCGATGGTTTAGGCACGAATGAGGATTCGGAAAATCGAGATTTTGGGCGGGACACAAATAGACTGGATTACTTTAGCGTGGCTGCTTTTGATGTATATGGAGACGATCATCTCAATGGAGTTGGTAGTTATGGCGGTGGTGGTGGTACAAGGGATCGTGACGTAGTGGTAGACCCAACACCGGTGCAGGAAAGAGGGATTCCCACCGCCGTTGCAGGCGGTGGTATCAAAATCCGACGAGTTCCCATTGGGATTTCTGCTAATAATGGTAGTGATGGTGGTGAAGCCGTCGTCCAAACACTGGAACGGGAAATGGGTAGTAGCGGTGATGGCGGTGGAAGGTGTCGTGTAGTGGCAGGCACGAGACGAAATCAGGAAAGAGCTAGTGCTATTGCTGGAACAGGTGGTGGTGATATCTCTCGAGAAGTTCCGGTTGGGATTTTAGCTAACATTGGCAGCGATGGTGGTGAACCGATAGTCCAACGATTGAAGCAGGAAGGAGTAAGGGTGCCGGTGCAGGTGGTGGTGGGGGCGGCGGCGATGATGATGGTGATGTTGACGGTGATGGTGGTTTTGGTGTCGGTGATGGTGAACATGGAGGTTAGGCGGTAGCAAAATTGTGGAAGAATATCTTCCGAGGATATTCGTTCGCCTTGTGGGAAACCGTTGAAAAAATTGGTTGGACTTCAAACGTGTCATATGTCTCTATTTCCAAGTTATTTGACATTAGATTATAAGTAGGGTTATTAAATTTTTATCACGTCCTATCTAATAATTGCATCTCTTTCACAAAATTTATATTTTATTTATTTAGGGAATTTATTTGGAGACGCCACTCTATTTCCGGATCACACTCCAGTCTATTTTTGGCCCTTTCTTATTGGTCTTTGTGGTTTGTCAATTTTTTTATACTGGTCAAACATTTAAAAATCTCACATGATGGCTTCTATGGTTTGTATTTACTAAGGGTCCGTTTGGATGTGCTTATAAAACTACTTATTGATTTATTGGTTTTTTAGAAAAGCCATAAGTCAATAAGTAAGGGCCTCCTTACTTATTAAAAACTGCTTATTTCCCCTTCCTTACGACTTATAAGGAGTTTTCAATAAGTAAGGAGGCCCTTACTTATTGACTTATGGCTTTTCCAAAAAACCAATAAGTCAATAAGGAGTTTTATAAGCACATCCAAACGGGCCTTAATACAAGTCCCTCTTACGTCAGAGGTTAAAATTTTCTGTTAAGTAAAAGATAAAATGACCTATAAACCTGTATTTTATTTTTTTAATTAATTTGTTAAAAATATTAAATATCTCTCTCCGCAATTGATGGCAAGGAAAAGGAAAACCCACATATGTTCAAAACCAACAAGGAAACGATGTGATCAAAACCAAAGGGTCAGAGTTACGAACAGTTATTGGTGACAATTGGATTTGAAAACGTAATTGGAAGTTTCAACAATACACAATGAGTTACGAAAGATCGACTTTAAATTCAATTTTGATTTTACTTAAAGAATATACGGGATTCATAATTCTGGTTCGATTTTTAAGACTTTGATGGGGAAATACATGAGAAGCTAATTTGACCGGAGAGACATGGTGGTCGTAATGGATGTTTCGCTGAATCACAATGTCTAGATAATGCAATTCAAAGTAGTCGTTAGTTAATTGGAATTTATGTTCCACTGGTCTCTTCCACTCGCCATCCAATTTCGTCGCTTGTCGTTATCGTACGCCGGAGCTTCATGGACGTGATCGCTATTCCACCACCATGCGCCGCTAAGGGAACCACCATCAATTTAGAATTAGCTTAATTTTACAAAATCGAGTTCCTGGATCCTAGAATTGCAAACGAAAACCAGTGTCCAAAATTGCAAAGGAAATACCATTCTTTCACCCCAAACGTCGCTTTGAACCCGATGGTCAAACAACCTGCAATTCCTTCATTTTTTTAGGTAGACAAGAAATTTATCCCGTCTACAATCAAAACCTACAAATCCTTTGTATATGCCTGCTGATAAGTCGAAATCATAGAACAAGATTTGGGTATGTAAATTACGCCCCACTATAGAATGAATCTACCCTCTTTTGGTTCTAAGAAATCGTGGTTTAGGGTAACAATGCATCACCAAGGTGTGGAATGAAGAATATAACCTGAGATCTGGTCCAATGGCATTACTGATGCCACTAGCTTAGTGGTTTAGTATTAGTAATGATCTTAGTTTAGTAGTTTATTGAGAGTTGAGGGAAGGAATTAGAGAGAAAATAGGGAATCAAATGGAGTACAGGAAATTGAGAAAAGTACCGTAAAACATAAGAGGGTTGAGAGGATGAGGCAGCAGATGCGACCAGGTGTGTAGAGATCCTTGGTCGAGGTTATAGCATTGGCGAAGTCGAATTTTACTTGTGATTACAATTTTATGCAACACGTATTGATAAGTTTGTGAGATTTTACTTGTGATTACGAATATATGTGTTTGAGTTGCATAGGAAGAAGAAGACGATAGGATAAGAGAGAGAGACAGAGAGAGAGAGATGGTTTTTTCTAAAAAAATAATTAATTAATTGAATGAATGAGGTGTACTTTAGTCTTTTTATCTTCATTTAACAGAAAATTTTAACGCAAGAGAGACCAAATCAGTTAATAAAATCATACCACAAGGACAAATATGTGGAATTTTACAAGGTTGGACTAATATGAAAAAAAAGGTAAATCACATGGACAAAAACTGTAATTTACTCTTGAATAAATAATACAAAAGATATCTTTGAAAACCATGGTTGTAATTTACGAGGGTAGCCAAAATTGTTTAATTTTAGAATGAAGTAAAATACCGTAGCTAAAGGCTTAACAACCGTAGCTATTAGCTAAGTTGTTAATTAGTAAATTGTTAATTTGTAGACAGCTATTTAACCTAGCTGTATGGAGTTATGTCATTCTTCTAAGGGTGGGGGAGTAGTTTCCTCCTATCCCACTGAACCCACTCGTCACGTTAGCTTTTCTCTCTCCTCTTACTTCTATCTTTCTCCATCTTTCACCCATGGAACCAGTACCTACTAAACTCACAATGCCACATCAGATTTTTTATTTTTAAGTTAATTAGTTATTAAAAAAAGTCATATAACATTTATTTTAATATTTCAAATAAGTCTAAAAACGGGTTAAATAAAATTAAAAAGTGAAATAACATTTAATTTAAAAAATAGACCATTACAAAAAAAACCTAAATACAGGAAATTAAATCCTAAATACGGGAAATTAAATCCTAATTAAGAAAAATTAAATCCTAATTATTAGAAACTAAAAAAACCGAGGATGCTCTCTCATAACATTCCACGATTCTATGTGCGTAAACTCTCTGTTGTGTGTCACCAGATACTGTTGTAGGGCTTGTTCAACAACCTGATCGTCGGTCGTCCCATCTAGTTGATTGAATGATAAGTTAACGTAAAGTTAGTTAAATTATACCAATTTTCGATTCAAATCTTTCAATTTAGAGTTAAGCATATGCCTATTCCGATAATGAACCGTGCCCATATTCGTGTGAAACTCTTCCTCCACACGAAACGAGAATGCGCGGAAGGATGTCGTATTTGTTTCTTCGGTGGTGGCGACCCAGGCTTTTGTAAAGCCACCTCTTCACTTCTGGAAAAAGGGGGAAGCCTTCTATTTCCGTTGGCTGCCATTTCTTACAAAACTAGAGAGAAAGGTTAGAGAGAAAGTAGAGAATGGTATGAAAGGTTATGGTGTGAATGGGTAGAGGGGAGTATTTATAGGGGTGCGTAAAAATTTATTTGTGTTGTATTAATCGGTTTCACCAAGTGCCAAACGAACCCACATTGGCCGAACCCACGCGACACCGCCACCACGGCATAGCGGTACCGACGGTACCGCACCCTCCTTTGGTCAAGCCCGCATGAAACCGATGTCTACTCCGTTTACCCTAAGACATTAATGATTGAAATCTTGTTGATATATAAGTTAAATCAGGATTAACTTAAAAGTAGATTAAAGTATATATATATATATATATATATATATATATATATATATATATATATATATATATATATATATATATATATATATATATATATATATATATATATATATATATATATATATATATATATGTATGTATATATATCCGTGTGTGTGTGGGGGGGGGGGGGGGGGGGGGGTGGGAGAATATTTGGATATCATGTACCTAAGCTTATATATAGAACTATCCAAAGTATATGATTTTGATTCAAATTTATCCAAATTTATCATTGATCTTGCTACTACTATTCTTTCTAAACTCACATACCTTCTTTAACTAATCCAATATTTGTTATTGTTATTCGTTGTGGCTAGAAGCAACATTGAAAGTCATAATAGGATATATTAAAAGCATTTACGAAAGCAATTCATTTTTTAAAAATAAAAACTAATACAATAAAAGTAAAAGAAACACATACAAATTACTTAATTAATGTTCAATCAAGTTTTTTAAAAATGCTTTGGATAGAATTTTTTCATCGAATGACAAAATGTTTGGAGTTGTATTATTAAAAAAACATATTTCCTCTTTACATACCACATAAACATTGAATGATATTTGCATTCAAAATATTATATATTTTATCTTTATCATTCCATAACTAGACACAAAATTGAAATCAAATGGTTTTGCTTAATGTAGATTTTTTTACAAAGGTTCTATAACTAATCTTAGTTACATGACAATCACTTATATTCATATTTTCCATATATATATATATATATATATATATATATATATATATATATATATATATATATATATATATATATATATATATATATATATATATATATATATATATATATATATATATATATATATATATATATATATATATATATATATATATATATATATATATATATATACATTCAACCATGTGGTCTTCATTACAGGATCACTAGTTGTTATATACCCAGACTTGCATTGATTTTTTCTTGGAACCTTTCCAAATTATCACTTCTCTGTTTAACAGAAACACCTACCCATATAGTGAACCGAGTCATCTCCGGTATCACTATGACCAGTTACTCTTAGTTCTTTCTTTTCCTCCATAAACTAAGAACACAATTCTTGTTCCCCATAGATCCTCTAAGAATGCCCTTCATTATTATCCAATGACTTTTGCCAGGCTATCCTGAAATCAACTTACTATGCTCCAAGCATATGGGATATCAGGTCAGGTACTCGTCATTGCATACATATGATCGATCTTATAGCAGAAGCATATGATATTTAACTCATTCCGTCTAGTTCTTCTCTAGTACTAGGACATTGATTCTCCAATCAATTTCATGCCATGGGTATAAACCCTTTCTTTTATGCATCTCAAATTTCTTCAAGATCATACTCAAAATATACTTTGGCTAAGTCCTTTTCTAGACGTTATTATATATCTTTATAGATCCTTATAACACGTAAGTATATTGTATCTCATAGATTCTTCCTAGCGTAACATTTCTAAAGCCAATTCATTACACTTTGTAATAATGAGAAATTGTTTCCTATAAGCAGTATGTGATCTATATTCATTATCAGGCAGACTACAACAATACTCCCACTAGCTATGACATAATCACAAGACTTATTTTTGCTTCTTGGGAAAACAAACTCTTTGGCATTTTCATGACCGCAGAGATTCCAGCTGCGAGGTGCTTGTTTGATTCTTCAGATGAATCTTTCAAGATTTATACACTCTATCAGGATTTTGGCATGTGCAAACCCTTTCGGTTGTGACATACACACAACCTGTTTGTTTTCCATTAAAAGAAAGCGTTTCTAACATCTATTTTGCCATGTCTCGTGTTGTTCTTCTTTTGAAGATCCAATTAATCCCACTGGTTTTGGGCCAGGTGTAACATCAATCAAATTAAAACATGGACTGAATTTCGCTTTCTATATCTTTCTCTTATTTGGTAGCCACTAGGCTTACCAATGCTTCCATGTAGTTGGATGACTCATCCTTACCAAACAGTGTTTTACCACTAATTCAACTGTTACTCTCAGTAATATAAAAACCATAAAACTCAGGAGAGTGACTAACTCTACCGGATCTGTGAAGAGGAGGTGGAAGTATGTCAGTTTCCTCAACAGGAGTCTCATCCTCTGATTGAGTGCCAATGTTAACTAAAGGTTCTTCATTGGTTGACTCTTGAATCTCTTCAAGATCAATCTTACTGGCTTCTTTGGATATGATTTCTTTCTAAAGAAAGACTCCCCTTCAAGCCGCAAACACTTTGTTCTCAGAACGCTTGTAATACAAGTATCCAAAGGACTTGCGGGGTTAGCCAATGAAATGACATTTCTCTGATTTGGGTTCAAGCTTGTCTTGAGCTTCGTGAGGAAAGAAGACTGCACAACCCCAGATTTTCTCATGTGCCAGTGAGGGATGAACTCTACTTCACATTTCAAAGAATGTCTTTGCAACCTACTTAGTTGGATACGAGGTTTAAGATACATGTTTCTATTTCTAGGGTATAACCCTTTGAAACTAATTTGGAAGTGTAGCTCGACACATTATGGATCGAACCATTTCAAACAATGTTCGATTTCTCTTTTCAATCACACCACAATACTACGGTATTCTGAGATGAGATAACTGTGAAACTATTTCATAGTCCCTAAGATGCTCGTAGAATATAATGCTCAAATAGTCAAATATTCTAGCCCAGTTGATTTTTTACTTCGTTTCGAAACTCTTTGAACACTTCAAAGCTTCTAACCAATGTTTATTCAAATAAATACAACTACATCTACTTAAATCTTTAACAAATGTCACAAAGTATTACTCATCACGTCTTGTGGCGGATTTGAACGATCCACAAACATGTGTGTGGATTAGTTCCAACAAATCCTTTGCCTCTTTCACAGTTTCCTGTGAGTGGCATTCTTTTCATCTTCCAAGTAAGCAAGATTCGCATAAATCATCTGACTCTAAGTCAGATGATTCCATGATCCTGTCCACTTGGAGGTTGGTGATGCAATTCTTGTTTTTATAGACAATGTGACAATACCACAAACATGATTTATCCAACACACTTTTGGATGAATCAACATTTAAGATTATATTCATACTACTAATACAACCAACATATTCATATATAAGCCATTATAAGGATAAATTTGGAAATAAAACAACATGCTTATATAGGAAAAGATCACCATTTTATTATCAAACGAAAATAAAAAATATCCTTAAATAATGTGTAATACAAAACAATGTTTTGTGCCATTTCTGGCGAGTAGAAAAAATCTAATAATCTAACTAAACACCCCTAATCAGCATGAGCTTGTAATCCCCAATCCTTGTAGTAGTAGTAGCGCTTCTGTATCTCATGATTAGATCAAGCTCATATGCTTCAACTTCTTACTTTCACTTAGTCCCTGAGGTGTCAAACTCCTTGACCTTGATATTCTTCAGATCTTTAAAGGTATGTAGGGCAACTACGTTTCCAATGTCCCTTCAGCTGGCAGTAAAAACATATGGCCTCATTCAGGTCACTGGTGGGTGTTATGTCAGAATCAACCTTTCTCTTAAAGCTTTGGCTAGACTGTCCAACCTCGGCCCTTTCCTTTCCTTTGGGATGAGAACCTTTCTTCTTCACAGCATCACCATGATGAATGACCAAGATAGGAACGGTGGAACTTGCGCCACGGGATTGCTTTAAACTAACCACGGATGTTTTCAGCATACCGTGCAGCTCTATTAAGGTCATGTCCATATGTTTCTTGTCATAGTTTATAATGAACTCATCATACGAACCAGGAAGCGAGTTAAGCACCACATTCGTGGCTAACTCCTTCGGAAAATGGACACCAATATTATCCAATCTGTCTATGTACGATTTCATCTTATGAATATGCATACATAGAGACGTTCCTTCTTCAAGTTTATATGCCCTAAGGGATTTAACGATCTCGAATCGTTCCCGCCTTACTTGTTGTTGGGTCATATTTTATGTGGTTTAATCTTTGCATTTATTTAGGCTAAAATAGAATTTTATGGGCGTAAAATGAAATATTCGGGCTGGGATCGATTTTGGTCTGGCCGAAATCCCATGGGTTTTCGGTTGTCTTGACCGAAATCCACAGGAGTTCGGTGGGCTGGCTGCTGGATTTCGGTGGGCCTTCTGCTAATGGGCTTAGGGTTTTCACTAGGTTTAGGTGTAGACTATAAATAGTCATTATAGCATCATTAGTCATGTTAGTTATTTTTGGGAACTTGGGCCTAGCTAGAGAGAATTTCTTATTATTCAAGCAACCAAGGAATCTTATGTACTAGTCTTTGGATTAAACAAACAGTGCATTGAAGATTTAATCTCTTGTGTTGGACTGATTGATTGATACCATTCATAGATCTAGGATTGTTTGGGACCTACAATTGGTATCAGAGCTTGAAAACTTAGTGTTTTTGAGTTTTTGGTATCAATCTCATCATTTCCTTTGCTTGGATCTTAGATTTTGGATCGATTTGGATTGTTTTTTTTTTTTATCGTTTTGGGTGTTTTTAGTTTGAGTGTTCTTCGTGTTCTTCCGTTTTTCTGGGCAAAAATCGAGTTTTTGATCCAAAAAGTTAGAATTTTTTCTGAAATCGGCGTTTTTGAGATTTGAGAGAGGATTTCAGTTTGCTCTTGAGGATTTCGGTGGCGGCGCTACTGTTCATAGAATTTCGGCTAAGGTTTAGTGGTTTTCGGTCCACTTAAGGAGGATTTCGGTCGGCCCACATACCTTTTCGGTGCAGCCTTCTAGGGTTTGGTAATTTCGGTTTACTCTGAGGATTTCGGCCAGAATCTTGGATATTGGTTGAGGTTTTCGGTCAAATCACTGGTTTTTGGTCCTTAGTAGATTTCGGCCAGAGGTGTTCTCGATCTACAGTGATTTCGCTAAAAAAGTGGGTCAAATTTTGGTATTTCGGCGGAATTTTTTTGGGGGTTTTTGAAAGGCTTATCGGTCTTGTTTTCCGTCCTTGTGCTGTTGACTTAGTGTTTTTCGGTTCTTCTTCAATGGAGTTATCCACTGCCACTATGCATTCCGATATTGACTCAGTCATGGGTACAGTCACCCGCATCCCACGACTGCTGTCTACTGAAGGATTTCCGAAATGGAAATTCAGATTTGAAAATTACGTTAAAATGAAAGACAACAAGATATGGAGAAGCATGGTAAGAGGACCTATTAAAATTACAACTACTCTTGAAGATGGTACAGTGATTGAAAAGAAACAAGAAAATTACACGGACGAAGATTTTGAATTGACTGAAAATGATGAGCGAGCTCTTGCGACCCTCACGATGGCGTTATCCCCAGATATTGCTCAAGGATTCAAAGAATACACGTCCGCGAAAGCTTTGTGGGAAGCACTGATCAAAGTGTATGAAGGCAATGAGGATATGAAACAGAGTATACAAGATCTCCTTCGCCAAAGATTTAACATGTTCAATCATGTGCTTGGAGAATCTCTTGAAACTCAATTGCAACGCTTCATCACTCTAAACACCGAGATGACCACTGCCGGTATTACTTTGTCTAAAACTGAAGTCAACAAGAAGTTG
The DNA here is from genome assembly GCA_023525715.1 of Cichorium intybus. Lineage (NCBI taxonomy): Eukaryota > Viridiplantae > Streptophyta > Magnoliopsida > Asterales > Asteraceae > Cichorium > Cichorium intybus. The sequence goes on along the minus strand of CM042011.1, from coordinate 120,485,593 downwards.
CTAAATTCCTTACCAAGAAATTGGGATATGAATGTGGCAATGATCAAGAAAACAAAGGACTTGGGCAAACTGTCTCTTGCTGAAACTATGGCCATCATCAAAACTTGCGATATGGATGACAAACAAAGAGAAATCAATCATGTCAAGTCATATCAATCTGCCAACTTGGGTACTTCAACCAACAGTGCGTTTTCTGCTCTTCCCACTCATCAAGCTTCACTTTAATCGAGAATCAAACAAATCAGAAAGTGAAGGCAATTCGATGCGACAATGGGACTGAATTCAAGAACGCGGTACTGGATAAATTTTTTGTAGATAAAGGAGTGCAGCGTCAGTACAGTGCTGCTCGTACACCTCAACAGAATGGTGTTGCTGAGCGTCAAAACAGAACTTTAATTGAAGCTGCATGCACCATGCTCTGCGATTCTAAATTACCGGTGTTCTTTTGGGCTGAAGCAATCAACACGGCTTGTTATGTTCAGAACCGGGTCATCATCAACAAGTGCCAAATGAAGACTCCGTATGAGATCCTCTTTGGTCATAAACCAACTGTTGAACATTTCCGTTCCTTCAGTTGTCCTTGCACCCTTCTTCATCTTGAAGCTACACCAAAGTTCAATTCTAAAGCAGATGACTGTTACTTTGTTGGATATGCTGGTAAAACTTCCTATCGGGTGTATAATAAGGTCACCAAGTAGATCGTGGAGTCGTTTGATATACGGTGGCTAAAGGAGAATCAAACGGATGCTCGAGTTGGCCCCGACTAGATATTCAACTATGTTGAATTGTTTAAGTCTTTTAATGTGTTTTCTGATGTTGTCTCAGGCACATAGCCAGGTCCAAGTGGAGTCAACAGAGATGAAGATGAGGAAATCATTGCTGATCCCATCATACCGCCCTTGATTTTTGAAAATCCTACTCTTAACGATGGTGCATCTCCTGTTTCCACTTCGGTTTCAACTGAAGCTCCTGCTGACTCATCCCAGATTGTTGGCGAACCACCGGTTGCTGAAGCATCTGCCACTCCTGAAGGAGTTATAAATTCTGAACCTGTTGATCTTTTCAACTCCACACTCATGGACTCCCTCTTTCCCGAAAGAATTCCCGATGAGTATGTAGCCAGTACCTCCCACGATTTCAGAGACTCCGATAGAGGTAGTTCAAGCTCGACAGAATTGAAAACATAACAAACCTTCCAGTTTCTTCTGCTTCGCTCGAGCATGTTATTTCTTCAAGAGTTTAACGCGATCACCCGATTGATAATGTCATTCGCTCTCTTAACGATGGGGTTCAAACCAGAAGCTAGAGCGGTCATGTCAATGAGTGCCACTATTCATTCTTTATCTCATAAATCGAGCTGAAGAATGTGGAGATGGCACTTAATGAACCAAGTTGGGTGGACGCAATGCATAAAGAGCTCAACCAGTTCGAGAAGCTGAACGTTTGGCAGTTGGTGGAATTACCCGAGGGCATAAAGTCTCTTGACACGATATGGGTATTTCGCAACAAGCAAGATGATTCAGGAGTTATTGTGCGAAACAAGGCACGCCTGGTTGTATGCGGTTTCTGTCAGATTGAAGGTCTTGATTATACTGAAGTGTATGCCCCGGTTGCACGATTAGAAGCGATTCAAATTTTCCTCACCTATACCTCCTACACGAACTTTACTGTATACCAAATGGACGTTAAAACTGCTTTCTTGTACGGTGAGGTGAAAGAAGAGATTTATGTTGATCAACCTCCCGATTTTGTCAACTCCAAGTTTCTGAATCATGTCTACAAGCTGGATAAGGCTCTCTATGGTCTTCATCAAGCTCCATGTGCCTGGTATGCAACATTGTCCGATCATTTGTTGTAGCATGGTTAGACTCGAGGCACCATTAACCAGACGCTGTTCATCAAGCGTGAAAAGTCCGACCAAATTATCGTTCAGATCTATGTGGATGATATCATCTTTGGTTCGACTAGCGAGGCCTTGTGTAAAGAATTTGAGCAAGTAATGAAGAAGCGATTCGAGATGAGTTCCCTGGGTGAAATGACGATGTTCCTTGGGTTGCAAGTAAAGCAAAGTTCAACAGGTATTCTGCTTCATCAAGGAAAGTATGTGGAGGATATTCTTGCGAAGTTCAACCTCAAGGATGCTAAAGTTGCTAACACTCCAATGGCTGAGCGACCCTTGTTGACTTCAGACCTAGATGGCTAATCTGTTGATCAAACGTATTACCGTTCTATGATTGGATCTCTGATGTATCTGACGGCCAGTAGACCGGATATCGTTTTTGCAGTCTGCCAGTGTGCTTAATATCAGGCTAATCCTAAATTCTCTCATTTAACTGCTGTCAAACGGATCTTTAGATACCTCAAAGGGAGATCTAAGTTAGGTATCTGGTATCCAAAGAACCGTGAGTTTGATCTTCATGAGTTTTCAAATAGCAATTATGGGGGATGCGACATTGACAGAAAGTCCACTAGTGCTGGATGTCAATTCTTAAGAGACCAACTAATTTCCTGGCAATGCAAGAAGCAGCAGACCGTGTCAACCTCTACAGCTGAAGCTGAGTATGTTGATGCCTCGGCCTGTTGTTCTCAAGTCATTTGGATGCAGCATCAACTTCTTGACTATGGTATGAACTTTGTTGATACTCCCATATTTTGTGATAACGATGCAGCTATCCAAATTGTCAAAAACCCTGTTCAGCATTCTAAGACCAAGCATATCGACATCAAAATACATTTTATTCGAGATTGCTACGAGCGAAAATTAATTCATTTGAAACCAATTCACACAGATAACATTGTGTCGGGTTTGTTCACAAAACCATTTGCAAAATCCCGGTTCGATATGCTTGTTGAACTTTTAAAAATGATACGCTTCGATGACTGTTAAATCAGTTCTGTAAATATTCAACTCTATTTTTGTTTAGTTAAATTTGTTCATGGTTTTTACTTCCGCAATTCTTTTCCATGCACAAATTTAGGGGAGAATTAAAAACAAAACAAAAATTACAAAACTTTAAAAATACAAAAATATTTTCTTTTCTTTATGTCTTTACATTAAGAAAATTAAAAAATCCAAAAATACTTTGTCTTTATCTTTCAGAAAACCTAAAAATTCAAAAATATTTTATACAATTTGCACGATCGTCAATGTTCCTGATAAATACCAATCAGGAACACAAATAAAAAATTTCACGTGAAAGATGTGACTAACTATTACCATGACTTGCTAAGACATTCTTTACCTACCGACGACGCACCGAGTAATACCACTCACTGCTGAGGTAACACTTTAGTGCTAGTGATTCTTACTGTTACACCATAGTAAGTTTGAAGCACTGACAACCTCTCTCAACCAACCTAAAGTTCTTTCTACAACATGAACTTCTAGACACTTTGAGTAAAGCCACTCAGAGTCGAGAGTTAAAATTCTGTGCCGAAGTTAGATTCCATACCGTAATCTATCACACATACCAATCCATTCTCAACCATCTCTAACTTTCCGCTGAAAGAATAGACGATTCATTATTTTAAACTAAGTAGTGATGATATTTCAACACTCTATGCCAGTGATCTCTGCTACAACACAAGTAGTAAATGTGAGGCATCAACAACCATTCTTACCTACAAAGCTTCTAATTCAAGAGTTGGATGACTCAGTGTAATAAAACATACACTGATGACAATTCGAAAGTCTAGCCAATGGATATGTCTAGTAACCAAGACATATTGCACGCTCATACCGCTCTTGACCCAATCCTTCTTCTAATAAAGATGTTCGTGATTCAATGCGTTTTTACCTCGCATTGATGAAACATCGAAATTTTGGGTCAGTGATCGTTGTTGTTTACCACAATAGCTGTGAGACCCCAACAACTTCACCGGATTCAAATTTGGCACTAGGATGGTACACTCCGTATAGTTTGGATACCATTGAATGTCTCGCCAAGAGACAAGTCAACTTGTTGACTTGTCAAATGCATTGACATCTTTGATCAAGGATATGCAGGGGCCTAAACCAAAACGGCCACGAGTAGTTCACCGAGACTCAAACAATCGCAGTATGTTCCCCCGGGTTCACACGAATACTGCGAGAAGTCTCATTCCGAGCCAAGGATGAATCATTGAACAATTGTGGTGAGGGTTTATAACTCCGTGACCCACAGGATTTGCAGTTATAGTTTATATCAAGAAGCGTCAGCAAGAAGTGAAGTTTGAGAGTTTCGAAACGAACATTTTGTTCCCGAAGAAGGCGAAGCTTAATTCCATGTGAGAAGCTGCTTGAATTCCTCCTCAGTCAGTTTGTTGCGATATTCACACCTTCATGTGATCTAGAGTGAAGACTTGAAGATTCAGACTCCAGTCAAGATCAAAGTCAAATCAGAATCTGGATGTGCTGATTCAAGACCTATGCTAAAGACCGGCTAGCCCATGAACTTACAAAGTCAAATCTGAAGACAGATCGATATTGAACACAAAGTTGTCTCTGCAACGCGCTGAATGTTACCAACATCTATACCCGTCACCTGCTAAGGAGGAGATTTTCATGCAAATGGGAAGATTGTTGAAATGTTCTACAGTGTACAACCGAATCAAGATCAAGACAGGGCTCGAAGACAAATGAAAGCATTAAACCAAGGGGGAGATTGTTGGGTCATATTTTATGTGGTTTAATCTTTGCATTTGTTTAGGCTAAAATAGAATTTTATGGGCTTAAAATGAAATATTCAGGCTGGGAGACGATTTCGGTCTGGACCGAAATCCCATGGGTTTTCGGTTGTCTTGACCGAAATCTACATGATTTCGGTGGGCTGGATGCTGGATTTCAGTGGGCCTTCTGCTGATGGGCTTAGGGTTTTCACTAGGTTTAGGCGTAGACTATAAATAGTCATTATAGCCTCATTAGTCATGTTGGTTGTTTTTGGGAACTTGTGCTTAGCTAGAGAGAATTTCTTATTGTTCAAGCAACCAAGGAATCTTATGTACTAGTCTTTGGATTAATCAAAGAGTGCATTGAAGGTTTAATCTCTTGTGTTTGATTGATTGATTGATACCATTCATAGATCTAGGATTGTTTGGGACCTACACTTGTACCCCGACATTCTTGAACCAATTAACGAGTTCAGAGGACATATCAGCAAACATCAGGATATCGATCTCACTAAAATGGGATTGCAATGGAGGAGGAGGAGGAGGAATAGGAGAAATTTTTGTGTTTAGATTTTGACATCTATAAGATAAAGGTTTTTAGTTACTTTGATTTTTAATCCTTAAAATAATTACCCAAATATTATTCACTAAGGCTAGGATCCAAAATCTTCCATTTATGATGTGAAGAGGGATGCCGTAATCACACCATAATGGTCATTATGGTAGATAAAACTCTTTATCAATTTCAATCACTATGAAATTCTTGGATCTGTGAGATTAATTGACTAGTGTCAATGGCATGTTAATCTTGGTTATGATCATCTCTTATACACGATAGGGATGTCGTGGATCATGGATCAGATGGTGAATTAACCATGCAGAACCCGCGTGATGCCTGACTCAAGTTACGCTTGAGAATCGCGAGTGTCACATCATCCTCAACTATAACCCTAAACTGACGTGCCGATTAACCACACAGCTCCGCCAGAAGATCATAAAGAGAATGTGTGTTTCTCATGGGTAGCATACAATTCACGTTTTTATAATTAAAACGAGACTTTTATTTTAATACTTTAAGTTAATACTTTTAACTTAGAAACATTGCCCCATTAAACCCTTTTGGTAACTCCACTTGGCAAATTGTGCTAGCGGTGACGGTGGTAGGCAATGGATGTCATTTAAAAACCGACCATATTTGGATTCATAAGAATCCTCCTTCAAACCCCATACACAATTTATAATGGGTGAGTCTAGTCATTGTTTGACCAATGTTTTTGTTTTAGTTAATCTTTTATATATAAAGATATTATTCTAAAATATATAAATGTATTTTAAACAATTTAAAATATTTATTTATCAATTAATTCAATTACTACATCTTTAATAATTAATTATAAATAAATCCCTAATTGGATATGATCACATGAGGCAACATGGCAAATAAGGAAAGTAAGCAAGTTAGGAAACTTGCAAGGCAAGCTAGAGCAAAGTGCAAATAACATATAACATGCAGTCACATTCCAGGAATTTAGATCAAAGTTCAATAACATATGAATAGAGGCTCTGATACCACTGTTGGGACTCGATCATATAAACTTAATATACAAAAAGCGGAAGACTTATCAAGATCAAATCACATAAATATCCATGAACAGAATTCAGGATCATGCAGTTCATATCAGTTATTGCAACTTTAAACATAAACAGAAAGTACCTCAATTGATCTCCTTATTTGATTTCTGGTTAATGCAACCTTACATTAGATGGACAGGACCAAAAGTAGAATCCAGATGATGATTCACACCCAGGATCTCCAAAAAACTAGACAGATCAGAGCTTCCACTTGATAAAGGAAGGTAAAGATCAAAACTCTATTTATAGTGCAAGGCTCCTAGGGTTTCAAACTTAAGGAGCCTTTTATCGGCCGCACCCCTAAACTTGTTTCTATTAATTAAACATTTAATTAATTACAATCCAGTCCCTTTAATTAATTTATATAAATTAATTCCAAATTAATTTACTAATTCAGTTTCTAATTAATTTATTTCTCAATAAATTAATAAACTAATCATCCTTTCTTATTTCCTTACTGTTTTTGGTTTTCTGTGTCATGAGGGCAACCCAAAAGGACCCTGTTAATATTAGAAATATTACAATTGGTTGATGACCTTGGACACGAATTCTAACAGGCTGTCTTTACTAGGGATGGTTCTCTAGAGGGTGGCTTTTTGTGCTCTTCTTCTTCTTGGAGCTTAAGGGTAACGATGGGGTCCTTTTCTTTAAGCTCGGATTTTTGCTCAGGGGTGAGTCTATTATCACCTTCTTTGTTAAAGGAAAAAGATAGATCCCTACCAGAAGCCCCTAAGGAAGTAAGCTTCGCAAGACATCTACCCTTCTCTTTCTCAGGAGCAGAAGGGGAAGCAGGAACCTCAGTATTTTCAGGAGGAGTAACAAAAGGATCATCTTTCTTTGGTTCGTCCTCTATAACCGGTTCTTTGATAAGGGGAGGAGGTTTGTCATGTTCCTCAGTTTCTTAGGTTCTTCCTTGTTAGATTCCTCTGAATTCATGGCGTCAACCAGTTCCTTTGGAGGTTTGTCTGTCTTTGGGGACCCTTCTCCCCCTATTGCAGATGATGGCCCAGCCTTATCGGTAAACTTCATCGTGCGGTAAACTTCATCGTGCGCTGTAAGAACCCGTGAAAAAGTCAAAAAGGGTAAAACCGTCTTTTTCCATATTGTACGACTAATATGTGTAATAATATATATTTGTAAACTAATATAATAAGAAATAAAAGTTTATGTGAAATTTGGAGTTTTTACCGCGTGAATAGTGAAATTTGACCAAAAAGGGCAAAATGGTCATTTGACATGAAAATGACCAAATTGTCAAGAAAAATGTTGAGTTGGAAGTTAATGAAGCATAAATGGTTAAGTTATGACTTTTGGACCATCTTTGCAAAGGAATTGAAAGGCTAGGGACCAAAATGCAAAGTTTTTATAAAATTAAATATATATATATATATATATTATAAGATAGTTATCTCTTCCATTATATGAGAATTCAGTAGAAGGTTTCAGAAGGCACGAGAGACAACGAGAGAGAGCAAAGGAGAAGAAGAAGTTCAAGAAATTTTGCAAGGAAATAACATTGGAATTGAAGATTCCCAAGTTAAACAAGGTTAGTATTCCAAGTTCTTGAAGTGTTCTTGGTTTGGTTCTTGGGTTGAGTGGAAACTGAAATTTGCAGTTATAAATCATTTGGGTTAAGTAACTAATGCTTCCAATAAGTCATTAGTTAAGAACTTAACTCAAAAACAGCAAAGTAGGTTGCTATTTTTGATAAATTGAAATGTTGCTCAAGAACCCTAAATCATGAATTGGTATGATTAAGCTGTTTTTAATGGCTTAAAACTTGTTATTAGTTAAGGGTTTTAGTTCTAGAACAAACCCCATACGATTAAGAATAGAAATAAGTGCTTAATGGGTGAAAACTGCATGCTACAGTGCCAAATCGCGACTGATCAGGAGCCTGCCTAGGCGCCAGGCGCAGTGTGCCCAGGACCAGGGCGGGGTGCGCCCAGGCGCAGTGCGCCCAGGCGCAGTGCGCCCAGCCCTGGCGCAGTGCGCCTTCAGTCAGGGACCAGTCAGGGACCAAAAATGTTAGAAATCTAAATGCTAGAAACCATAGCTAGACATGTCCGATTGACCTGAAATTTTAGCCATAACCCTAAAATGGTATAAGAACATGTCGGGAATGGTCAAATCCGTAATCCGACCTTGTGGAAAAGTCACTGTAGCGGCAGTGGCTAAAATTACTATTTATGCCAAAACTTGATTTTTGGAATTTGAGCTAGACTTGTCCAATGAACTCCAAATTTGAAACACAAGTCTAATATGGCATAAGATTTTATGGAAAAGAGTCGGAACTGAAATACGACCCCTCGGGGGTACTGTAGCAAAATACGCGTATTTCGGAGAAAACTATAAAACGAGTTTATTAATGGTTATACATTTATTATAACCTAGAGTTGAGACGTATGAGACTTTAGAACTATAGAATTAATTATATAGAGTATTTATATACTACTTGTATAGGTGGTGCTTCAAACGTAATTGAGCACGGGAAAGGAAAAGGCGTACGCGAAGCTTAGTGAACCGTAGCAGAATCAAGGTAAGTTTTATGAGGATTTATATAGTACATAGCAAAATGTTATTTTCATTAAAGTAATATTTCCAAATGTTTATAAATACTAAAGTTTGGAAAATAGTTTTGAAAGAAGCTCTATACAAGGGCTTAGTGTTTTAAACAGATTTTTAAAGTATGGTTTGCAAAGTATTTTGAAAGAAGTTCCTTATGTGAACTAAGGTGTCAAGAAATTAGTTTTTGAAAGTATTATTTTGTAAAAAGTTGTAAAATATTTGAGTAAGAGTTGTTTACAAATTGTGTCCCATTTTGACCAATTTGAGATGTAATGAGATAAGTATTAAAGAAAGAAAGAAGTAAGAGCCAGTTGTCCGGACTAGGATCATCCACATAATCGGGGGATCAGAAGACACTACTGGGATGGTACCTCCCGTCATGAAGTAGTTGTCTAGCTTAGTATACCCTTGTGCTTGAATCTGTTCCAAGTCACAAAGGGGAGTTAAAATGAGCATATCCGAGCGGACGGATCTGTTCTGTCCCGCGAGGGGAGCTAGTAGAATGAATTAAAATAACTTAATTCATGAGTTTCAGTTGGTCACAAGAAAATGAAAAAGAAAGCAGTTTTGAGAAAGAAAGTATTTTATTTAAAGTTTAAAAGTAAAGAAGAAAAGATATTTTGAGATTTATGTTATAATTCAAGTTTTGAGCAGAAAGTTTTTGGGTCTAAACCCATACTACTCACGAGGCTTTATGTCTCACGTTTACTATTTTTAAATGCTATGTACTTAGGTGAAAAGAGAGGAGGTTGCAGTTGGGACCAGTTTATGCACTGTAAGTTTAAATTATGGTTATCTGTATTGAGTCTGTAATACCCCCTTGAGTTTAAGTTTGTAAAAAAAAAATTTAAATGGCTACTTTATAGTCACAAGTTGTAAAATATGTTTGAAATGTAAACTGTATTTGTATTTAAATATGGTTTGAGAAAAGGGGTGTTACATGCGTAGTTCCTCTAACTTATCAAAAACTTTGACAAACAATTCTTGAACTGTTTTAGACAATGCTTCAACCCCAGTGTCAACAACCAATTTCTTTAAAAATTCATTCATCTAGGTGATGGAAGTAGCAAGAGTGTGCAAAGTGTGCAGAGCATTGGAAACTTTTCCCAAAGCAAGGCTCATGACATGATGTGGCTTCAGTTGGACTTGGCAGTAATCCAGGAATGCTTGATATCTCTTATGCTTCTTCAGGATGGCGATTTCCCAATATTGTAACCAAGGTTTCAAAACCTTTAGCAGTATCACGATGAAGACTCGAAAGACAATCGATCATGTTTTAAAATACAGTTAGAAGCTCTTTACTCATCTTGGTGATGATGACATGTTTGGCACGATCCCCTTCATCAGATCTAACCAAAACATCTCCCAATGCTTCTTAAAGCTGAATCTCGGTTACATATTTGAGTGGAGGAGGAGTGGGTTCATATAACTTTTCCAAAATCAGGTTAGTTTTCTATTCCACGTGTTGTAGCCTTTGATCAGTAGTAGGAAGTGTATGTGTAGCAAGCGAAGCAGATGAATGGGCTTCAGAATGTTCTAAATGAGGAAAAGAAGCAATAGTGGCTCGCTTGATGATGTTGAAAGGTTTGACCGAGATACTACGAGATTGATCACTATCGAACGGATTTCGATCCGGAGTGATCGAGATATGTCCAACAGTATTCTCATCAGAACCTTCAACAGGGTTCTCCTCGGTATGGCTATTTTTGGTGGAACTGATTGTGCTTCTGCAGCTTTCTCTGCTTCAACCCCCTTCTTCGCCTAAGCATCTTGAGCAAGTTTGGGGGTGGACAAATTTCAACGTAAAACATAGGAAATTATTTAATACTAGCAGTCGCACTAAATAAAGGTTTAACACATAAAGCGTTTTATGAACATGTTGCTCGTATAGGCTTTATTATTGATAATACATTTGTTCAGTAAGAGGACTTATGTACTATGTGTTTTATATCAACAACTTTTTTTTTGGATTTCTACAATATAAAGTCCATAATATTTTTATCATTATTTGAATTCAACACCTTGCAACTATTTATGATGCATAAAGAATAGACCTCAATTAAAAGTATAGTTGGACCAGCTGAAAATGGACACGTTTAGGTTACATTGCATGTCATTTTCATCCATATTTGATCTATCTCATTGAGTGTGTAGGTATGGTGATCATGATGGTTTGCTCATCCTTTAAATATATGACCAAAGCGGCATTTGTTCAATACTTATACATAAAATTAACCAGGCTTTTAAAAAAATAAAGTAAACATGACTAGCAACACTTCTAAAGAATCTATAATAAAATGTCAAGCATATAACACCAAGTGAGAGATTGATAGACTTTATAATAATAAATGTTATTTTATTAAAGATTACTAACCATTAATATGAGTATTATGTGTTTGATAAGTTACAAAATTGTTATTAATTGTCATAAATACATATTATTATTAGAGTTTCATAGGGACTTCAAACATTTAGCTATAACTAGTGCATGGTCCCAACATACACAGACACAAATATGTTTTTATCCAATCTTGATCTCCGTATCTTAGATTTCTTAAAAAAATACTAAGGGCCTTTGTTGAAAAAGACCATCACACACCGGTTCTCGCATGTTATCCAAATTCCGCATCAAGAAGATGACACAATCAATGGAACCCAAGTATTAATTACACAGAGTTGACTATCAACTACTGATTGGTTGAAATTGAAAACATTTAGGTTGAAAGCCATAATGTTGATACTCAAAGCAGTGAAACAGATACCTACTAGCATATTGGAAGATCAATTGGCTTGACTATTTAATAATATAGTTCAATATATGGTATGTTTTTCTAACATTGCATACCTTTCGCAATATGCACAACTTTCAAGAACATAAATTTCAAATCACTTTTATTTTTATATAAATACAACTATAAATCAACAAAACGTAATCAAGATGACAATAATAAACCGATATCACATAATTTGGTTAATAAGATGCACAAATATTCAAGTCACAAAGGAGGTGTGAAGAGGGCTGATCCAAACATTTTTAGGGCACGGGGCGAGAGGAAGAAAAAGGCCCCTCAAAGACAAAATATAGCAAACAAAAATTTAAAATAATTCAAAATATATATTTTCTACTGTTTTTCATTAATAATAGTTTTAAAGATACATATAGTATAAAAAGCCACTAATTTAAAAAAAAAATCTTCTAGCTTTTCTAAATGCAAAATAATTAATATTAAAACAATTTTGTCTAACATATCTCTCCTATATTTAAGATAGCCAAATCAACATATTCTGTGATTCACAAGAAATATCATTTGAATGTATATCAAACACATTATCATTTGAAAAAGTAGTTGCAAATGTTATACAACATTCTTAAAGTTCATTTTCATTTAAGGACTTCAATTTTTTTGAATCATATAAATATCAAAAAAACATTTCAAAATTTTTTAGATGTTCAAGTATATTATATAATGAAATAACTGTCATATCCACAACAACCAAAAATATCAAAAAAATATTTCAAAATTTTTTAGATGTTCAAGTATATATTATATAATGAAATAATTGCCATATCCACAACAACCAAAAAATAATGAACCTTAAAATGCTATTAGACAGATTTTATTTCTTCATCATGATTAGTTTTATCAAATTGTATTTACTAATAATACAACGTCTTATTTGAAAGTGTCGTATCACTAACCGTAACGTTAAGATCGACTATGACAAACACATGACATGTATAAAGCACTATGATTAAACACCTTGGTGTTTTCCTTTGGTGTTTTCCTTTGATATTAGAACCGTTATCATAACCTTGACATCTTGTTTCATTCACATTAAGATGTAGCAATTCAAATACGTCTAATAATTTATTAAAAAGTCTAAACCTTGGAGTATCATCTACTTTTAAAAATTACAAAAAGTACTCAACAACTTCTATCTTGTTACCAGACAAATATATGCATATATATTATGTAGGACATAAAATTTTTGGGCCTAGACGATCGTCCGTGTCGCCCACCTTTTGGACCGAGCCTGGGTGTGAAATATACCAACCCTAACTAGAATTTCTTGTCCGTAGAGTTATGCCACAACCTCATCAATTTGTCAAACTTCCCTACAACTTAATAAAGTTGCAAGTTAGTTTTAACATAATTAAGCCTGATTTAATAACATTACTTCGCCTCTGTAGAAAAGTTAGTTTTAACATAATTAAGCCTAATATAATAATATTATTAATTATAAGCAACTTATATATTTATATATGATAATAGAACCACGAGCAAAAACAGTATTGCAAACTAGTTATTAGTTACAGTGATAAGACACTATTATGATTTATTGAAACTAGTTATTAGTTATCATGACACGACACTAAAATAACTTGCAGAGTACTACTTATTAGAAGTAGATAAGTATATTATGTCATTGGGTACGCACGACATGAAGTCACTGGGTACGGGAAGTCGTCTCCACCGTCCAAGAATAAATATTGAGAAGTCATCTCCACCATCTAAGAATAAATATGGGGGTAAGAGGGGAATGAGGCCGGGATACAGATAAACTAATTAAATCTTCCAACTCATGGCAGAGCAAAGAGGCAGCGAAGTCAGAAACAAAAAATACCTGAAGTTTGGTGGTCCGAAAGGAGGGAAAAAAACATAAAGATAAAGGGAAAAACCATACGCCTTGCCGTTCTAAATGTAGCGATTGTCCTTTAGATAGCAAAGAGTTCGGGCGGGACACAAATAGACTCGATTACTTTAGAGTTACTGCTTTTGATGTCTTTGACGATGATCATCTCTCTGGAATTGCTGGCCATGGTGGTGGTGGTGGTGGTGGTAGAAGGGATCGTGGTGTAGTGGTAGGCCCGAGACTGGAGCAGAAAAGAGGGAGTGTCATTGCCTGTGCAGGTCAGAGAGACAGGACTCGGGAAGTTCCAGATAATGGCAGCGATGGTGGTGGAGCGCTAGCGGCAGTCCAAAGATTGGAACAAAAAAGGGATGGAGGCGGAGGTGGTGGTAGTAGAAGGGGACGCAGTGTGGTGGTAGGCCGGAGACACGAACAGGAAAAAGGATGTACGGGCAGTGGCGTCGCAGGTGGTGGTATCACCACTTGACAAGTTGGGATTTTTGCTAATGATGGTAGTGATGACGGTGAAGCGGTAGCAGGATGGTGGGTGATGTGTTGGCGTTGTGGAAAATAGTTTGAAATAACTGTTTAGAAAATTTTCCGTTTGTATTTTCATGTTTGATTTTTTTTATTGTAATTAAACATAATAATATAGGACAAAATTGCACAGTCAATGGCGAGAACAACTATTAAAACATGTTTGGTCCTTTGTGGATTCATTTATATATAGACTAGGTTAAAACACGTGTAATACACGGGGTGACAATTTAAAATAGCAAAACTAATATATAGTAAGTGTATTTGTATAAAAGTAAAATGCTATATCGCCATTATATTGAAAGTTAAATGTTATAATTGAAAAAAGTCAAAGTAGGATGCTATAAAAACAAAATTCGAGAAAGATAATGGTGAAAGATTTATGATGATATAAACGTACTTATATGTTCTTTGCACAGAATAGCAGCATACTATTATGGCTAAAAAGGTTCAATGTCTCCAGAAGTGGGCGCTTTTTTTTTTCAGTGTGGAGGTTTGCAAATCATTATCCATGGCCGTTTTGGTATCGGGAAACCCTTTACAAATAATCCTATACGAACACAAACATTAATATAGAGGGTTTACCAGAAAGTCACCAAGTCAAAAATCATTCGATTGTTTGGAAACTTTGTTTAAACGAATACCTTTTATTAGTGAACGAAAAATTGATGGTAATTTCCTCATTGAATTATAAAAAGACATCATTGTGGAGACAAATGATGTGAACCAATTATATGCCTTCTATATAATCATTCATGCTTGAAAAAATGCTTGAAAGTATGCTAGTTTTACGATCAATTTCCAAAATGCACAATTTAGATTAAATGGCAATTTTATTTTCTAAAAATTATCAAAAATTACTTTTTAATATAATCTAATTTGACCTTGGCCCTCGTAAGTAGGTTGACTTTTTCCTATTGAAAATAACAAATTCTACCAACCTTGTCATGTTTATTTGTAGCAGAAGCAACACAGTTTATTCCTTGCCGTGAGTGAACCGTTTTGAGCAGCCTCCATATCGGTACGTGCTAACTCTTACTCATGTCGAAAATGAGATCGGTTCTACTTTCAAGAATATTCAGTTGTTATTTGTTCAATATTCCAAATTCAATCTCAGTAACCCCTAGAACTACACAATTCCCACTTGAAGGCTAAAAAGTAAGACCTTGGAATACAACACCTATCACATAGACCCTACAACTTAGTTGTTTCTGGGCTTCCTAAAGAACCATCATTACGAGAAAACAAATCATCTATTCTTCAAATTTCCATTTGTTAGAAAATAGACCTAAATCTATAACCTATTGTCTAGGAATAATAACGAGAATATAAATGCGGAAATATAAACACAAAGTAACGACACACAGATTTACGTGGTTCTGTCCAAGATGACCTACGTCCATGGGTAGGAGAGAGTATTCTTTATTCCAGAGCTAAATACAGGTGTTACAGAGCGTACCTAGATTGCTAGTAATCGGCCTCCTCTGACTAACGACTTCTGACTTTTTCATCTATCATCACTCTAACCCTAATGACCAGCCTTTATATTTATAGGCTTTACAAATAGACACTAAAACCCTAGCCGTATCCTAGCTGTCATGGCCCACCACGACGCGGAACCCTAATGGGCCGCAACGCGCGTGTCTAAAATCCAGACGAGTTTAATTCCAATTCACTATTTAACAATCTCCACATTGAATTGTGAATTCAACATAGCTCCACCTCGCTCTAGAAACCAAAAAACTTCCTCTCGTCTCGTGCCAACTTGCCCCATAGGGACTTACCTCCTGCGAACATCAACCAAGTTCAAGCATAGCTCGAACTTCTCCTTGGGTAACGACTTCGTCAACATATCTGCCGGATTCACCTTGGTATCGATCTTCAAGATTGAGAACTTGTTTTTTTCAACTATGTCACGAATGAAATTTAACCGGATATCAATATGCTTCGTCTTTTCATGATAAACCGGATTCCTTGCTAGACACAAAGCACTTTCACTATCACAGTTCAAGACAGGCTTCTTGACAACGCCTAGTAATATCAAGTATTTTAGTCTTTGTTGAGCCCTATTCTTAGTGAAATTATATCATATATGCTTTGGTATTCTCACTTTTTGTGTCAGTGCTTGTTTGGAAAGAAACGAAGTAAACAGGGGCTAAAAACGTACAAAACGGAAGAAGTTTGAAGATAAAGCAAAATCAGTCGAATTTGCACGCGCGCCGCGGGATTCACAAAGGCGCGACTCGGTGGAGGAAAGTCAAATGCCGATAAAACGGGGATAAACCCATACGTACGCCGCGTATTTCACTTGTGCGCGGCGCGGCCTCGTGATTTTTGCAACTATAAATAGAGGGTTTTAGGTTGAAAAACGCAGCAAAGACCTGACATAGGAACGACTCCCAAGGCTTCTTTGACTCCGAGTTTCAGTTTTCAGCAACCATAAATTGTTATTTTTTTGTTTTCTCTTTTAATTTCCAATTAGTTTAGTGATTTCGGTAGATTTAGCGAGTGTCTTTGGGTGTGACAACCATCGACACTAGGTTTTAGTTTTTGAATTTGATGTTTACTGTTTTGAACCATTGGGATCTGAGTTTTTTATAATAATCATTCGGTTAGTGTTAATTGCTCGGTTTTCGGTATTTTATGCTTTTGAATGATTTTTGGATGTTTGATTGTGTTGAATGTTTGGAATTGATCTTGATTGCTTCTGATTTTGAATTATACTTCTGATTTCAGTAGATAATTAGGATTAGTTATTGGTTTAGTTGGTTGATGTTTGGATTAGATTTCTTGAATTGTGATTTTTGGGATTATTTTGGGCATAAGTCGGAAACTAGATCCTCTGGCTGTAGCAGTGACACTACAGTTGGTAATCTGTTGCCTACCTTGACCACGTAACTCCTGTGGATCGACCTTGATTACCACTGTGCTAAGTGAGAGTGAGGTTATTTTACTATTTTTTACCGCATGACGACCGCTGCGATGTCAAATTTTGGCGTCGTTGCCGGGGAGTTGTGAGCTTAAGAGTAGGTGATCTGTAGGACTTTTAGTTTTTGATTTTTTGGTTTTTGATATTGAGATTTCAGTTGGTTCAAATTTTGGCGTCGTTGCCGGGGAGTTGCGTGTTGCACTAGTGCATGCGTACCCGTCGGGGTGGGCAGTTATCACACTTACGTTTTGACTCGGAGATCGAACGAACTGTATGCAAGAACCGTGCACGTAGGCGTTTAGATACAATGAGTTTTAGTAATGTTAGTAGCAGTTTAGTGAGTGTTGCCCAGGAATCTTCAGGTGAGGCAACGGGGATGTCGTTTACTCCCCCGGTTTCAGAATTTTAGTTTGGGAGCACGAGTGCTACTGGTGGTGCAGTTTTAGCCCCTGCACCAATACCCTCATGCACTCTGCCTTCTGTTCTGCCATTTCAACCACAATCTACAAACCCTTTCACATCTACTATGTCTTGGGGAGCGCCGACCCGTGATGGCACCCCAGTGACTATGCAGCACACTACCCTTTCTCCACCACCATCACAACCATTACAACCACCATTAATTTTTAAATCACAAACCACCTTTCCACCCGTACCACAACAACCATATCAACCACAACCTTCACAGTACCAGTACCAGGAGGTTGAGCAGGGCTATGAGGAGGAAGAAGAAGGATGGGTTCCACAGCAGCAGCCACCACAGCAACAATGGAACCGAGGTCGGGGACCTCTACGAAGAGTACCACAACAACAACCACCACAAGGTCATCAAGGGTACAACAACGATCATCAATATCACGGTAATGTAGTTAGACCTTTGTACTTTGCACAACCGAGAGGGCAGTCGGTTGCATCGCACTTCCAGCCACGGGAGTACGATGACTCATCGCCTATTTATATTCCTGATGATATAGATTCTCAAGTAGAAATTAGACCACAACTCTAAGGAATATTGCCTGAATTTAGGGGATATAAACAGGATGATCCATACAATCACTTGTATGAGTTCATGGCGATAGCAAACACTAACACCCCTAGGAACACGGATAAGAATATTTTTAGGTTAAGGTTGTTCCCATTCACTTTGAAAGACAATGCCTAGTATTGGTTCACGTCTCTTCAAGCCAATAATATCACTACTTGGGACCAGCTTAAAGCTAAATTCTTGCAAGAGTTCTATCCGGCAAGTAATACGACGGAGACTAGGAGGGCCATCCAGAATTTTCAACAAAAGCATGGAGAAGTCACGAGGCTTTGGATCGTCTGAAGGAGTTGATGAGGTCGTGCCCTCATCACGATATTCTGAAGTGGCAGTTGGTCAGACATTTCTTCGAAGGAGTAAGTGAGACGAATCAGGCAATGATCAACGCGTCATCCAGTGGCACTATTATGATGATGGATCCTGATGAGGCTTGGCAATTCTTGGAGCAGTTGAGCAATGGATCCAAGGCGAACTTCTCTACTAGGAAGACGGTAGATACAACTGCAGCTGTGGGAGCTGATGCAGACTGGAGGAAAGAGGTCAAAAAGGAAATAAGCGAGCTGAACAAAAAGTTTGATAGACTGATGTGTACTTTACAGAACGAACCTTAGACCCAACAACAAGGAGGACAGGGAGGACAAAGAGTGCTGGATGCAAATCAGGTCTATGGTCAGGGTCAAAGTCATACAATAATGGACGACCCTATAGACCATATAACCAAGGCCAGCAGAATTTCCACAATCAAAGGCAGAATAACTATCAGGGCCAATCATCTAATCAGCCTTGGTAGTATCAACCCCGCAAACCACAATGGCAATGCAAGCGGGAGGGGTAATGATGAAAGTGAAAGCAAGGAAAAGGTTGATGTTGAAGTCGAAAAAGTTTAAGTTGAAAAGGAAGTAAAGGAAATTCCAGTTGAGAAGGAACCTCAACCAAAGGAGGACATGGATGTCCAAGAAAAGAAACAGCCAATAATAGCTGGAATTAAACAAAGGAAGAAGGGTAAGAAGGAAAAGAAAAAGCAGGAAGTGCCCAACAAATCGACTAGGCCATCAACGAACCAACCCTTGTGGGATGAGCTTAAGAACGCTCCTGAGGATACAAGAATTCTTCAGGAGATGTGTGAGAAAAATGGAAAAGCAAGACTCCCACACCTGACACTGTGAGGTTAACAATCAAGGCTAGTGAAGCATTGCTGGGAACGCTACCCAAAAAGGAGAGGGATCCTGGATCGCCACTGATTACTGCTACCGTAGCAGATGTGGTCATTAGGAACACCTTGCTGGACTTGGGGGCAAGCGTGAATGTGCTACCCGGATACTTGTATGATAAATACAAGAATGAGGAATTAGAGCCGGCAAAGACCGTATTACAGCTGGCTGATCAGTCAACCAAAGTATCCCGAGGTAAATTGACCAATGTCATAGTGAAAGTTGGGGATTTCTTCTACCCAGTAGACTTCTTAGTTATGGAATACGAGAGCCTGGAGGATGCGCCCGCGCTCATACTAGGACGTCCATTTCTAGCTACAGCCGGTGCCATCATTGATTGCAAAACAGGATACTTGGATATCTTCTTTGGGTCGAGGAAAAGAAGGTTAAATATGTTTGGAAGTCCCATATCTCTACCTCAAGGCTATGATGACAAGTATTGGAACAGCAATATGCTGATGGAACCAGGGATTAGGGACAAAGGAAAAATATAGACCCGAACAGGAGAAGGAGGAAAAGAAGAAGTCTTGAAGAAACAAAGGAGCATCCGTTGTCCACCATTGACAAGGAGCAGCTGCTGGACATGATGGAAATGTTGGAGACAAGGCATCAGCAATATGAGAAGGATGCAAGGGACAGAGAAGCAAAGGTCTTTCAACTTCTGGAAGCGCAACAACAATGGATTAACAGAGTTAGTGACAGAATGACTCAACTCACTTCATTGCTGTCAATGATGGTTCACAAATTCGCACCAGACCAAAAGATGATGCCACCTGGAACTCAATAAGAATAGGAGTAGGAACAACCCGTCTGGCTGAAGACGTTAAACTTAGCGTTTGTTGGGAGGCAACCCATCGTTCATAAGTTAGGTGCTGTATTTTTTAGGAGTAATTAGGAAGATTCTATCATCGTCATTGCAGGTGTTATTGGTCCAAGGCAAGTGTGGGGTTGTTATGGAGAAAATTGAATATTTGATGACCGCGCCGCGGTCAGGCGATTTGTGCGCCGCGGGATCGTAAACCAACCCGATGCGCAAGGGTTGATTTGGGAACACGCGCGCCGCGGTTTGCTCATATCCGCGCCGCAGGAAACGATAGGTCGGTTTCCTTCGTTAAAAAGGTATGCCGCGTCACTATTCACACACAACCCATGCCGCAGAGCTCCGATCATCAAAAAATTTTCTCATGTTTTTCTTGCTCATTTCATTCACACTATCAAGGTACGTCATTCTAACTAGTTTTTACTTGTTAGAACTAGCAATTAGGCAGAAAAATTGGGTGATTTCTCCAAAAACTCAAAAACTTAGAAATCAGAAATTTTGACTTGTAGGGTGTTTATTTTGCCAAATAATGACCCTAGATGAGTTGGTCGATGTTTAGGTTACCTTGTAGTGCATTTGAATTGAGTTGAAACAGGTTAAATCGCGATTTTTGGGTTTAAATGTCGAAACAACTGCTCGCCGCGCCGCGCCCTGGTTCTTGGGCCGCGCCGTGGTGTGGTGGGGAAGATGAGGACTAAAATTGCAAAAAATTTTGTGGCTATTTTATTTTGTGTAGATGTCTTTCAGACTTGACCACCCTTTCCTCCAGTTCCCCGAGGGACCGGATAGTTCTGTCGAGTATGCCGCGAGGAGGGATGCGCTTACGGGTCGCCGGGTTCTTGAGGCGACGATTATAGATGGAGATATTTTGAGGGACGCCGGGCTTTGGGCTGAGATCGAGCCGTTTCTGCACCGCACTTGGGTCGATGGGGATGCTTCATTCACATGTCGTGGTTGGGATAGGCTCATGGCCAACCAGGACGACACCGTATACACCGAGCTTCTTCTGGAGTTCCTGTCCACGGTCCGTTTTTCATCGGGTTCGACGAAGGCCAGGTCCAGGCTGGTCCGATTTCGATTGGGGGGAGACCCCAGGGAGTGCAGTCTTCGGGAGTTTGGGAGACGCATAGGTATTTACACGGAGGCGGACCTCCAGCACCGATACTTCACGCAGTTCTTTCACGCGTGTGTTCAGGGGCAGCCCGCGAGGGATGCCAATGCAGATGTTTGGGCACCTTTGTCTAATGTGTATTACAAGGCGGGGTCGGCCAAGGAGAGCCAGCTCCGCAACCCGCTTCACCGGCTCATGCACCGTATCGTCACCACCTCCATCATGCACAGGGAGGGGGAGAGAAGGTGTCCGGTGAGGACATGACGTATCTTTGGGTGCTCCTTGACCCTTCCAGGTTCCTCCACCTCCCGTTTGCCTTAGTCGTCTCTCTATCCACCCGTGTGACGGGTGCATCTTCCAGCTGTCCTTTGGCCCGCGGGCACTACATCACCCGCCTGGCCTGTTCTTACTGGATACTCACTGCTGCGACCGTAGCCTCCTTGACTGCTTTACCTCCAGTCCGCACATCGGTGCGAGCCCTGGAGAACATGGGGCTGATCGAGCAGCAACGCCCAGGCCAGTATGTGAGGGTGGCGACCGAAGCACCCCAGTCTCCCCAGCCTGCCTACGCCCAGCCAGGCAGGAGACGTCGGAGACCGGTAGCACCAGTGGAGCCAGAGCCACAGCCACAACTATCCGATGTGCTGGCGGCTATCCAGGACTTGAGCCAGAGGATGTCTGCGAGGGAGGCACACGACCGGTGGATGGCAGAGACACATAGGATGATCATGATCCGGATGCAGATCGATGACATTCCACCTCACCCCTCCGTAGGAGATGATGGGGCAGGAACATCTGGGACCCGCCAGGATGACGAGTGATGTATTTTTCTTTTCTTTTGATATACATGTACTGTACTTATGCCACTTTTATTTTCTGCACTTTTATTTCTAGTACTTTGTTTGTTTGTTTGCGTTTAATCTTTTTGTGAGTTATGCATGTAATACCAAATGGAGGAGTTGTTTCAAGCAAGTGTGGGGTCACCGTGCCTCCTCCACTTGCTTTGACCACCGACGTTTTTCACTGTTCCGCTACAACTCCTGAATGCTGAATCGAGGACTTTTTGTTCGTGTTTGTGTACCTGTGACAATCAAGCAGTCTACCTTCAAAGGGGTAACTCTTTCTCCCTAGTTCTAAAATATACTTTTTTTGTACAACGGGGACGTTGTACGGTTTTAAGTGTGGGGTGTGGACGGTCGAAAGAGTATTTTTTGAAATTTTTTGTGGGAAATGACCAGTTTTCAAAAAATTTTAGCAATTTTTTAAAATTTTTAGTAGATTGTAATTTTGAAACGAATAGTTTCTGAATGTTTGTAGTTGTTATCATGCTATTAGTTTAGTCAAATAAGTTGAGTTTTAGGAGTTAGAAGATTGGAATGTTTCAGGATTGGAATTTAGGAAGGAAGTGTCAATCAGTGACCTTTGTTGTTCGAGCCGGTAGGTCCGCAGAGGGTGGCCTCGAAAAAGGCATTTATGCACCTTACCACCTAAGATCGTCTAGTCTGAGATGGTATTTCTGAAAGCTCGTTACACGGACAACATCGAAAGTCATGGACAGTTCTTTAATGGCCTTTAGAATCTGAATGAGTACGTACACTTCATTGTGGACAGAAAATTTCTAATCAAGGGTTCTCTAAAAAGTCATGAATTCCAAAGGACATTCCGATTATGTTTTCACAACCTATTTCACTCTAACTCTTAGGGCAATAAGCTTTGAAATTAAACACATTCAAAAATTGTTTGAGTCTTTATTAGAATTTGTTAAAAACTCTCTTGCTTAGGGACAAGCAAGGCACAAGTGTGGGGTGTTTGACAACGCCTAGTAATATCAAGTATTTTAGTCGTTGTTGAGCCCTATTCTTAGTGAAATTATATCATATATGCTTTGGTATTCTCACTTTTTGTGTTAGTGCTTGTTTGGAAAGAAACGAAGTAAACAGGGGCTAAAAGCATACAAAACGGAAGAAGTTTAAAGATAAAGCAAAATCAGTCGAATTCGCACGCGCGCCGCAGGATTCACAAAGGCGCGACGCGGTGATGAGGCGGTGGAGCAAAATTCAAATGCCGATAAAACGGGGATAAACCCATACGCGCGCCACGGATTTCACTTGTGCACGGCACGTCCTCGTGATTTTTGCAACTATAAATAGAGGGTTTTAGGTCGAAAAACACAGCAAAGACCTGACATAGGAATGACTCCCAAGGCTTCTTTGACTCTGAGTTTCGGTTTTCAGCAACCATAAATTGGTATTTTTATGTTTTCTCTTTTAATTTCCAATTAGTTTAGTGATTTCGATAGATTTAGCGAGTGTCTTTGGGTGTGAAAAACATTTGCACTAGGTTTTAGTTTTTGAATTTGATGTTTACTATTTTGAACCATTGGGTCTGAGTTTTTTTATAATAATCATTCGGTTAGTGTTAATTGCTCGGTTTTCAGTATTTTATGCTTTTGAATGATTTTTGGATGTTTGATTGTGTTGAATGTTTGGAATTGATCTTGATTGCTTCTGATTTTGAATTATATTTCTGATTTCAGTAGGTAATTAGGATTAGTTATTGGTTTAGTTAGTTGATGTTTGGATTGGATTTCTTGATTTGTGATTTTGGGATTATTTTGGGTATAAGTCGGAAACTAGATCATCTGGCTATAGCAGTGACACTACAGTTGGTAATCTGTTGCCTACCTTGACCATGTAACTCCTGTGGATCGACCCTGACTACCACTGTGCTAAGTGAGAGTGAGGTTATTTTACTATTTTTGACCGCATGACGACCGTTGCGATGTCACTTCTCTACCTTCAACCCCAAACTCTCCACCAAACCATGTAGCCAGATACACTCCTTTTTGCCTTCAGTCATTGACATGTATTCCGCTTCAGTTGTAGACAAGGCAACTGTGGGCTGTAAAGTTGACTTCCAAGTTACTGCACATCCAAACAAAGTGAAAATGTAACAGGTGAGCGATATCCTTTTCACCAAGTCACCACCATAGTCTGAGTCTGCATATCCAACCAAGCTACTATGAGTATTAGCACCATAGACCAAACAAACATCCTTAGTCCCCTTCAAGTATCGCAGGATCCACTTGACCGCTTCCCTGTGAGCTTTCCCAGGATTACCCATAAACCTACTAACCACACTAACTGCATGTGCTAGATCAGGTCTAGTACAGACCATAGCATACATAAGGCTTCCAACTGCACTTGAGTATGGAACTCTACTCATATAGTCTTTTTCCTCATCAGTTGTTGGTATAGTACTTCTGTTTAATTTAAAATGCGCTGCCAAAGTAGTTCTAACTGGTTTTGACTGACCCATACCGAAAGACTGCAAGACTTTCTCAATATATTTCTGCTGAGAAACATATAACAACCCTGCTTTCCTGTCCCTCTGAATATCCATCCCCAATATCTTCTTTGCTGCACCCAAATCCTTCATTTCAAACTCACTTTCCAAAAGCTTCTTCAATTTATTAATTTCAGCCATCTCCTTGGCTGCAATGAGCATATCATCAACATATAGCAACATATAAACAAAGGACCCATTGGAAAACTGCTTCAAGTAGACACAATTATCAAACTGATTCCGAATGTAGCCATGTGAAGTCATAAACGAATCAAATCTCTTGTACCACTTTCTAGGAGACTGCTTCAAACCATAAAGAGATTTCTTCAACAGACACACATGATCCTTATTAGAACCTGGAAAACCTTCAGGCTGTGACATATATATCTTCTCCTCCAAGCTTCCATGAAGCAAATGCAGTTTTGACATCGAGCTGCTCAAGCTCTAGATTAAACGCACTCACCATAGCCAAAAGAACCCGAATTGACTTATGCTTCACGACCGGTGAGAAAACCTCGTGATAGTCTATTCCTTCCTTTTGAGAAAAACCCTTCGCCACTAACCATGCCTTGAACCTTGCGGGTTCAACCCCTGGAATTCCTTCCTTTTTCTTAAAGACCCATTTGCATCCAACCGGTTTTACTCCTTTCGGTAATGGAACAAGATCCCACGTTTCATTCTTCTCAAGAGATTGCATCTCTTCATTCGTTGCCATCAACCAGCTTGATCCTTCTTTACTTGCCACCGCCTCTTTGTAAGACCGAGGCTCATCAGTACCAATGTTTTCACCAACAACTAGTGCATATGCAATAGAACCAATATCACCATTAGTGACACATGCATCATATCTAGCTGGTTTCTTCGTGTTCCTTTTCTCTCTTCTCCTTGCTATAGATTCATCCTCATTATTCTCACCATCGGCCTCAGTATCACTAGACTGATCCTTATTGGGCTGTTCATGAGTTTCATCATGTTTATGCTGATCATCATCGACATGCTGTTCTTCACTTATCACCATTCTGTCTAGAATTTGTGTGACAAACTCCACCTTCTGGTTGGCACCCTAATCTTTCCCTACATGACTTGTATCACCTCCTCTTTGGTTCACCATAGCAGATTCATCAAAGGTCACATCTCTGCTATTAATAAATTTTGGAGTTCTTCCTTCTTCTGTACACCACAGACGATAACCTTTCACTCCATGTGCATACCCTAGAAATATGCACTTCATTGCCCTCGCCTCAAGTATACCATCATTAACATGAGCGTAAGCAAGACAACCAAATATACGTAAACCAGAATAATCAGAGGGTTTCCAGACCATACCTCTTGAGGAGTCTTAAAGTCAATTGCAGTTGATGGTGATCTGTTCACCAGATAGCAAGCAGTATTAACCGCTTCCGCCCAGAATTTCTTTGATAAATCAGTATATAACCGCATGCTTCTAGCACGCGCTAACAGTGTTTGGTTCATCCGTTCCGCCACTCCGTTCTGCTATGGTGTGTTCCGTATGGTGTGGTGCCTCACTATACCTTCCGCCTTGTAGAAGTTGTCAAACGGGGCATTGCAGAACTCCAACCCATTGTCAGTTCTGAGTGTCTTGACAGATTTTCCGGTCTGTTTTTCAATCATCGTCTTCCACTCCTTGAACTTCCCAAACACTTCGTCATTAGTATTCAGAAAATATATCCAAACCTTCCTTGAGTAGTCATCAATGAAAGTCACAAAGTATCGATGACCTTTATGAGACTCGACCGGAGAGGGACCCCACAAATTTAAGTGAATGAACTCCAGGATTTACTTGCTTGTGTGTTTACCCGAACTAAACTTCAACCTGCGTTGCTTGCCTTTGACACAAGCTTCATAAAACTTGAGTTTTCCTGTTAGCTCACCACCAAACAGCCCCTGTTTACTCAGAATTGACATACCCTTCTCACTCATATGTCACAACCTTCTATGCCACAACTCTGTCTTATCATTACTACTCTCTAAGGATTGAGTAACCGCCACTGTTCCCCTAACCGAATTTCCTTCTAAGACAGGAATCCCACTCTTCTACACCTTTCCTTTCATAACTACTAGAGAGCCCTTGGTGACCTTCACCCAGTCATCTTCACCAGAGTATATCAACCTATTCTTTCCTAAAGTAGTAAGAGAAATTAAGTTCTTACGAAGATCCGGAACATACCAGCAATCAAGCTTTCTGACCATACCATCGTGCATCATAATTTGTACCGTACCGCTTCCTTTGACCTGAGCAACCCAATCATCACCCAACTTCACCGTTCCTTTCAAGTCTTTAAAAGATTCGAACCAGTCACGATTAAAAGTCATATGATAAGATGCCCCAGTATCCAAGACCCATGCATCAACAGAACTAGACAGCAGAGAATCCTTCACATCATTTACAGTAATTGTTGTTCTTCCATACAACATAGTATCAACAAAGTTCTCATGTGAATTCGGCAGTGAACATAACAAAATAAGGGCTTGATCCTCATCATCAATCTTTACTCATACGATTGAAAGAATCAAGATGGTCTTTTACTTGAGTACCTTCTGCCATCCGGAAAGTGTACAACCGTTGCTTCTGATACAACCTATTTGTCAAAGAACTGTTCTAATACGTATCACGGAGCTTCTTCAAAATACAGGCAGCAGTGGGTTGATCAACAACTTCCCTCAACACCTCATCCGTCAAGCTCAAAAGAATAACACTATGTGCTTTCCCCTCGATCTCCATCTTCACTGCATCTGTCGTGTCCTTTGCATATTCTCCTTCTACTGCAACTGCGCATCCTTGTTGAACCAGAAGAGCCTTCATCTTAACCTTCCACAAAGTGAAATTACTCGAGCCATTGAACTTCTCCAAATCGAACTTGTGAGATGACATCTTCAATCAACCGATCCTTGTAATCTTTGATAAACTAGAGTAAACCCGAAATTGTTTACTGCTCGACGTCACCGCGACGCGGGCTTCAACAGGCACGGCATGGGCTTGATCAGACGTAGTCTTTCAACAGACGCAACGCGGTCTTTCAACAGATGCGACGCGGGCAGCCGTAAACCCTAGATCTATTACCGACTTCAATTAACCAGAACTACAACCGGATCTAAAACACGCAGACCTAAAACCACTAATAATCACAGATCTATAATCGCATATCTATCACTAGATCTGAAACCGCGGCCCTGATACCACTTGTTAGGAAATAGACTTAAATCTTGTTGGATTAGGTGTCTAAGCCATGACTAATAATTAGTATTTACCTAATTAATAGTAGCATAGTCTATTTGGGTTGCCCTCATAGCTGGAGGTTTGGTAGAAAGTGAAGAAGAGAGAGAGGTTGATTTATTATATGATTGATAAATCAAGATATTGTTTATTAATATATTATGGGGATAATATATTAATTAGAAATAATATTATTTGATTAATAATTAATCAGAAATTAATTGGATTGATTTCTGTGACATTAATTAGATTAATCAGGAGGACAGGGGTTAAAATTGTTCCAATTCAATAGTTGAATTAACACGAGCGGCGCGCCAATGTAAAAGCCGCGGCGCGCGTGTAAATAATCTGGAAAATGGCTTAGAGATTGGGTTTATCTCTGTTTGAAAGTCAAACGAGGTTTATCTCTAAGGGTCATTTGATAGCCTATAAATTGGGACCCCTGGACCTCATATTCAGTGCTAATTCTATTATTCTCTCTCTGGAATTTTCGATCCATATACCTCCTGCTCCCTGGGTGTGACTTCATTTGAGGCAAGAAATATTTGTTGCTTTGCTTCCAAGAAATCTAAAGGTTAGTTTTCTGGTTTTATTCCTTAGAAATTTTATTGGCCTTTTAGGAAATATTATATGTTCAATTAGAAGAAAACATAGATCCTCATAGGTTGCATGTGAACTTAGGTTATTTAGTTCATGGTTGCAGAAAACCTTTGAGTGGTATCAGAGCTTTTGGTTGTTTTTTTGTTGAATGGTTATAATTGTTTTCCTAAATTTTAGGGTTTAAAGCTTATAAACCCTAATTATATTATGGATCGATTTCTTGGATTAGGGTTTTGAAAACCCTAATCCCCCCTTAGTATTTTTTTCGATTTTGTCTTTTAGGGTTTTTGGAGGTTTTCTATTTTTGGTAACTTTATTGGTTAATTAAATGGATAACCTTAAACCCATTGTTTGAATTCGAAAATTAGGGGTTTAAGATAGGTTTAAAATTAATTTGATTAATTTGGTAAAACCTATCTACATTTGAATTAATTTAATTAATTGTTAATTAAAAGATAATTCAAAGGATTTAATTTAATTATCGAAAAATTAAAGGATAAATCCTAAAATATTTTAAAAGGTTTAAAATATCAAGATTTAATTAATTTAATTAATTGTTAATTAAAAGATGATTAAATCGATTTATTAAAGGTTTAATTTAATTTTAAATTTAATAGTTAAATTTGGTAAAATTAAAATATAAACCTTAAATATTTTAAAGGGTTTTAAAATATATCTTATATATGTTATTATAAGGTAATACTATATGTATAAGATAAATTGGTTGGTCAAATCAATAGTAGGCCTCATTCACGAAGCTGATCTATAAAGTGGGTATAAGGAGACTGCCTATAAAATGGATGTCTAATGGGTGAACACTCTCACCCACCGCTCACCTGATCAGTGGAGGGTCGTTAGCCGAACGGATTTGATAGGACCGCTAAATCATTAAAAGTATAATGATCAAAGTACTAGAACACCTTAACAAAATCCCAATCTAGTTACTTTAAGAATAATGTGATTTTGATGCTAATCCATGAAATTGAACATTGCACTTTATGAAACGTTGGTGGAGCGTGTGTGGTTTACCGGCACACCAATGGGGGTTCATAAAGAGTGGCAATGGGTTTCTCGGGTGTTATCATTGTTGATGGAGTGTGCGTGGTTTACCGGCACATCAATTTGAGATGATAATGGACCCTGAGAGTACCAAGCTAATTTGCATGGTTATTCACACCCGGTTTGTGATCCTCGGCATCCCAATCACAAACGGTGGGGCATATCTGAGATTAAACATGCTATTAAATAGTTCAATAAATCTCAAAAGAAACTAGGAATTCCATTATAATAAGATTATTTTCCGCGGTGGAATTGGCTGAATCGTCATTCGCCTACCTTTATAAAATTTGCAAATAGATTACGGCATCCCTCTTCTATGTTGTAAATTGTTATAGTTGGATCCTATCCTTATTTTATATTGGGTCATTATAAGGACCGACAAGTATCTAATTAAACTTACCTTCTTTTATAGATGTCTTCTGCTGATCTATCCGCTCCCCACTCAAACTCCAGCAATGTCACTTCTATCTTGTCATTGTGCTCCAAAGTGACGTTGGACGGCACTAACTACAATGACTGGATCCGTAACATCAAGATGGCTCTTAGGTTTGAACATAAAGAGTATGTTCTAGAAACCGAGCTTGTTGACATTGACCCTGACACTACTACTCCTGAGGATCTTGCCTCGTACCAAAAAAATTCTGATGATGCGACCAAAGTGGCCTGCATCATGATTGCCATAATGAACCCTGAATTGCAAAGGATATATGAAGACTACTGGCCCTACGAGATGCACAAAGAGCTTGCAGAAAAGTTTCGCAAGCAGGAGCGCATCGAGAGGCGCGAGGTAGTAAAAGCCTTCACCAACGGC
Organism: Cichorium intybus; assembly: GCA_023525715.1. Lineage (NCBI taxonomy): Eukaryota > Viridiplantae > Streptophyta > Magnoliopsida > Asterales > Asteraceae > Cichorium > Cichorium intybus. The sequence goes on along the minus strand of CM042011.1, from coordinate 120,455,414 downwards.
AAGCCTAGGGATGGAGAGTCCATCTGCAGCCACGTACAAAGGATGCAAAGACACGTGGAAAGGCTTAGGAAGCTTGAGATGCCAGTATATGAGGATTTAGCTGTAGACATAGTGTTGAATTCCTTACCGAGTTCATATGACCAGTTCACGCTGGCATATCATTTGAACAATTCTCAGGCCACCTTGGCTGAGTTGCATCGCATGCTTAGGACTGTTGAAGACGGGATGAAGGGTAAAAGTGTACCTCCGGTTAATCAGCCCGTCTTAGCCATTGGAAGTGGCAAAGGAAAGAAACGGAAGGGCCCTCCTAAGAAAAATTGGAGGGAAAAGGTTCATGTCGGGTCGTCCAGTAATGGCTCGAGAACCAAGTCTTCCCACATTCCTTGTGTGGCCAACCCCAATGAAGCCGACTGTTTTTATTGCAAAGAAAAGGGCCATTGGAATAGAAGCTGCCCCAAATACTTACAGGACGTCAAGGATGGGAAAGTAAAGCCATCGACAGCAGGTATATACACTATCTCTAAAAACTCACCATCTTCTAGTTCTTGGATCCTTGATACAGGATGTGGTTTTCACATTTGTTCTGATTTGCAGGGCCTAAAGGAAAGCAGGGAGGTGGAGCACGGTAGACTGAACCTGATCATGGGCAATAGGAGATCGTCCCCTGTTACCAAGATCGGAGTATATAGTTTAGTGCTTAGTAGTGATGTTAGCTTAGAGTTGTTTAATTGTTGTTATTCGCCAGAAATGGCAAGAAACATTATTTCATTTCACGCGTTATTCAGACAAGGATTTCAATTTTCATTTGATAATAAAATTGGTTCGATTTCTGTTTTCAAAAATGGTATTTTGATTTTTACTGCTTATCCTTGTGATGGTGTATATGAAACTGTTGAATGTGTTGACAATTTAGGACATATTGTAAATTATATTGATTTTACTAGTGGTGTAAAAAAGGCATGCCTGTGGCATAGTCGGCTTGGGCACATCAGCAAGAAACGCATCGCCCAACTCCAAAAGGATGGAGTGTTGGAATCATTCGACCTCAATGATGTATGTGAATCTTGTCTGTTGGGCAAGATGACTAAATCACCTTTCAAAGGGTCTTTTGAAAGAGGTGAGGGTCTGCTGGACATTAATCACACGGATGTGTGTGGTCCATTCAGATCAACCACAAAGGATGGCATGCGGTTCTACGTGACCTTTACTGACGATTTTAGTAGATACGGTTATATCTACTTAATCAAGCACAAGTCCGAAACCTTTGAAAAGTTCAAAGAGTTTAAGAACGAAGTAGAGAATCAATTAGGCAGGAAGGTAAAGATGCTCAGGTCCGACAGAGGCGGAGAGTATCTTAGTACCGAGTTCCTAGACTATCTAAAGGAATGCGGAATAGTTTCGCAGTTAACACCTCCTAGAACACCATAGTTGAACGGTGTTGCTGAGAGGCGTAACTGAACCCTGTTAGACATGGTTCGTTCCATGATGAGTCGAGCTTCACTTCCCATTCACTTCTGGGGGTTTGCCTTAGAGACTGCCGCCTATATCCTCAATCTTGTCCCGATTAAGAAGGTTGCAAAAAACCTCATGAAATGTGGACGGGGAAAGTTCCCTCGTTGGCACATATCAAGGTCTGGGGGTGTGAGGCTTTCGTTAGACGAGAGACTCAAGATAAACTCGCAGAAAGAAGCGAAAGGTGTTTCTTCATTGGTTACCCCAAACAGTCCTTTGGATATCTATTCTAGAGACTGAGCGAGGACGTGGTCTTTGTAGCTAGACGAGCGGTCTTTCGAGAGAGAGAGAGAGAGCTCATATTCAAAGAGGACGGTGGGAGCACCATTGATCTTGAAAAAATTCAAGAGTCATCAGATGACGCAACCTTAGGAGAAACTAGCAACCAACATGAGAAAGAAGTTCCTGTTGGTCCGACTGATGTATCCTTACCTCTTAGGCGCTCCGGTAGAGTTAGCATGCAAAACCCGAGTTTTATGGCTTCCATATAACTACGGATGGGGACACGTTTGTCAGTGATAGGACACTGATAAATTTGGATGAGCCAGCTAACTACCAGGAAGCAGTGGCGGGCCCTGAGTCTGCCAAGTGGAAAGAGGCAATGGATAGCGAGATCAAGTCCATGTATGACAATCAAGTTTGGAACTTGGTCGACAACGTACCAGGTCGAAAGACAGTCGGGTGCAAGTGGATCTTCAAGAAGAAGACCGACATGGACGTGAAAGTACACACTTTCAAGGCAAGACTGGTTACGAAGGGCTTTACTCAAACCCCAGGGGTTGACTATGATGAGACCTTCTCACCAGTAGCCAAGATAAAGTCTATTAGGATAATGCTGGTCATAGCTGCGTTTCATGACTATGAAATTTGGTAGATTGACGTCAAAACCGCTTTCCTTAATGGGAAGTTGACTGAGGATGTTTACATGAATCAGCCAGAGGGTTTTGTCGATGCAAAATATCCTAATAAGGTGTGTAAGCTTGAGAGATCGATCTACGGATTGAAACAAGCTTCTCGCAGCTGGAATCTTTGTTTCCATGAGGAAGTCAAAGAGTTTGGCTTCTCTAAGAGCGAGGATGAGTCCTGCGTATATGTCAAGGCTAGTGGGAGTATAGTCACTTTTCTGGTGCTGTATGTTGATGACATACTGCTCATGGGAACGACATTCCAACCTTGCAAGATGTCAAGTCTTGGCTTGGGAAGTGTTTCGCCATGAAGGACCTAGGAGAGGCTGCCTATATTCTCGGGATAAGAATATTGAGAGATAGCAAGAAGAGACTAATTGGACTTAGTCAGGGTACATACTTGGAAAAGGTACTAAAAAGGTTTAGTATGGAAAATTCCAAAAAGGGAGAGCTACCTATCCAGAGTAATGCAAAGTTGAGTAAGACTCAAAGTCCAAGTACAGACGAGGAGATAGCTGACATGAGTCGGGTACCTTACACTTCGACTGTGGGGTCAATCATGTACGCTATGACGTGTACTCGCCCTGACGTGGCCTTTGCTTTGAGCATGGTCAGTCGGTACCAGGGAAACCCTGGAAGGGCGCATTGGATAGCTGTGAAAAATATACTCAAGTATCTGCGAAGGACAAAGAACATGGTGTTAGTCCTTGGTGGCAGTGATACTTTGAGAATTGAAGGATATACAGATGCCAGCTTTCAGACAGATAGAGACAGGGGTCGGTCTTAGTCGGGCTGGGCATTCCTTTTGAATGGGGGAGCAGTAACTTGGAAGAGTTCCAAGCAAGAGACGGTGGCTGATTCTACATGCGAATCATAGTACATAGCGGCAAGTGAAGCGTCAAAGGAAGCGACTTGGCTGAAGAACTTTATCGGTGACCTTGGAGTAGTCCCGAGTATTCAGGAGCCCATGGAACTGTTCTGCGATAACGAAGGAGCGGTTGCCTTGACAAAGGAACCGCGAGACCATGGAAAGTCCAGGCATATCGACAGAAAGTACCACTACATCAGACATAGAGTAGAAGAAGGTCACCTCCTTGTAAAGAGGGTATCATAGGAAGATAATCCTACAGATCCCTTGACAAAGGCTTTGAGTAGGATTAAGCATAATCAGCATGCTAGGAGCATTGAATTAAGAGATGATATAAGTTTTTGTAATTAGATAGATTTTTGAAACTTGTAGTAATATAATTGTATTTGAATTTAGTGATTTAATAATGGAGATTTATTAATGAGTAATGGTTTACTACTTTTGTCAATACTTTGTCATTGTGTTTCATTTTGCATGTTTTACTTCCTGAATAATTGGATTATTCAAATGTCCACAGTTGCTCATACACTTAGGGAGTAAGTATGAAGTAAGACTGTCATGAATTGGTTTGTAGATTTTCTAAGGAGTTAGACATTGCAATAAGATTGCTGCAACGTTCATGCGTACTTGGAAATGGAGATTTGAGTATTGGATAAACCCGCGCTCAATGGATTGCTTCATGGATTGTATCACGAGCAATGTTGAGACGATAACATCTTTTGATCTTTAAGCTAAGATATATATGAGTTATGATTTACTAGGCGGGTTGTTCATTGATAATACGAAAATGCATCGGTAACTCGGTGTTATAAAACGTGTTATTGTGAGTGATTTGTCTGGTAAAAGACATAAGTATATAAGCCGAAGCTTATTCATCCCTTGACCCTAACGGGGAACAGATATCTGTAGGCATCTCGATGAATTCGAAGTTGACTAATAGGGTTGGCCAACCGGGACTAAATTGACTTGGTCAATTAGTAGTCTAAGAGTCATATGCAAATCGGAAATCGAGAAATAGTGAATCAGACCAGGATTGATTTTAATCCATGTCTTGAGTCTGGAAATATCTTGTTGGATGGAGGATCATCTGATCACTTATCTATGGACAGAACTGACTAGGTCAGAGTAAATTAACACCATTGTTACATTGCTTGAAATTGTGCCAACTCACTTGCAATATCAGACTTTCTTATTATTTGTCAATTCTAAAGTCTGTATAAATTAAATTTGAAGAGTAAATTACACTTTTAGCCCCTAAGTAGAGTTGATTTTTTTCAATTTTGGTTCTTAAATGCTTCCTTCGGCAATTTTGGTCATTGCCCTTCCTCCTTGAGGTTGAGGGTTCAAGCCTCGTTTGAGGCATAGGTGGATTTTAGGTGTAGATTAAGAGTAGGATATGTTAGATTTGCCGTTCTAAAAAAAACATTTTGAGGTTCTTGTTACGTTTTTGGTCCCTTTCCAAGTAATATAACTCTTTTTGATCTAAGTATAGTTGATTTTTACAATTTTGGACCCAAAAAATATAGTCCCTTTTTACTTAGAAGAGAGACCAAAATGCTACAAAATCAAAAAGAAAACTTTTTGGGACCAAAATTTGAAAAACAACTATACTCAGAACCAAAAACATAATTTACTTAAATTTATATAAAGTTTTAATTCTTGATTTTACCTTTAATGCCAACTATAATAACTGCAGCACAACGATTGCCATTAGCAGTTTATTTGACCTAAATCCACCATTCCCTGTAGGCGAGCACCGAGCACCGGTGTGAAACATTGATCGAGCAACTCTTTTTTGTAGAAATAAATTCAGTTTTGGTGTCAGTGGTAGACCTTAGTTTCAAAATATAGTAAACTCAATGAATAATGTACACATGGAAAAATCAATAAAGCTTAAATAAAAAATTACAAATTTGGTCCTTGTGGTATAATGTCTATTCAATTTTGATGTATGTGCAAAATGGTCGTTCTAGAAAAGTTAACTGTTGGATAGTTAGATTTTACTATCCAGTGACCAAGAATGTTACAAAATCCTAAAATAAGGAGCAAATCTACAAGTGAAAACATTTTGGGACCAAATCTACAAGCGAAAACATTTTAGGACCAAATGTTTAAAAGTAAGCTAAACGCAATGACAAAAAATGGAATTTACTCATAAATATTTTTTATATTAGTTTACTCATAGTAATGTTTAATTATATACCTGTTGTTTATGAATCATGGTAATGAAGTCAATTTTTGCCCTGTAGAATAAAAAACAGATATCCATTTTATTATCACATATTGTTTTAAGCTGTATACACCATCTCAATAAAATCAAGAGTTTATAATCTTAATAGATCTGATAGTGAATGCAAGAAATAACAGTATACTTGAAGTTCTTTACCTAAAATAACCAGGGGTAGTGTACCTGCAGGCATGAAAGAGTTGTTTTTAACATGTAGGCATGAACTTTCATGCAACACAATTGTTTTAACATTTCCAAAGTATTTAACCACGTCTACTTGTATATATGCACCCTCCATACTTGTTTTTCATCGGATGCAATTGCCTCTGTCTTATGAGGACTACTTGTATCGCTGATCATAGCCAGTAAAGAAGTTAAACATGCTAGAAATCTTATTCTTGATTTCAAATGGCTTTGAGTCCGTCAAGTTAAGGTACATTCAAAAATCATAGTTGGAATAGAAAATAATTATATAAACAATGAGTAGATAAAAGCCAAAACGATTGTTATCGAGAAGACATAGACCTTTGTCGTGATAGGGTTTGTGAGGTGTCAGGAACATCTGTTGAGGCACTCTCAGATTCTAAGCTACATCTCACATGATAGCTCACTGACTTTAAATTGGTTAATCATCAAAAATTGAAATGCAAGTTCACGATATAAACAACATATTGACTTTGAAAATAATGAGTTTTCAATATTTACGCCGATGAAATGGTTTTGATTCAACCAAATTAAAATATTGAGTTAGAAAGCGTTATAATTGGATTGCCACCAATACACATACATATAGACACATATACATACAAACATACACATAAAGACACAAATACATACCTACACCAATACAAATCATACAAATCACTGCTTTAGACAATATAATTGCTAATATGAACACGAACTTTAAAACATGCCTCAAAATTCATCCGATAGAAGTTTCTAAAATGGGACAAATAACGGGTAGGTTAATGTCTGTCTGATTATGTTTACAATAGATGTGTGTTAGCTCTTTGAATAGACATAGAAAGTAGCAAAGGAGGGAAAGCATGGAAAATGCAGGGATTCAGATGTGTAGGTGTTCTGCAATCAAAATGACAAACAAATCAAAAGTAATGGAAGGGATGCGAGCTGTAACTAAATTTAGAAGCTATGTGAGCAAGAAAGGGATGTGAACTCCAAAGAGACCATTGACTTCAAGGAATATGATGATGTCGGCAAAAGATGGTCATGCTGTTGAGATTAAGGCTCATCAATTCCTGATTTTATGGATGTGGGGAGTGTCGAAGATGAAGCAGAAATTGTATGGGGAAGTTGCAAAAATCATTCCTGACTTTTTTGGGATTCGGGGTGAAATTGGAACCGAAAATAAGATTAGAAGCGGATAGTCTTGGCGGGAAAAGAATAAAATGGTTGCTAATAGAAGGACACGTGGCACAAAAGTGGTTTAGAAGAATGTTAAGTGGCAAACAAAGTTCATAAAATGGCCTAGCATAGCGTCGCTAAGGACCAACAATAGCGTCGCTATCTTCACCCTATAGCAGCACTAACCCCATTTTCTAGCTTTTCTCATAACTTAATTCCTTTAAAATCCAAGCTTGGTCATTCCGAGAACAGGATCTTACAATTTACTTTTATGCATTACAAATTCAATCACCAGATTAGTTGCATTTATCATTTCCTCACTAAAATAAAATTCTCTCAAATTTGTAATATTGGTGTGCATCTTCAGTTTTAAAATTCCCTTCATGAGTTAAGCATAAGGTACATATTATTGTTTTAAAATCTTGGATATATTCAGTGTGAAGTGTATATGTAGCATAGTAATTTACTTCTTGTTTCACATATATGTAGCATAGTAATTTACTTCTTGTTTTTTTTTTTGATAAACGGGGGCGTCCCCATTGATCAAGAAAAAAAAGACAAAAATACATAAAACAGTCCAAGCACTCAGAAGGAAGCTAAATAGAAGCAGTCTTCAGACAAGGAGGGGCCAAGGATGGCTTACACCCTCAGAATAAAAAGGGAGAGAGCAAGCAGCCACAAAGGGAGAATAGGCAAAAAGGAAACAACCCTCCACATCAGGGGAGAGACCAGACCCTTTTAGCGAGAAGAACATTAGGGGAAGGTTTCAAAGACAGACTCACCGGTCTACAACGGACATCATCAATAATATTCTTGACCACAGCATGATACGATCTTCTTTTATTCTTAAAAATCTGGTTATTTCTTTCTTGCCAAATGTGGTAGACAGCTCCAGCAAGCACAAGTCTTCGGATAACAGACCAAATGGTCTTACCCTTAAAGATGGGCTTAAGAAGATTGATGATATCCGACTAGCGATCAGATCAGTGGGGAAGGAGAGGTTCATGACATGCTGGGGATCATGCCAAATCATAGAAGGGAAAGAACATTCAAAGAAAAGATAGGGAAGGGAATCAGAACAATCACCGAAGAAGGAACATATGAGATTCGAGTTAGGCTCCCAGCTTCTGATTTTATCATGAGTCTTGAGACGATCTTTAAGAGCAACCTAGAGAATGAAAGCATGTCTAGGAATATTCTGGGAGAACCAAACAAGATGATACCAGTATGTTGGGTGTTAAAATCGTTTAAGTATGTAAACAATGACTGGAAATTAAGTAGTACTAATCAATCACATAGTAATAAGAACAGTAAGAATAGTTTATGAACAATGATATCAATAACTTGTGCCGAATGCTTGATTGATTTAGGGTTTTACTGTTTTGGACGATTACAACTCGCACTCGACACGGTATGGTATCACTGATATTTATATTAAATCAGTGATACGCATATTACAACTTTATTACAGAGAATATCGTATCAGAGTACTAGCCAATAGAATATTAGATTCATGCAACATGTATTGTACTGTACGCGTGCTCACAAAAGTTTGACAGGCTGTGAAGTCTTCGGATCCTCCGTGCATCACACTTCGGAGTCTTCAGACTTCGGGGTTCTTCTTGTAATTTATTACTTCGGGGTCACAAGCAGGAGGTCTTCGGATGGTTGAGCACTTCAGCACAAATAGGCTCAACAATCTCCCCCTTTGTGTGAAGTGCATCCGAACCCTATCTTTGTTGCCGGTAGTGTTTCTTGTAGGCTTGCTTCAAAGTGTACCTCACTGTCAACCACCAGTTGAGGTGTTCTCTCACTTTCTTTTTCTCCTGCCAGTTGTTCACAAAGCAGTTGTTTACCAGGGCCAGAACTTGTTTGATAGACTCCGAAGGGAAGTGACCCATGAAGTCAATTTCGAAGAATTTAGTGACAAGAGTTTCTTTGTCACTAGACAATCCTTAGAACACCACACCCCAGGGCTTGTCAACAATTTGCCCAACCTTCAAATGCTCAAAGTTTTCTATTGTGGTAGGTGGGGGTGCAAGGGATTGATTGAAGAGTTCAGCCACAACAATATCGAACCTGGCTACTCTTAGAAGATAGTTTCTGAAGAAGGAGGAGATGTGAGTTTTGGCTAGTGCGAAGACCCCCATATCTTCGCACTCATTGCCAGCTGAGAATTTCAGGATATCAAGAAGAGATATGAAGTCCGAAGGATTCATAATTGGGAAGTCAACAATGGTGAACTTCGACTCTTCATCTTCATTTATCCCCCGAAGTACGAAAAAATTTAGGTTCTGAAAACCTACATACTCCTCTCCTCTCTTGATGTAAATTATTTTAACTATTTTCTTCTCACTCCATACATAGTTCGGAGCTTGGATGAACTTTGCATGGAATGCAACTTTTCTTGTCTTGTACTCCGGCAGCTGTTCTTTTGGCACATTCCTTTCAAATTGTAGAAAGGCGAATGTCTTCGGGTTGTAAGGGAGATCCAGCTACTGGTTTTTGCCATTCTTTGTTTCAAGGCTCTTGAGTGGAAGCCTGTTGTTAATGTGAAAGTCATTGAAACCAATGGCCCTGATTAACTCCTCGGTCCATGTTTGGTTCTCAATGGCAATCTTGTTGATTTCGAGGATCTTCCTATACTCCTCTTCTCTTTCTTTGTGGGCTTGCTCCATGTGAGGAGCAATCCTTATTTCTTTCACCAAAGGCTGAGAACTGGAACCACCTGCTTCAGTTGTCGTTGTGGTTCCAAAGGTGGGCCCAACCTTGGAGGGAATTGGAGGGATAAAGGGTGGTCTTCCCAAGATTGTTGATTGGTGGGTAGTTTGTTGTTCGGTGGTTGTTTTTGCCGGGTCTGCGGAGGTTGGAGTCTCTAGAGCTTGAGACCCTTTAGCTTCTGATTCTTCCCTTTGTGAAGGATGAACAATGTGTTCACCCTGAGCAATTTGCTGGGGTCTCCCTCTTTCAGCCTGTGATCTCTCCATTTTTAAGGAGACGTTGATCATGGGTTGAAGTGTGGTTTTCAACTTTGTGACCACATCTGTGATGATGGCCTGGTTTGTAGTTCGAATCTCCTTGGCAAAAGTAGCAACTGCGGAGGATGACAATTCCGCAGTGAGCTCTTCTACACATTTGTGGGCATCAGAAAGGTGTTTGGCAAACCCTGTCTGGTATTGTGAGTTAAAGGACTCAATTGAGCCCCGAAGATCATGTAGCTCCTTGGTCACTTCGGAGTTAGATAACTCCATTTTTCTCACCAGCTCCTCAATCTTTTTATTATTTTGCTCCTTAAGGAGCCGGTGCCTCTCATCTATCTGCTCAACCACGGTGTTGAGATTTCCTTCAATAACCCGTTGGATTTCCAGTTGTTTCTCCAGAACACGTTGTTCCGAAGTCTTGACCAATTCTTCCATTTTCCCGGTCAAGGATTTTTGGACCTCAGCAATCAGGTCCTCAACACTGGCTTCAGGCTTCTTTGTGGGATCGAAGCTAGTGTTGGATTGCAGCAGGGCATCCAATTTGCGGTTGAGGATTTTGTATTGTTTCCCCAAAATGAAGTCTGTATCATCCAGACTTTCATCATCGTTTTCCTCTATTGTGATAGGCGCCATGTGGAAGGCGGCCATGGCTTCTTCGGTGGATGGTGGTTGTGAAGAAATGTTGGCTTCAAAATCGAAGTCATCTTGGAATGGATAATCAGGCAGTGATGTATCCATACCAGATGGAGGGATAGGTGGTACATCTGTGAAGGTTGATTTTGGTGGAGAAGAAGGAGGTGTTATATGAGGTGGTGTGGGTGGTCTGGTTGATTTAGGTGGTGAAGGAGGTTCAATAGTGTTTGGTGGAGTTGGTGGTCTGGTTGTTTTGGGTGGTGATGGAGGTTCAGTGGTAGCTGGTGGAGTTGGTGGTCTGGTTTCATGGATTGGTGAGGATTGGTGTTCTTCTTCCTCCTCTTCTGGAATGGCTTCGGTGGGGTTTTTCTCTGATTCCGAAGACTTATCCACAATGGTCATTTTCCTTGACCGCTTCGGTTGTTTCCTCTTCGTAGTGGTCTGCTCCGAAGCCTTTCTCTTTTTCTCTGTTTTCTTTGGACCACTTGGTCCACCGGTCGTTTTCTTCTTGCCCTTAGCTTTCGTTTGGGCTTTTGTTGATGCAGTGTGAATTTCTTCCTGAGTAACTACCCGAACAGGGTATGGAATAATAAGAGTATTCCTGTAAGTGTTTACTTTATTGCACTCCATGGACACTTTGGAGAGCATAGCTTGAGGAATTTGGGCACAGAAGGTTGTCGGTTCGTCATCTAGGACAGGAATTGCAATGGGAGTGTATTTCATCTCAGCAAGCGAGGGATCAGGAACATACCCTGCTTGCTGGTAGTGGGCATGCACAACAATCGCCCAGAATCTGGCATTCGAAATTTCTGTCCCCTTCAGGCTGTGGTTTATGTGGGAGCAGAAATCAGCCCATAGAATCGATGCGAAATCTACCTTGACATCATAGTAGATTCCATACAGGAGGCCTTGGAAGGTAACGCTTGCAGAGTCCAAGCCGGAGGTTCTTCCTGAAAGACATCTGAGAAAGATACTGAAGTAGTATCTCCAAAGATCGGGGAGTTGGTTTTTCTTGAACATGCTTATCTTTTCAAGAGGAGGTGTGTAGCCCATTTCGTTGAACATTGCAACGAGTTGATCAGCAGAGGGAATAACCATCTCCTTGGAGTTGTAGACTGGAAGACGGAGGGCTTCAGCGAACTTCTCCTTGGTTAGTTGCACCTTCTTGGTTTTGCCCTTGGAATCAACAGCCTCATAGAACACCGATTTGACGTGGTTGTTGGAGTCGAACAAAGCATTTGATGTGTAGTGTGCCCTGTGAACCATAGTCGCAGGGATTGATGGAGTGCAAGTTAGGGCATAACCGAGAACTGACCTTTTTAAGCATTCAACCACTGCATCAATTGGTTGAGGGTAGAGTTTCAGATCGTTACGGAGAACCAGGTTAGCAGATTGGTTTTTGAGAACAGGAATTGAAATAGCTTTAGTTGTTTGAGATGATGCTTCAGCCATTGTTGAAGTGTTGAGGAGAATGGATAAACTTAGGTTTTCTGAGAGAGTTTTTGCAGAGGAGATTTGAGTGCTATGATCGCGTAAAGAGATGAACTGATGGGTCGTGAGGTATATATAGTATTCGTGGTCCCAAGGCCATTTAATACACGTGGGAATTGGTCCACTAATATTATGACACCTCAGCGCTTAGCCGTTCCACTTTCTCTGCAAAAACGGAACCGTTCGTTTGTCAGTCATCATTATTTAAAATTGAACCGCCACTTTCACACGATCTTATTGTTACGATTTGCCACGATTGTCTCAGTGACAGCTGTGTAACAACGGTTATTAAATTCAAAAGAATGTTTGTCTCTGAGATAATCATAAATGTGAAAAATCATTTGAACAATAAGTTTGACTTCGGATCAATGTGGATAATAATGACCGTTACTAGTACTCTTCGGAGTGGATAGATAAAGTGAGTGTTATGATTAACTTAGAAGGGTGTTAATAACACTTCAGATAGCAACATTCGTTTGTGAAGTGTTTGTTGATACTCCGAAGTCCATTTGTTATCTTTTTGTTTTTCTTGAGTATGTCTTGTTTTAAATTTTGAGTGATGCATGATAACACTTAACCTTGACTTCCCTAAATATTATGAAATGAAGATTTAACAAGTTAATGTTCAGAATAATTCGAATCATGTTGGAAGTCCATTTTTCATTTCGAAGTCTGTTTGATTCAATATCAGTCATGAATGTATAAGCCTAATCACCCCATTACCAACTTGATTTCGCATTTTGAACAGCTATTTGATCGAACTTCTGTGCTTCAAAATTTTCATTCTAAATAATTTTAACATTCTTTGCATTTGAAATTTAAAGAAATTTTCATTTTTGAATTGAACATCAGAAATGTTTTTAGAAATTGGATTGACTTTGAAGAACCTTTTGAAAAACCTATTCCATTTCATCAATTGAAGTGTTTGGATACTAGGCTCTGATGACAAGCCTTTGAGCTTCGTACACCACTTCAACTTTATCATTTAAGATAGATTACTTGAAATGTTCATATTCTCTACAAAGTACTCGACTATGTTATAGGAGCTCCTTGTATTGTTATTTAAAGCAGATGAATATGCCTTTGAGTGCTGATTTATCTTTCTTTTGCACTCCCTTGTTTATCTTTTTGTCTTGTTTGTTGTCTTTGAATCTTTTGACAATTTGTTTTTTGTTTACCCCTTTTTTTGAGTTTTTCTATTTGTCCTTTTTATCTTTTCCTTTTAGGATTTGCTTATCCGAAGAGACAAAATTTCACCATTTAGTTTCTTTCTTTGGTGCTTTTTGGTTTTGTTTTGTGCAATCCTCAAGTTTGAGAAACTTCATTTAGTTCAATTTTGAAACAACAATGAAAAGAGATTTAAATTTACTTATCAGACGATGTTGGTACTATTTTTGAAGAAAACTTCGGAACGCTTGAGTTATCATGTGTAGTTTTGAGGCTACATGATTAGTTTGATGTTGAAGCGAGTCAAGTTCAGAAGGGAGGTCAGGAATAGACATTATGTTAAGGATATTAGAATCAAACAAGACTTCATATTATAAAATAGCCTTAACCTCACTCCGAAGTCTGTTCTTTTACCAGTGTTTCAAGTCGATTCCCAAATACCTATTAGTGCAATAAGGTATGTTTATCAGAATCTAAAATCAAAGTTTTGTCCTTTAGTCAGGTAGTTCATGAAAGTAAGGTTAAACTTTGTCCTTTGTGCATCAAAACGTTTAATGTATGTTCAAGAACCTTTATTTTTCTTGTTTTTGATTTTTCTTTGAAATAAACCTTTTTGTGATTATTCTTAAGAAGCAAAGTCAAAATATGTTTTAACGATTTTACCATTTAAGATCTTTATTCTTCAGAATTATCTGTTCCGTAGAGCTCCGAAGTGATAAAGTACTTCGGGGTACTGCGGTGTAACAATGTGATGTTTTAATTGTTTTACTCCGATGATCTCCGAAGCGATAAAGCACTTCGGAGTGCTGCGGAGTGTTATGAATTTTATTTTGTAAGTGAAAAGATTAAGAGAAGGATTGAGCAAATCTGAGATTTATTGTAGAGTTGATCCATCAATCATTCCAAGTCTATGAACAATCCTTGTAAATGCCTATTCATTTAAAGCCTTTGTGAAGATGTCTGTCAATTGTTCTGTTGTGTGAACAAAGTACACTTCTATATTCCCCTCCTCAACATGACTTTTGATAAAGTGATAGCGAAGAGCTATGTGCTTTGTCTTGGAATGTTGAACATGATTGTGGAAAATCCGAATTGCAGTTTGTGAGTCACAAAACAGTGGAATCTTTCTCATGTTGATAGCATAATCTTTCAGTTGACTCTGGATCCATATGATTTGGGAAGTACAAGCCGTAGCAGCCACATATTCGGCTTCAGCAGTGGAGATAGAGACACAAGTTTGCTTCTTAGATTGCCAACTAATTAGCTTTCCATCAAGGAATTGACAGCCCCCTGAAGTGCTTTTGCGATCAATAGAGCATCCACCAAGATCTGAGTCTGAATAAGCTTGTATGTAGAAGTCGGAGTTTGCTGGATACCACAGGCCATAAGCAAATGTGCCATGAAGATATTGAAAGATCATCTTAACCGCAGCCAAATGAGGTTCTCTTAGGTCAGCCTGATATCTTGCATAATTGCAGACTGCGAACATGATATCAGGGCGACTGGCTATGAGATAGAGCAGTGATCCAATCATGCTTCGGTATTGCTGTATGTCTGTCTTTGGTTTGTCCAATGAAGGATTTAATCTTGTACCTGCAGGCAATGAAACTTTAGCTTTGGAGCAGTTAGTCATTCCGAAGCGTTCAAGCAAACTCTTCGTGTATTTTTGTTGATTGATAAAGATCCCCTCATTAGATTGTTTTATTTGTAATCCAAGAAAGAAATTAATCCTTCCCATCATACTCATCTGAAATTTGCTTTTCATTAGTTTTTCAAAATCTTTTAACAAATTAGGGTCAGTGGATTCGAAGATTATGTCATCCACATAGATTTGGACTAACATCAAATGAGATCCAACTTTCTTTCTGAAAAGTGTTGGATCCACTGAACCTTGTTTAAAGCTTGATTCTTTTAAAATTTTTGTCAAGGTCTCATACCAAGCTCTTGGAGCTTGTTTTAAACCATAGACAGCCTTGTCTAGCACATAGCAATGGTTTGGATGTTCTCTACTTTCAAAGCCAGGTGGTTGTTCAACAAAAATGGTTTCCTCGAGATCACCATTCAGAAAGGCACACTTGACATCCATTTGAAAGACATCAATGTTTTTGTGTGCAGCATAAGCCAAAAGTATCCAAACTGATTCGAGTCTGGAAACAGGAGCAAATGTTTCTTCATAATCAATCCCCTCCTGTTGACAACGAGCCTTGCTTTGTTCCAAACCACATTGCCTTCGGTGTCTAGTTTGTTTCTGTACACCCATTTCAGACCAACAATTGAAGCATTTGCAGGTTTTGGAATAAGCCTCCAAACTTTGTTTCTTTTAAATTCTTCTAATTCCAACTGCATTGATTCAATCCAGTCAGGGTGATCGAAAGAATCTTTAACATTCTTAGGTTCTACCTTGGAGATAAAGACATTGAACATGTACAATTCCGAAGTGTTGTTTAAGTCAAGTTGTCTTTGGTGAAGTTGTGCACGAGTCAATACTCTATCTTGAACGTTACTGATGACTAGTGATGGTGGATGATTTTTCGTCCATTTATCCAAAGGAGGATAGTTTCGATCAAAATCGGGTGGTCCTTCAGAATCAATATCTTCGATATCTAAAGGATATCCCGAAGTGGAAGGGAAATCACCCATTATGAAATGATTGTTTGAATTAGTTGCATTTGACTGTGGTGTGTACAGTTGTGAAGTATAGTTTAGAGTGTTCTCCCCCTCGACAGCTGTTGGTGTTGAGGAAGTGGTTACTCTATCCGAAGCGATAGGGGTTGCTAAGTTTGGAGTGATAATCTCTGGCTCCCACTGGATTGATGGATACAGGGACATGATATGAGAGATTTCCCGTGGGGTTGAAGTTTGACTGCTGTTTGGCTCCCCCTCAACACTAGCATTCCTTTCACTTTGGTTTGATGGCTCCCCCTCAACAGATGATGGTCTTTGCACACTACTTGTAGAAGACTCATCAGGTCCATCTGTGAGTTTGGACAATTCGGACACATGGTTATCAGGTGCCCTGGCTTCGGAGTCCACAGCCCTAACAGGTGGATCGAACAGAAGAGCGAAGTCTGTATCAAATGTAGTGATTTGTACAACATCCACAGCAGGCTTTGGAAAGATGGATGACATGGGGAATGGATGCAAAGACTTCTTGATGTAGTAATCATCAAACCTTAGGTTGAAGGTTTCTTCAATCTTTCGAGTCCTCTTGTTCATGACTTTGTAAGCTTTTGAGTCTTGAGAGTATCCAAGGAAAATCCCTTCTTCTGATTTTTCATTGAACTTTGTCAAATGGTCTTTCAAATTCAAGATGAAACACCTACAGCCAAAGATGTGAAGGAATTTGACATTTGGTTTTCTGCGATTGAGTACTTCATAAGGTGTGATGTGAAATCTCTTGTGAATGTAGGATCTATTTTGAGTAAAGCAGGCTGTAGAAATGGCTTCGGCCCAGAAGTACATGGGCAAATTTGCAAAATTAAGCATAGTTCTAGCTGCTTCACACAAAGAACGATTTCTCCTTTCTACAATTCCATTTTGTTGTCGAGTGTATGGTGATGAGAAGTTGTGACTAATCCCTTTTGTTTTCAAGAATCCATCAAGAGTTTGATTTTTGAACTCCGAACCGTTGTCACTGTGCACAGTTCTGACCTTTTTGTTTAGCATCATTTCCATTTTCCTTATGAAGTTAATGATTTCTTCAGCAGCATCTGATTTGTTTCTTATAAATAACACCCAAGTAAACCTTGAATAATCATCAACTATCACAAGTATGTACTTCTTCTTTCCAATTTACTCTACTGCGGATGGACCACACAAGTCCATATAGAGAAGTGAAAGGGGTTCGGTGATTTTGGAATTGATCACAGTTGGATGCCTTTGTTTTGTTTGCTTGCCATGTTCATATACAGAACAAAGTGAATCATTGTCAAATTTGAGAGCAGGCATTCCACGAACCAAATCCATAGCCACTAACTTGTTTAAGTCTTTGAAGTTCAAATGAGCAAGTCTTCGGTGCCAAAGCCAGCTAACATCAGAGTTGGCTTTTGAGAGAAGACAAAAGGATTGCCCACCAGTTACAGGCTTTAGATTTAAGGGAAAAATTGATCCCTTCCTTGCAGACTTGAGTAAGACTTCGTTTGTTTCTTCTTTTGTGATGACACTCCCTTGGTTGTTAAATGTAACTGCGTTACCCATTCCAACTACCAATTGAGATATACTCACAATATTGTGTTTTAACCCTTCAACAAATGCCACTCTGCTGATTGTGAATTGGCCATTTGTTATTTTACCATAACCCCGAATTGGACATGTTTCATTATTACCGAAGCGTACATTTCCAGCATCATCCAATGTTCTATAATCTCTAAGATATTCCCTCTTCCCTGTCATATGTCTTGAGCAGCCACTATCCATGTACCATTTAGTGTCGTACCGCTCAGTAGACATTACCTGTAATTAATCAAGAATGAGTTGGTACCCAATCAATCTTGGGTCCTCAAGGTAAGTGAAGGATTCTTGAATCCATTTTTCTACGGCCTCTTCTGATATTTCATTTGCATTTAAGTTGATCAGATTCTCTGAAGCCTCGTGTGATGAGCTTGATTCCGAAGAGTCTGAGCATGATTCTGAAGAGCTTTTTGTGAAAATTGTTGAGTCCGAGGTGATTGACAGAATGTAAGTCTTCGAAACCCATTTTTGTATGGATGATTTTGACTTCGAGGTTTTTGATGTTGTCTTTTTACTTGAAAGTATTGAACTTAAAGATGATTTTGAAGATGTTGTTTTAGCAATAAAATTTTCATTCAAATCATTTCTTTTCCAGTTTTGTTTTGATTTTTCAATTGTTGACTTCCTTGAGATTGAGCTACACAACGTAGAGGTACAAAGGTACTCTTCGTATGCCAATTTGAAGTCGTTTAGTGAAAGATTCTTATCTTTAAACAGATCCAAATTTTTGTCTAGCCATTCATGAAATGTGTCTATCAAGTTGTTTCCTTTTGAAAATGTTTTCTTTGTGGGTTTTTGAAATTTTGGATTGGGAAAGTTAGGTTTTATCGATGTAAAAGTTGGTTTACCATTTTGATTTTTGACTTCTGAAACCTTTGAGTTAAACGGTTTTGTTCCAGAAGTTGAAGCAATTGCTTCATTTTGTTTCAAGCCTCCGAAGAGAGTTTTTCTCTTCACAAGATTCAGCGTTTGTTTTGATTTCAAGTTTGCAGCAATAGGTTTTTGAATTGGTTTAGTAATCACTATTGCTGGTTTTGATTTTTGGAGAATTTGAGGTCTTTTCAAAATTTGAGGCTTTTGTACCGAAGCTTTGGTAATTGAGACCTTTGGTTTTGAAGCAGCATTTTCTGAGGTTTGTGACAACGACACACTCTCACATGATTCCATTAATTGAAAAACATCCATCTTCGGAGCTGCGGGTTTTTCCACAACTTGAATTTGTTTGTTGTTTCGATTAGTGTAGATGTGATTATTATTTTTGAGATTTAAAAGGTGTGACATGTTTTTAGGAATCTTTTCTTTCTCATAACAGAGACGATTGTAAATGTTGTGACCATACATGTCTTGTTTTCTTATGTTGATTTTTACTTCCATTCTTTCATTCATTTCATTTTCAACCATTTTAGAAGATGAGAGGAATCCTTCCTCAGTGATTGTGGAATTATCCTCCTCAAGAAGTTTTTCTAAATCGTTTTCAACCAAAGGTGATCCACCTGGTTTCATAAAGATGGCATTTTTGAAATAAGATATCTTTGGATAGATACAAGCCACATGAACTAGCCTTTTTGAATTGTCCTTAAGATATTGATCATAAGAGACACAAACATCTGAGATTTGTAATTTTGATTTCACAATTTCTTTGTTTTCAAAAGTTTTAGGTTCACAAACAACTTTTTCTTTTCCTTTGTCCTTCGAAGACAGTTGTGATATGTCTTCGGAGGGTGATTCGGATGTGGAGGATGATTTTAATAAAGTTAATGAAGAACAATCAATTTCCTTCATATCCGAATCGCTTTGAGAATCATTCTCAGATGCGGTTTCAACTGTAACCTTTTCTTTGTTTTCAATTTGAGGAACATTCTTTTTCAAGATTGAGATTTCTTGTGGCAATAATTTCAACAGATTATCAGCAGTGAGATGTTTTTCTACAGATACCAAACCATGTTTATACGAAGAGTTGGTCACTTCGGACCCAGATACTATAGATTCACACTCATAAGATATACTATCAACTTCCTTAAACTTAAACTCAATAAAAGGTAATAGTTGTCTATGTTGAACATTGCACACATCAGCTGAATGATAGATACGTGTAATATGAGCATATAAACGTTTTACAGTTTCACAAAATCTATTGCATTGTATCAAAATTACATCATGATTGTTCAAAAGTTTTTCTCTATTCTCTTCTAGCAATGAGATTCTTAGGTTAGACTTTTCTAGGGCTAGCTTCAAACTTTCTACTCTCCCCCTCAAGCTGAGAATCTCCTGCTCACTGAGTGTCTCCCTATTTTTCACATCAATAAGCATTTTATGCATCACAGAACAATCATGAGTTATTTCATTTATGATAGGAGTTGATTGAGAAATAGGAATTTTAAAAGTTGAGAGAAGTTTGGATACCTGCTCAGGAATGGTCAGGCGTACGTCATTTGCCATCAAACATATCTCCTCATCATCATCCGTAGTGTCGTCAGACCAGGTCTTTGGATTCACAGCTTCAATCATCTTATTCATCTCCGAAGTGTTAAAACCAAGACCAGCAGTTGATCCATAACCCAGCATCTCCTCATCAGCTGTCTCCTCAGAAGTACTTTTCAGAAAGCTCTTACCATCATCATATGCCATGAAGGCACTATGAGTTGGCTTTCTTACTTCTTCATCTTCTGAATCAGAAGACCAGACTTGATAAGATCCTTGATAATCCTCAGCAGCCATCAGGGCTAAGTCTTTTTTCTGTTTCCTTACTTCTTCCATCTTCATTGCATAGTAAGCTTCATCCTTCACTTGAGGTTTCTTCTCATTTTGTTTACGAAGCATACAATCTTTAGCAAAGTGATTTTTACCATGACAGTAATTGTAGTCATAGCCTGAATCGCCAGAAACCCTTTTCTCTTCTATTTTCTCTTTTGATGACTCTGAAGCCTGTTTTTCAGATGGCTTCGGAGTAAAAGACTTTGAATTTTCATCCTTCGGAGTGAACATTTCTGGTTTGGGCTTCGAATTGAAGTTTGATTTGTTGAAGTTCTTAACAAAAGGCTTCCCAGAGTTGTTTTTAATGAATGGTTTCTTGAACCTTCGACTGTTAGCAGCATAGAGAGCGACGGTTTCACCATTGTCATCAACCATATAGGCAGCTATTTCTTCATCACTGGTTTCTTCTTCTTCTTTTGAAACAAGGGCAAGTGGTCCAGATCCAGTATTCTCACTTTTACGACCCACAACATCTGGTTCATGTGACTTTAGCAGATTGTACAGAGCAGCCAACTTGTACTTCTCAATGTTTTCATAGGATTTAACCATGAGCATGATTGGTCTCCATTCTTTGCGAAGACTATAAAGAAATTTAATGTTGATCTCCTGTTGGCTTTGTGTATCCCCATACTTGTCTAGGGTATAGATCATGTTGCTAAGACGTTCATAGCATGCTTCGAGAGACTCATTCTCTTCTTGTTTGAAGTTCCCGAAGTCTGCAATAATTTCTTAAACCTTGCTGGTGTGAAGAATCTTATCCCCTCCAAAACGAAGTTCGAGATTATCCCACATCTCTTTGGCGGACTTCGTATCGGCTATATGATGACTAACGTCAGGACCCAATCCACTTCGTAGCTCACGCATGGCCCTTTCGTCATTTTCAAGCTTCTTTATATCTGCTGCATTAAGAACTATAGCCTCTTCTCCATCGGGGACTACAAAATGACCAGCAATGTTTGTATGAGGACCATCCGTTACAGACCTCCATAAGTCTTTATCAAGTCCAATCAGAAAGTCCTTCATTCTTCCAGCCCAATAATCATAGTAAGAAGTTACTAGAACAGGAGCTTTGGTTGCAGAACCCATGAGATTAACATGATAAATTAAGCTTTGTTTAACCAAGAATTGTTCTACTTTTGATGTAATTGAGTGAATTACATGCAGGGATTGAAAAACGGGAATTTTAGGCGAAAACTACGCATCAAACGGACACCGGAAGCGGGAGAAAAAGCTTAGCGTCCCAGGCAGCGTCCCAGACGCTGGTCTGGAACTCTGGGCCAATTTTGAAGGAAAAAGCAAGCCAAAATGCCAGGAAGCCACGTCAACGTCCTAGGTGGCGTCTGGGACGCTGGCCTAGGATGCCGGGCGTTTTTGGAACGTCTCGTCGTGGAACGCTGCTCGTCGTAACTGTTGAAGAAATACACACAGCGTCCCAGGGGCGTCTGGGACGCTGGTCTAGGACGCTGCCGCCTAGAATGCCCTAAATTGCCATATTTAAGCCACTCTTTTTAATGAAACTTGATCCGATCAACCCAAGGCAGCCTCCAGACGATTTTCCCAGGGTTTTGACAGTTTTTCAAGGCCTAAAACATCCCCAAATCATCTTAAAACAATTCCCAATCTCAAATTAAACCTCTTTTCCATCAAGATCAAGCCACAGTTCCTGAAGTTCTGAAGATCCAGTCATGTTCAACATCTCCAACATAGAGTTTGCATCAGTTCCAGTTATGAGTAGCTAAATCATCACGTGATCACAACCGGGAGTAGGTTTT
The DNA here is from genome assembly GCA_023525715.1 of Cichorium intybus. Lineage (NCBI taxonomy): Eukaryota > Viridiplantae > Streptophyta > Magnoliopsida > Asterales > Asteraceae > Cichorium > Cichorium intybus. The sequence continues at coordinate 120,433,512 of CM042011.1, read as the reverse complement.
GATTTCTTTTCCAGTATTGTATTAGATTTGAGCCTTTTAGATTCATGAACACAGTATTTGGTTTGTTTGTTTTTCAATCATATGATTAGACTTCCATTACTTGTTCTTAAATTGTTGGTTGATTGAGTGTAAGACAATTCTATTGTGATCTTCCCCACCGTGCCAAATCATCCATAGTGATGTGTAGGACGGAGGGTGCGGATTTTACATAGTTTGATCCCAGATTTAGTCAGTAACAGTACGGTTATGTCTTTGTAATCTGAATGAATGCAAAATTAGTAAAATCTAATATAATACATTGTTTAGGAATCAAACCTGAAACCGGGAGTGATCACCTTTTTCTCTGGTTGAATTAAACCCTTTGCAATATTTGTTTGTCTGAATTTGTTTGCTTTTTAAATCTGTTAGAACTAGATTGTTAACCATAAGCTCCTCATGGATTCGACCCTTACCTGCCCTAGCTATTAGTGCTTTTAAGGTTATTTTTGATTGCATCAACGACTGCGATCAAATTTTGGCACCGTTGCCGGGGAGCTATTGCGCTTAGCAACTTAGTTCTATTTTGAGTAATTTTTGTTCTACTTTACGCGTTTGTTTTGTGTTTGTCTTTTCATAGGTTTTTCTTGCATACTATCTGTTAGTGCTAAAAGTTAACTCGTTGATCATCTCGTAGTTTGATATGCTAGGATTGTAATGTCAAACTCCTTATTTTGATGGAATGCTATTACTGTAATATGAATGCTTTAATGAATGAACGAATGGTTACATTTATGTATGTTGTATATTCATAACTAATATCTCGGATAAGTTGTGTTCTGATAACATTGTAATCATCCGAAATCCAGTCTTGGATTTCGGAACTCCGGAGAATCTCAAGATTAGAAAATACTTCACCCAGAAGAATGAGTTCGGAAGATCACACTCAAAACTCACTCAGAAGATCAAGACATACACAACCGTATTTCCAAGATACTCTGATGCAGAACTGCCAGGACTCCGAAATCCTCTCAGGATTTCAGACTATCAATATCAACAGATCAAAGGAAATATCATACTTAACCATTCATCAAAGAAGACTGAAGATCAGGAAGATAAGGCAAAGGATAAGCACTCCAACGTATAGGACATGATTAGACTAGATTAGGCGTGGCTCCCTAGAAGTATGTCTGGTGTACTTAGAATACTATTATATTATAGTCAAGCCACCCTAGTCTGACGTTGTATTATTATATTAGATTCACCCTTTCTTATCTGACTAAAGAGAGACGTGTTGTCTCCTCTTCAGTCCATAGGTTATTATCTGAAAGTCCTCCCTTAGTCTATAAAAGGGAGACCAAGTCCATCTTCAGTCCTCATGAGTTTGAGGGACTTTATGTAATACTTTCATATTTATCAATATAATCTCTCATTCCATCAATTATCATGTTCTTATCTACATTTCTTACTGTCCTTACTTTTCTAGCACCTTTAACTTCCAGTCTTTCTATTTGCAAGTTATATCACTGTTAATCCATATTATTTATTGTTGAGCTATTAAGATCTATTCTAAGTATTACTTCTTCATTATAATTTCACATCCATATCAAGTCTTCGGACTTGTCCATCTCAAGTCTCAGGACTTCTCCCTCCGAAATCTTCAAGATTTCGGACCTTTACTTTCTGCAACTTATCTTTCCGCACTTACTTAGAATATTTGGCGACAACAACTGGTATTGACACGCCTAGGTCGTCGTGCGGTCAAAAATAAAGAAAAACCTAACACACACTAGTACAATGGTAGTCAGGGTCGATCCGCAGGAGCTTCGTGGTTAGACTAAATGACAAATTACCAACTAGTAGTGTCACGCTACAGTCGGAGGAATCAGTTTCTATCTTCTTAATTACTAACACCCTAAAGCAATGATCAAACAACCTCAAGCCAAGCTAAGCTAAGCTCAAATGAACCTAGTCACTTTCCGAAATCAGAAGTGCATCTCTGAATCAGAAGCAATCAAAGGCATCCAAACTAAGCAAAACCAAGCAAAGCATAAACTAGCCACTAACTAAAGTTCTACTGAACAGTTACTAGCCAATGTTTAATGCCTAAAAATTAACCTAATTAGCTACTGATTTCAGCAAGGGAAAACAGTCCCAACAAGGTCAAAACAAGATCCAAACACAAATCAATAATCAAAAACACAAACAAACATCCAAAACACCGAAATACCAATATTACTTATAACCAAATGATTTTTATTCATCAAACTCAATATCCAAACATCAAAACAGTAACAAAATGTCATAAAACAGAAACCAAAGCTTGGTATCAATGGTTGTCACCCCCAAGGATACAAACTAAAGCTTACAAATATCTAACTAAATGAAAATAAAATCCAAAACATGAAAATACCAATTGAGAAGTTGCTGGAACGAAATCTTGGAGTCAAAGAGCTTCAAGGTCGATTTTACACCCGGTCTTTGCTAGGGTTTTCGGCTGAAATTGCATCTATTTATATTTGCAAATTTCCTGCAGCCGCGCCGCGCAGATGAAGAATCCGCGGCGCGCGTACTAATCTTTTCCCCTTTCTTCGGCATTTGAATGTGTTACACCGCCTTAAGCCCACGTCGCGCGTATCATAGATCCGCAGCGTGCGTACGAGTTTCCTTGATTTTTCATTCTTTTCCAAACTTCTTCCTTTTGCACGCTTTTAGTCCCTGTTTCCATTCTTTTTCTCCAAACAAGTCCTGGCACGAAAAGTGAGAATACCCAGACATATCTGATATAATTTCATCAAGAACAGGGCTCAACAACGCCTAAAATACTTGATATCACTAGGCGTTGTCAAACACCCCACACTTGTGCCTTGCTTGTCCCCAAGCAAGAGAGTTTTTAACAAATTATAATAAGGAATCAAATAATTTTTGACTGTGTTCAGTTTCAAAGTTTATTGCTCTTTGAGTTAGAGTGGAATAGTTCGCGAAAACATAATCGAATTGTTCTTTGGAATTCATGGCTTTCTAAAGAACCCTTGATTACAAATTTTGTGTCCACAATGAAGTGTACTTACTCATTCAGATTCTAAAGGCCATTAAGGAATTGTCCATGACTTTCGATGTTGTCCGTGTAACGAGCTTTCAGAAATACCATCCCAGACCAGACGATCTTAGGTGGTAAGGTGCATAAATCCCACCCATTTTAGACTTACTGGCTCGAACAACAAAGGCCACAGATTGACTTTTCCTTCCTAAACTCCAATCCTAAAACAGCTCAATCTTCTAAACTCGTAAAACTCAACTTATTTGACTAACTAATAGCATGATCACAAATAAACAGTATTTATTGAAAAATACTAGTGCTATCACAATCACAAACCATTCAATTCAAAATTGCAATTTATTAAAAATTTTGAAAAATATTGCTAAAATTGAAAAATTGATCATTTCTGCAAAAATTTCCAAAAATTTCTCTTTCGACCGTCCACACCCCACACTTAAAACCGTACAACGTCCCCGTTGTACAAAAATTATTTCAAAACAAGGGAGAAAGAGTTACCCCTTTTGGACGATAGACTGCTTGGTGCTCAATATCACAGGTATAATTGCGAACAAACGGATCCTTGATTTCGTATTCCGGAGTTGTAGCGCTACAGTGAACACGCCGGTGGTCGAGACAAGTGGAGGGGGCACGGTGACCCCACACTTGTCTGAGACAACTCCTTCTCAATTTGGTGTATCATGCATAACTCAACAAACAAATTAAAAGCAAACATAACAAAAAAACTTAATACAGATAGTGGTGTCATAAGTTTTGTACATATATCCCTAAAAATATAAAAAGAAAGAAAGAAAGAAAGAAGAAAAAGTACATCAATCATCATCCTGGTGGCCTGGAGGGTCCAGCCTCATGATCGTGGGCCCTGGCTGGAAATGGTCGAGGGGGCCGGCCCTGCTGAGTGGCCAAATCCAGGAGTACCTCCCCGATCCATGCCAACTGGTCCTCGATCCTGGCAACCCTGGCTGCTAGGTCCTCCTGCTACGGTGCTGGCTCGGCGGGTGGCTCCCGCCTCTGTCGTCTCCGGCCCGGCTGAGCGTACGTGGGCTGGGGTGCCTGAGGTGGCTCTGTCGGTGCCCGGATGAACTGCCCCGGACGCTGCTGCTCGATGAGCCTCATCCTCTCCAGAGTGCGCGCTGTAGTGCGGGATGGAGGCAGAGCGGTCAAGGAGGCAGCCATGGGGGCAGTGAGGATCCCATATGAGTGGGCCAGGCGGGTGATGAAATACCCCCTGGCTAGTGGGCTGCTGGCAGAGGCGCCAGTCGAGTGGGTGGAGAGGGCAACCGTGAGGGCGAAGGGGAGATGGAGGAATCTGGATGGGTCGAGGAGGACCCACAGGTACGTCATGTCGTCGCCCGACACCTTCTCGCCCCCCTCCCGATGCATGATGGAGGTAGAGACGATGCGGTGCATGAGGCGGTGGAGTGGGTCTCGAAGGTGACTCTCCCTGGAAGTCCCTGCCTCGTATATAATGTTGGACAGTGGTGCCCAAACCTCCATGTTGGCAGCCCGCTCCGGCTGCCCCTGAGTGCACGCCCTAAAGAACCGTGTGAAAAAGCGGTGCTAGAGATCCGCCTGAGTGTATAGGCCCACTCGCCTCCCAAACTCCCTGAGGTTGCACTCCCTGTGCTCACCTCCCAAACGAAATCGTACTATCCTGGAACGCGGGTCTCCCGCCCGAGGTGCGAACTGGATAGTAGAAAGGAAGTCCAGGAGGAGCTCCGTGTAGACCACATCCTCGTCAGTGGCCATGATCCTGTCCCATCCTCGGCAGGTGAATAACGCCTCCTCATGGGTCCAGGTGCGATGTAAAAATGGCTCAATAGCACCCCAGAGCCCAGCATCCCTCAAAATGTCTCTGTCAATGACTGTCGCCTCGAGAACCCGGCGACAAGTCAATAAGTCCCTCCGTGAGATGTACTCTGCCGAACTGGCAAGTCCCTCAGGGAACTGTAGAAAAGGGTGGTCTAATCTGAACATCATCTACAAAACAAACACATGGCCACAAAAAGAAAAAATGTTGCAAAATTAGTCCCTTTCTTCCCCACCGCACCGCGGCGCGCCCAAGAGCAAGGGCGCGGCGTGGCGTGCGGCTGTTTCTAAACCCCGATCCAAAATCTCGATTTAACCTGCTATAACTCGATCCAATCATACCACAAGGTAGCCTAAGTGCTGACTAACTCATCTAGGGTCTCCATTTGGCAAAACAAACACCTTATGAGTTAGCATTAGCGTATCTAAGTTTTGAACTATTTTGGGCAAATCACTAAAATTAACCACCTAACCGCTAGTTTTAACAACTAATGATAGTTAGAATAGCGTACCTTGGTAGTGGAAACAAAATGAGCAAGAAAAAATGCGGGAGAAATTCGTTGATCAGAGCTTCGAGTCGTGTGAGGTTGGGTTGAGTCGCGGCTTACCTTATATAGGAGAAAACCGACTGATCAATTCCCGCGTCGCGGATTTACGCTTTGCGCGTCGCACGTGTCACCAAATCAACCCCTGCGCATCGGGTTGGTTTACAACCCCGCGTCGCGTAATTCAAAAACCCGCGGCGCGGTCTTCAAAAATTTCAAAAACTTCTCACACGACCCCACACTTATTTTAGACCACTAATACCTGCAAAAAGATTGATGTATTTTCATACTTAATTCAAAGAAATATAGATCCTAACTTATGACACGATGGGTTGCCTCCCAACAAGCGCTAAGTTTAACGTCTTCAGCCAAACATGCTATCCTTTTACAGCTACGGTGGATCGTACGCCTTCTTCCTTCGCTGATTTTCAGTCACCACCGTCCCTTCGTTGACCCACTACTCCTCAAACTTTCCTGGGTCGAATGGCTTGCTGGTTCTTCTGCTGCTGCTCGATTGCCGTCTTCTGATTAACTCCCGTGAATGCTTGGAGGTAGCTTTGAATCTCCAAGCTCGGTCCTTCCATCTGCATCTCTTCAAAGTCACTGGCTTGACGTGAAGCGCACCCAGTGCCGCTTCCAGTAGTTGTTTTGTACCTTGTTTGTTGCTCCCATATTGCGTGTTATCTTCATATTGCAATTTTGGCTTGCAGTACCAATAAAAATTTTCCAATCGAATGGGATCGGAAGGCAACATATCAGAATGCTTCCATATGTCCTCATCGATGGTATTGATCACATCTAATTTTCCATTCATGAGTAGATCATGAGTGGTGATAAAATCATGTTTATTGTTTTCAAATATCAATTCGTCAGCATCAACTTCTTGGTCATCGTCCAACAGGTGGATCGGAACCAAGAGTGGGTGACTGGTTTGATCTGATGGTGGTACAAAGTCACCCATCACCAGATCCTTACTTTCAAATTTCTCAAAATTTTCAAAAATTACAGGGTCAGGGGTAGTATTGTCATCTAGCCCCCCTTCCCCAAAAACATTGGTACTTTCAACAATTTCGGGAATTGTTGGGCTGGGATCTGTACTGTCACTTACAGCCCCCTCCACAACATCCTCATCAATCAAATCGTCTAGTGATGGAATGGATTCACTCATCAGCAGCTCGATATTATCAACATTTTCAAAAACATCAAAAGCTGTTGAGTCAGAGGTAGCATTGTCACCTACAACCTCTTCCTCAACAACATTTTCGACCCTCTCAGTGGTCTCTTGACTTTCCCGAGGTGTATGCCCTTCCATCACATATTCAGGTGATGCAAGTTCACGCACATTACTATTGGTATAAAAATCACTCGCCTCCGGTTCTGGCGAAGGTGGTGAACATTTCCAACTTTCCTCTAACCTATCTAAAGAAGCTTGCAAACTTAAAAGAGCATCAGCCTGGTCCTTCTGCACTTGGTGAGTGTTATACCAGAGTACCCAAAGTTGGGCCCAAGTTGCAGAAATGTCAGGTTGAGATGACTCCTCGGTCCGCCATCCATTGTCATCGAATGATCCATTGTAGCAATCATTCTCGTAATAGGTGTCGGCCGGATTTTCATAATACTCATACTGATCCGGGTACATGTAATCGCCCATTATGAAAACTTACACATACCAGAAATCAAAAAAATAGAATCAAACATCAAAAATCAGAAGCTAAGTCCTACAAATCACCTAATCTAAGCGCACAGCTCCCCGGCAACGGCGCCAAAATTTGACACGCCTAGGTCGTCGTGCGGTCAAAAATAAAGAAAAACCTAACACACACTAGTACAGTGGTAGTCAGGGTCGATCTGCAGGAGCTTCGTGGTTAGACTAAATGACAGATTACCAACTAGTAGTGTCACGCTACAGTCGGAGGAATCAGTTTCTATCTTCTTAATTACTAACACCTTAAAGCAATGATCAAACAAACTCAAGCCAAGCTAAGCTAAGCTCAAATGAACCTAGTCACTTTCTGAAATCAGAAGTGCATCTCTGAATCAGAAGCAATCAAAGGCATCCAAACTAAGCAAAACCAAGCAAAACATAAACTTGCCACTAACTAAAGTTCTACTGAACAGTTACTAGCCAATGTTTAATGCCTAAAAATTAACCTAATTAGCTACTGATTTCAGCAAGGGAAAACAGTCCTAACAAGGTCAAAACAAGATCAAAACACAAATCAATAATCAAAAACACAAACAAACATCCAAAACACCAAAATACCAATATTACTTATAACCAAATGATTTTTATTCATCAAACTCAATATCCAAACATCAAAACAGTAACAAAATGTCATAAAACAGAAACCAAAGCTTGGTATCAATGGTTGTCACCCCCAAGGATACAAACTAAAGCTTACAAATATCTAACTAAATGAAAATAAAATCCAAAACATGAAAATACCAATTGAGAAGTTGTTGGAACGAAATCTTGGAGTCAAAGAGCTTCAAGGTCGATTTTACACCCGGTCTTTGCTAGGGTTTTCGGCTGAAATTGCATCTATTTATATTTGCAAATTTCCCGCAGCCGCGCCGCGCAGATGAAGAATCCGCGGCGCGCGTACTAATCTTTTCCCGTTTCTTCGGCATTTGAATGTGTTACACCACCTTAAGCCCGCGTCGCGCGTATCATAGATCCGCGACGCGCGTACGAGTTTCCTTGATTTTTCATTCTATTCCAAACTTCTTCCTTTTGCACGCTTTTAGTCCCTGTTTCAACAACGCCTAAAATACTTGATATCACTAGGCGTTATCAGGTATAACAGCCTGAATAGCTGTCTATAAGATTCTAAGTGCCTAGTTTGCTCAAAACCCTGGCTGTAGCAACAACCTTAGAATCCTCTGTGGATCATTGCATGCTATTATAGCTCAAACACTTTTTCATTCCAAACAATTTGGAATCTTTTCTTCACAGATTCCATAATGCAGATGAACTACTCTCTGAACGTTGCTAACAACTTCGGAGGCTCTAATCGAGCTCTTATACTCATTCCTACTGAGTATAATGGTTGGGCTGTCTCACTTTCCGATCTAAACGTGGTGTTACAAATTCTCCCCTCCATCAAAACGTGGTGTTACAAATTCTCACATCCATCAAAAGATTCCGTCCTCGGAATCATACAAAGAGTTGGGGGTATTTCACCCTCATTTCATCCTCAACTTCCTATGTCATATCGGAACCTTTATGGTATCGCCAAAGTACTTTAACCATATTAATCTTCTTGTTTCGCAGCTGTCTCACTTTCCGATCTAACACTTTCTCGGGTTGTTCTAAATACTTTAGTTTTTCATCTAGTTCAATATCAGCAAGAGGTATTCGTTGGGATTCATCAAACAATGTTTTCCGCAAGTGGGACACATGGAAAACATTGTGGATACCATGAAGCTCATCAGGTAACTCCAATCGGTACGCCACAGCTCCGATTCTTTGGGATATCCAGAAAGGACCTATAAAACGAGGGCTCAACTTCCCTTTCTTCCTGAAGCGAATTAAACCTTTCCAAGGAGATACTTTGAGCATCACCATTTCTCCCACTCGGAACTCCAATGGCTTCACTCGCTTATCAGCATACTGTTTTTGTCGGTTTTGAGCAACTTTCAAGTATTCCTGGATTTGTTTAATCTTTTCCTCAGTTTGGGCTATGATCTCGGGTCCAGCCAACGGTTTTTCTCCTACTTCAGTCCAACAAGTCGGAGTATGGCACGGTGCTCCATATAACGCTTCGTACGGGGCCATCTGAATACTGGAATGAAAACTGTTGTTGTAAGCAAATTCTACCAAAGGTAGATGATCTTCCCAACTCCCGCCAAAGTCTATCACACATGTCCGAAGCATGTCTTCTAAAGTCTGAATGGTTCGCTCGCTTTGCCCATCAGTTTGCGGGTGGTACGCGGTACTCATTAACACTTTTGAACCCAACTGCTCTTGAAGACTTTGCCAAAATCGGGAAGTAAATCTGCTATCTCGATCGGATACAATTGACGACGGTAACCCATGTCGGCGAATTACCTCGTCAATGTATATTTTCGCCAACTTTTCGATTTTGAAATTTTCACTAATCGGTAGAAATTGCACCGACTTCGTCAGTCGATCAACCACTACCCAAACAGTATCATGACCACGCGGTGTTCAGGGTAGTTTTGTTATGAAATCCATTGTGATATTATCCCATTTCTTTTCTGGAATTGGTAACGGTTGAATTTCGCCATATGGTTTCTGGTGGTTCGACTTTACCTGCAAACAAGTCAGGCACTTTTCTACATACCTTCCAATATCTCTTTTCATTCCCGGCCACCAATACATCGGTTTCAGCGTTCGGTACATCTTGGTACTGCCCGGGTGTACAACATATCTACTACAATGCGCATCTTCTAAAAGTAAACTCCGCGCCTCACCTTGCTTGGGCACCCACACACGGCCTCTAAAGGTCTTCAACCGCTGAGAGTTTTCAATTAAATCTTTTACATACCCGACCATTCGTTCACTTTTCACGTTCTCGGTCTTGCAGGCTTCTTCTTGTGCCATACGAATTAACTCGGGTTGTCGGCTCGCCACACCCATACACGCGGATGTAATCTTCAAAGGGTATTGTTTTCGGCTCAGGGCATCTGCAACCACATTCGCTTTGCCAGGATGGTATAATATTTCACAATCAAAATCTTTGAGTAGATCCATCCACCTTTGCTGTCTCATGTTCAGTTCTTTCTGGTCAAATAAATACTTCAGGCTTTTATGATCCGAATAGACCACAAACATCACGCCATACAAGTAGTGTCTCCAAAGCTTTAAAGCTAAGATTATTGCAGCCAATTCGAGATCATGTACCGGGTACTTCTTCTCGGCATCTTTTAGTTGACGGGATGCATAAGCGATTACTCGACCCTTCTGCATCAATACACATCCAAGACCCACTCGTGAAGCATCGCTATAAACTACATATTCTTCTCCGCTTTGTGGTAAGGCTAACACCGGGGCTTCACACAAGGCTTGTTTTAACTTCTGAAAGGCTGCTTGTTGTCTTTCCGCCCATTCAAACTTTTCACCTTTTTTGGTCAACTTAGTCAACGGGGCAGCAATTGAAGAGAAATTCTCTACAAATCTTCTATAGTAACCCGCCAGTCCAAAAAAACTACGTATTTCCGTTGGACTACGAGGCGGTTCCCATTTCATCACAGCCTCAATCTTCGTTGGATCAACTTTGACAACTTCGCTATTTATAACATGCCCAAGAAACTGTACTTCTCTTAGCCAGAATTCACACTTGGAAAACTTCGCATATAACTTTTCTCGGCGAAGTAATTCCAATATTTGGCTTAAATGAACACCGTGTTCAGACTGGCTTCGAGAATACACCAAAATGTCGTCAATGAATACAATAACGAAAGTGTCAAGGAATAGACAACATACTCTGTTCATAGGGTCCATGAATGCTGCCGGGGCGTTGGTTAACCCAAAAGGCATAACCAAAAACTCATAATGACCATAACGAGTACGGAAAGCGGTTTATGGAATATCTGATTCTCGAATCTTCAACTGATGATACCCCGACCTCAGATCAATTTTCGAAAAATACGTCGCGCCTTGAAGTTGATCGAACAAATCATCAATTCTCGGTAATGGGTATTTATTTTTCACCGTGATTTTATTCAATTCTCGATAGTCGATACACATACGCATCGACCCATCTTTCTTCTTTACATACAGAATAGGCGCTCCCCACGGTGAAGAACTCGGTCTAATGAAACCCAAATTAGAAGTTCTTCTAACTGTTTCCTCAATTCCTCCATTTCTGAAGGTGCCAATCGATATGGAGCCCGAGCAACAGGTGCAGCTCCCGGAACTAATTCAATTGCAAACTCAACTTGTCGGTCTGGCGGTAGCCCAGGGAGTTCTTCCGGAAAAATGTATGGAAATTCGTTTACAATTTTTACACTTTCTTTTCTCAGTTGTTCCGATTTAGCAACAGACACATATGCTAAATAAGACGTCCCTCCTTTACTGACACTACTCCGGGCTTGAGCAAAGGAAATAACCGGCATTCTCAGACGCGGTCTTTCGCCCTAGATTTTAATCCATGCCCCATCTGGTGTTAAAACTGTAATATTTTTATTTCTGCAATCCACGTTAGCATAATTTGTTGCCAACCAATCCATACCCACAATTACTCCAAACTCCTTGATAGTCATCGACTTTAGATCTATAGGGAAAGTGGTCCCGTAGATCTTAAGCTGACAACCTTCAATATGTTCCGAGACCCAAACATACCTACCATCTGCCACTGCTACTTCCAAACTTTCATCTATAGGAGTTAGGGGAACATTTAAACGAGACATCATAGATGTTGACACAAAACAATGCGTAGCACCATGATCAAATATTACGTATACTGGAATTGAATTTAGTGTGAAAATACCTGTAACTACGTCAGTCTTTTCACGAGCCTCTTCCCCTATCATTTGGAATGCCCGTGATGCCACTGGTCCTCCTCGACCCTTTACTTCTTCTTTCTTTCCTCCCCGCTCCTCTCTGGGTTTATCACTAGGTGCTCCAGCTTTTATCTGGGGACAGTTTGGGCGAATATGATCTGTAGCCCCACATTGAAAACACCTTCGCTCCGCTCGACAGTCTCGAGCGATATGCCCTTGCTTTCCACAGTTACGACAACCCGACAATGGAATATCAGTTCGGCAATTTCCAAAGTGCTTTTTCCTGCACTTTTCACACCACTTTGCTTCCTCTTTCAGACCTTTGCCTTTAAAATTGGACCCCGTCTGTTGCGACTTTTTCTGGGGCGTCCACGGTTGTTCTTCCGCCTTTCGTTTAGTTTCCATAACTTTATTTTCCTCCTCCTGTCTCTGCAGTTCCATCTCTCTTTCTGTGGCTCTATCCACCACCTGTCGAAAAGAGGACAACTGAAGCGGTTGCACAATTTCTCTAATCCGGGTCTTTAATCCCCAGATGTATTTATCAATCTTTCTCTTCTCAGTGTTTATCTGGTGCTCGGCAAATCTAGCTTTTTCAAGAAAGCTCATCGTGTACTCTTGCACCGTGCGAGATCCCTGTTCCTAGTGTAGAAACTCCTCTTCTAGCCTTTTTACTGAATTGTTCCCATAACAGAGATTGTGTCAAGTCGGGACCCAATGACTTACTAAACACCTGCCACCAATGTAACGCATTTCCCGTCAATTGGTTTGTGGCAAACTCCACCTTGTCCCCTTCAGCACACTTACTAACACGGAACACTTTCTCGGTATGTATCAACCACTCCATAGCATGTACGGGGTTATCTGTTCCTGAGAATTCTTTGGGTTTACAGCCAAGGAAAGTTTTATAAGTACATTCAGTCTTTTTCACAGAACTTCCTTCTCCTTGGACTTCCTTCTCAACACGACTTCCACTGTCACCTTGGCTTTCATTTTCAGGCTGCCTATCATGGACTTGTTTTGCAGCATTTTCATCACGAACATTCATCAAGGTGGGCAATAACTCACATACCACATCAGCTACAATAGCACGTAAATCTGGTGGATTCTCATTTGCTGGTCCACCCGTCCCTCTTCCGACCGAGCCTTGAGAACGGGTTCAACCACCTCTCGAGACTCCACGCCCCGAATTTCCTCGTGTAGGATTACTTCTAGTACCTCTTATACTTCAAAATTCAACAAACTGTTAGGTTATATATAATAACAAACTTATATATAACCAATTATACCACATGTCTACTATCTCTCAAGGTTTAAGTCCAGGGATCTATTCTACAGACACCTAGTTCACTTAAACCACGGCTCTGATACCAACTTGTAACACCCGGCTTTTTTAAACAAAATACACCCAAAAAATTTTTATTTTTAAATACAGTTTTAAACATACAAAACTAACTGTTTAGGTGTATAAGTTATTACAAAAAGGGTACAAGTGTATCAAGGAGTATATATCAAAAGTAAACTCCTTCTAAGCCAGGCCGCTACAACGAACAGTCCTATCCATGAGCTACTTCTTTACCCTTAACAGGGTCACGCTCACCTGCAGGGACATTTCAAACATATATTGTGAGCCATAAAGCTCAATGAGTAATCATATAAACATTTTAACATGTAAATATATAACTAAGTTATTAAAACTCAATACAGTGTACATTCTTGTTTGAATCAACCTTTGGATATCAATCCAATCTCCTAGCCACAAGGGCCGTTATCATTTGGATATCACATCCAATCTCCTAGCCAAATAGGCCGTTTATTTTGGATACGGAATCCAATCTCCTAGCCACAAGGGCCGTTAATATTTGGATATGAAATACAATCTCCTAGCCACGAGGGCCGTTAATATTTGGATACGAAATCCAATCTCCTAGCCACGAGGGCCGTACAACCATATCAATTTGGGTAACTTGGCTAACTTCTAAGTTATCATTTCAAATGCTAAAGCTATTTCAGATTTCAAGAGTCAACCAATACATATCATATTAGATACAGTACAGATTACTCACCTGGTTTGAAGTTCTATACGATCCTAGCTAACACCACAGTAGATACAAACGACTCTTCAACGTTTTCCAGTACCTACAATTGACATACAAGCGAAATAGAGATGAATATCTCACTTTTCTACTATCAAAGTTTGAATTCCTTTCAAAATGGTAAAATCTCAAGGTTAGAAGTGTTCCAATACATCCAAATAAGTGATATCTACTCACTTTTCAGCTAACCACAGGAGATGTTTCACAACCCCTCGAAATAAACCCCAAAACAATCAAAATATCTCGTTCAAAAGGGGTAGAATCGAAGACCTTACCTTCAATAAGCGGGATATTGAAAATTACTTCGATCCTTCACGTTTTAGCCTTCCGATTTGGTCCTAATATGATTTGGGAAATATTTCTAGGGTTTAGGAGAGGTTTTGATTCGAGATAATTCCTTCAAATGACTGAAAATCGCGATTAAAAAGAGTGGGGTCTGCGCGCAGTACGACCCGTGTAAAAACTACACGGCCCGTGTAATTCACGGTATGAATTTTGAAGTTTTGGTCTGCAGACTACACGACCCGTGTCAGAATTACACGACCCGTGTAATTCACTGTATGACTTACACGACCCTTGTTCATCTTACACGACCCGTGTAATTCACTGTATGCCCAACAAGTTCAAAAAGACTTCCCTACACGACCCGTGTCATTCCTACACGACCCGTGTAACCTGCTTCTAGCATTTTTCAACGTCAAATTCCTTCCAAATGAAATTCTAACTATCCAAACTCTTGCAATAACCCAACTAATCTTAATTACCTTAAAATTAATATATAAATACTTACCGAAAGTAACGTGGTGTTACACATTCTTTGTTCGATCACATCAAAATCACATCATGATCGTACAAGTCTATGTAGATGATATCATTTTCGGATCAACTAATCAAGCAATGGTTGATGAATTTGCAAAAGTGATGACAGACAAATTTCACATGAGCATGAACAGAGAAATAAATTTCTTCCTAGGCCTACAAATCAAACAAACCAAAAGAAGAATTTTCATTCATCAAGAAAAGTATACAAATGAACTTCTGAAGAAATTTTCCCTTGAAAATTGTTCTACTGCCAAAGTTCCGATATCCACCAACCATAAAATCTTTGCAGACTCCGATGGCGAACCAGTAGATCATAAGTTGTATCGAGGAATGATAGGTTCACTCTTGTACTTTACCGCAAGTAGACCCGACATCATGTTTTCAACCTGCCTGTGTGCCAGATATCAAGCAGCTCCGAAAATGTCACATCTGACAGCCGTAAAGCAAATTTTCAAATATCTTAAAGGTACTAAGGCAATGGGACTATGGTATCCAATCGGAGACAACTTCAAACTACAAGCTTTCACCGATTCGGACCACGCCGGATGTAAATTGGATCGGAAGAGCACTTCAGGAGGCTGTCAATTTCTAGGTGGAAGATTAGTCAGCTGGTCCTCAAAGAAACAAAACTGTGTCGCCTTCTCATCAGAAGAAGCAGAATACGTGGCTGCATCTACCTGCTATTCACAAGTTCTCTGGATGAAGACTCAGCTCATGGATTATGGTTACCGATTACTTCAGGTTCCTATCTACTGTGACTCGAAGAGTGCCATAGCCATCTCTCATAACCCTATTCAGCACTCTATGACAAAGCACATCGATCTTAGGTATCACTTCAACAAGGATCAGATCTTAGAAGGTAACATCGAACTCTACTTCATTCCTACTGATGAACAAGTTGCTGATGTCTTCACAAAAGCCTTAGATTCCACAAAATTCAATAATTTTCTGGACAAATTGGGTATGTTAAATCCTGACTCTGATTTCTTCAGAGAATGATATTCAGTTTCTGACTATCGTCTACTCAGCAAAAGCTTAGTTCCGAACAATCTCTGACTACTCCCTCAGCATCTTAAGACTTCCGACTAATCTCATTGTCACAACTTCTATAGTCTCAGAAGATCTCTCTCAATATACTCATAGTAAAGTAGTCACATCTTCCATTTAAGGGTTACCAACATACACATAAAAGAAAACCATATTTTCATTAAGATTAAAAGAGCTTACAAGATCTGAATCCATTAAGTCATAAACAAAAACATCTCAAAATCATACGACTTAAGATTCTAGTACAGAAAACAGTCAAAAACATCAAAAAACAAAAGATTTCAACTTCATCCCCTCCACCCTAGTACTTGTTGTATTGCCACTTTGGAGGACTGCCATACGTAAAGTTTTGTGTGCTTCGCACAGACAAATCACACACGCGCACAGTCTTCCCATCCAACAGCACCACATCATACACATCATCGCCGATCACGTTGTCGACGACACCACTCCACCATCCTTGTCGATCCCATGCATCGACGTAATCCCCAACCTTGTATTCCATGATCAACGTAGGTGGAATGGGACGAAGATCACCATACCTGACCTTCACGATCATCATCTTCCCAGTGGTGTTGTCCGGTAGACACCTAAGCTGAACTTCACAACGTCTCTTCCACGTCTTGGTAATTACTCCCTCATAAAACCCTCCTGCAAAATATCCCTGAGCAAGCTTCACCTCGACTTCATCAAAGCAGTTGAAGAAAAATCAAGCCATTTTGAGAGCAAATTCTGTTCAGTTAATTTTTCTTTTGATATGAGTGGTTAAACATTTAGCCGAAAACCCCTTTTTATAAACAACCAGCATGCCCATTCACCTTCTCTAATTCAATTAATTAGAGGTCATAATGACCCTAGTGGGCAGTTAATGCACTTGTCACATCAGCATCATGGCCTAAAACGGTTGATTAGACGGTTTGGCAACTTTGACGGCGTAATGGATAAATCGCTCTTGCTCCCATACAGATTTTCTTCATTCCCAGAACTGGCACATCCTCACCTAACTCTCCCACTCTCTCTCTATATTTCTCCCCTTTAGATATGACAAAACTTTTCCCCTCTCTGAATCTTTTCATCTCCGACTTCTTCCTAAACACTTTCTGAATGTAAAGTTCTGAATTTCATTCACAAACTCAATCCAACGACACAACTTTATTTCATTCATAACACCCAAAACATTACAAAATACAACGAAAGCAATTTTCACAATCCTAGACACACAAGCAAACATAACCTCCGACAACAAGACACATAAACTACCAGGAGAACGACAGCCTTCTTCAATCATCAGAGCTTATAGTATTGCCACATCGGAGTCTCCCCAAGATGATACCTCTGATGAATTCTCAGTTCCGACTCATCAACAAACAGACGAGTCCCATCCACTAACACCACATGGAACTGATTGAATGGCGTTTTCCTCGAAATGGAGCTGGCCACCACCCTCGACGGTACCACACCTCCACAAAATCAAACTGCTTAAACTCCACCAAAACTTTAGGAGGAACAGGTTGCAGATATGCAAAATCCACATGCACATTCAAAGGACCACCAGTGGATCTATCTGTCAGTGTTGTCATCCTCACTTCATAACGATGGTTCCACACAGATTTGATCACCCCACCATAAACAACACCAGCGAACTCACCATCTTGCATCCTAACCTCTACCTTCTCATCTTGGTTAAATGGACGTCTTGAAGCCATATTAGTCCTCAACACTTCTCTTTTGTGATTTCTTCGTTTCACAGCAAACCCCTTTTTTATTACCAATTCCCCTTCACCACTTCACGACACCTCATCGCTTCGAGATCAGTAATATAGAGATGCGCCACATGATTTTACTGCTTAATCTAAACAGTCTGTGCCATTGATTATCTCTACAGAAATGATATGACAACATCTAAGTTATCCATTAAACTGCCATTCTCAGAAAGCAGCTTCCGAGTTTTCCTCTCCGAACTACAATCAGAACTTTCACACTTATGTCACTTCTGATCCGTAGCCCTCAGAAACACTACCCCCCCTTTCCGAACCTCCAACTTTAGAACCTCACTATCTCTTTCTGAATCAACCCTTCTGACTCATTCTCGTATCCCAGAACCCCCAAATCTCTACCCTCACTCAGAACTCTCCCTCTCCGACTCTTTCACTCTGAAACCCTTCTCGGAACACATTTTCAGATGTTCACACTACCTCAGAAATCCAATCCTACTGGTTCGGAATTCCTCTCAGAATTACTCACCTCCTGAACAAGTCAGAATCACCACAGTTACACCACTCCGTACCTTACACACCTCACCACGACATATTTAATGTGAGAATGTAAATTTAATACGTAAAACATTTAATATCCAATAATTAAAAACCACACGATCAATATTTCTCCAACAGATATTCTCTCTGTCACACATGTCGGTCCTTTAATGGACCATCATTTTTCATCATTTCTAAGCATTAAATGCCAAGCACACACTTTTCTGACAGAACTGTTCACACGTCCCTTCATTCTCTAACCCGACGGTTTCTTACACAATTTCAAAATTGTTATAACCGTTCCCTCTTCTTCTAATCTCACCCACTCTTTTATCTCTTCCAAATTTCGCTATCTATCATCATAACCCTCTCTCGCCGCCGTCTCCAATCTCTCAACCCTAAATATCTAAAATGTCCATTACTGTTCATCACTCACACCATAACTCTTCAATGGCTTCCCAATCAAAGAGCGACAACGACACAATCCTTGTTGCCCTCACCAATCTCTATCTCTCACAAGATCTCAACATTTACAAGCAGCATCTACGGGTACTCATTCATATACTGTCAAGACACAAACTGGTTAGAGCTTTCTTCCATCCACCCCCTGCTATACCAGTCTCTTTACTTTAAGAGATTGTCTCCTTCGCCACCAAATGTCCAACCGGATATACCATAACCCTACACGACGGTCAAAACTTCATCCTCGACAAGAAAATATTTGCTACAACACTGCATCTTCCATACTATGAATCTACCTTTGACCAACCAACCGATGGCGATCTCAAATCCATGATCTACAATATGGGGTACATGTACGATTTGCCAAAACTGTTTCACATGTCTAAAGGACATATCTTATGGCAATGTCTCATCCACTACATCATTAAGTGCTTAACTGGCAAAATGGGCGGAACAGACCAGTTAAACAAACGCCTCATGGGACTTCTTTGGAGCCTCTACTCCGGTCATGAAATCGACCATGCAGCAATTCTTTTTGACGATTTCCTTTCCTACATACCCACCTCTCAGAAACAAACAGGTCAAATTCACTCAGCATGTTTTTGGGCTATGTGCATCGAGCACATTTATCAGACTCTCCAGATCCCAATCCCTACACCCAGATTAGAAGAAGACAAATTGATCATGCCCAAAGCCAAACCTTATACTGCAAAAACAGACTCCATATTTGGCAAAATCCGTAGACTGCCTGCAGCCCTTTTGAACATGGCCGATCAGACAGAACCTGCTGTTTCTTTCCACCTCACTTCTACAGAAGACGTACCCGATTATCTACCTCACTCTCTCAAACAATGTGAGGCCCCCAAGAAACTCAAAAAGAAAGCTCCTAGTCCTCACCATCCAAACAACCACCTAAAAAGAAGCAACGAAAAGGCAAAACGGTACCTTTTTTTTCCCTCTTTCTGATTTTCAGAAGTATCTTACTTCTGAACCCCCTCTTTCTGATTTTCAGAAGTATCTTACTTCTGAACCCCCTCTTTCTGATTTTCAGAAGTCTCTCGCTTCTGAATCCCCTCTCTCTATTTTGTTTCAGAAGCTTCTTACTTATGGACCATCTCTTAAAGTTTCTTACTTCTGAACCCTTTCTCTACTCTCTCAGAAGTTTCTTACTTCTGAATCCTCTTTTCAACTCTTAACAAAATTCTCTTATTCTCGACCACCTTCTGATTCCTGATCTCCGAAATTTAAAATTTCTAATATTTTCTTATCTAATCTCTTTCGACTAATCTCCAACATTCCTGATTTACAACTATGCTCACTTAAATAAAAAAACAACAATTGGGTACATTGTTCCAACTTCATAGTTTTAACCAAAATGGAAATCATCAATCTATAATAATGTGTATTCAAATCACTTTTGATTCAAACATCACCTTTTAGATTGGTTTCCCTCAGGTATGTGTTACATCTGGCATACGTGACCATCATCTAACTTGTGTTCTTTTTTGTTAGACATCTGAACCAACTTCAAGAGATTCCGAGTCAGAACATTTGGAGGAAAGAGAGAAGTCTCCCGGCTCGGAAGACACTCAGGAAGATATATTTATGGAGGAAAAACAGAAATCACCTCCACAATCTAAAAAGAAACAACCAATCGCTAAGGATGACCCCAAAATTACCCTTATCCCAGATCTCACTCAACCTCCACCTGATGCCTCAGAATTTGACAAATGGAAGTTCCAGACCGCAGTTCAAGAACAAATGTCATTAGTTGATCGTCTCAAACAGCAATTTGAGTATAAACAAAAGGAACTTCAAACCCTCTTTACATTACCATGACTCAGAACATGTCAAATTCGAACGAAAGCGAATCAATGCCCTCACTCTCCAGATTGATTCCCTTCTGCACTCCTCTCTTGACAAACTGGTAGACACCCCCTTCTACCTTTTCGATACTACAGAAACCGACTGGTCAAAGATTTCCTTAGCAATCGTCCCTCTCACTTGGGACAGATTTTGTACTCAAGAACTTCAGAAAAAGACAATGCAGAAGCATACAGTCGAACAACCCACTTAGTCCAGCTCCAGAGTGATTATCTCTGAGACTCAATCGATTCCTATCGGTACCTCCCTCTTTGGTGCTGATCAAGAGGTAGATAAACCCTCTTCATCCCAAATGCATCTGGTCGATCTCAGTGATACCAATTCATCCTCCGATAAAGCTGAAAAACAAACTCCTCTTCAATCCGTCACCTCCTTACTCAAAGATGACTCTCTACATCAGAAGGTTGATGCCTTAACCACCCTCCTGACTGAATTAAAATCCTCACAAAATCAGGAAGCTCTGATCACAGAACTTACCGCACTTAAAGATCGAGTCGATGCTCTAGAGAAAAAGGACAGCGACATCCTTCTACATTGCGATAGTCAAGCTGAAAAGATCATCCACGATGGGATCGCAACCATTGATGCTTAACATGAATCTCACACGGCAAACATGATGAAAACAGCCCAAAAGATGCTTGACGAAGTTGAAAAATGTCAAAAGCAAGTTCCTGAGCTCCTTAGCATCATGCAAACCAAGCTCACCGCCTCAATGGACCATTTGGCCAAGTACTTTAATGGGATCCTGGCCGAAAACTCATCCCTCAGAAGAACTAATGCTCTTCTCCTTCAGATGGTTACTGTCACACCCCAAAACCACGTTGGCGGAAACGTTCGGGGATGGATGACTGATTGAAGTATCACAACCATGGATATATGAACAGTATATAAACAACCAAACAAGAATTGATATTGAATTGATACATAGTTTTACAAAATGATTGATTCTCACCAATTACAACATGAAATGAAAATAAACAAACGTAGTATTAAACTTCCATTTGTACAAGACCGCTGGCTAGCGGGACTTAATGATTTCCTGAAAATACAAGTAGTTTTAAAGGGTGTCAACAATAAAGTTGGTGAGTTCATGAGTTTGAAACATTTTGATTTTGAAGTTTATTTGCTTTTGAAGTCTGTGAAACAATGATGTCGAAATAACTGATTTTGAATAAGATGATTTTGAAATACTGATTTTGAATCAAGTTGGAATGATAACATGAAATATGAGTATGATTTATATGAGATAGTGATAAATGAATAAATTTTAGTCTTTTGGATAATTGATAAATGGTAAACATAACAAATAGTCCTCACCCTTTTCGTATATATACATATACATATAAAGGATGGAGCATCTAATCAACATATACACTTAACCAAGTGCGATCAATCACCTTAGCGTCCCAAGGCGGGGTGGTCAACCCAATAGCGCTATTATTGTCCATAACGTACCTCAAGAATACGGGCATAGTTATGGAGATTAGACTAAAAATGATAATGCACTACAAATACATGTAGCGTAAACAAATGATGATTATCCAAATAATGATTCTCCATAACGTACCTCAAGAATACGGGCATAGTCATGGAGATTTAGACTAAAATGATAATGCACTACAAATACATGTAGCGTAAATAAACAAATACTGAATCATGTATAAATGTTTCCAATGTCTATCAATAATGATAAAATGAGTAAGTGATTTCGGAAATCTATGAGAAACACACGATGTTCCAAAAATGTTTAAAATAGATATAATGTGGGGAGATCACTCCCTAAATGATTTAAATGATATAGAAGGGTATTAAATATAATACACCGTTCTATTCACGATACTGTAAACGAACCATGATTGAACCGACTAGTCTCAAAATGGTCAAGACTTCATGTCGAGAAATAAAAGAATGTGGTGTATAAAATAATTGCAAGTGTTTAAAATACTGATTAAACAATGTATAAATAATTGTGTATAAAATAATTGAAAGAGTCTAAAATACTGATTAAACAATATATAAATGGTTGTGTATTAAATAGTTGTGAGAGTTGAAATAATGATTAAACAATGTGTAAATGTTTGTGTATAAAATAATTGTGAGAGTTGAAATAATGATTTAACAATGTATAAATGATTAAGTATAAAATAATAAAGAGTGCTAAAATAATGATTTAACCATGTATAAACATTTGGAATCTTGAAACCATTTAAATAATGTATATTTGTTGAAAAATCGAGGAAATTGGTAACTTTGAAATAATGGAAAAATATCTGATGAGTCTTTGAAACTACGTTGTTTAATAAGTCATTGAAAAGACGAAAACGTTTAATAAGTCTTGAAAAATACTAGAGCGTTCAATAAAACTTTGAAAATGCTAAAACATTTAATAAAGTTGAGAAAAATACTGAAGCTGGTAACTGACCAGTATGAGTATGAGTTTAACTGTTTTGAGACTAGTGTTCATGATTGGTTGTTTAAGTTATCGTGTTTACTTGTATTCCTCCCCTAAAAAATGTTAAAATAGTTAAAAATGGGGATATGAACTCACCTCGAAGGTGTAGGGGTCCTTTGATGAAGATGTACTAGAATACCCTATTGGCTTTCGGCTTGAAACCTAAGAATGGCGAGGTTTATCGAGTTACTAGACGAATCTCGGGAAATTCGGGAGTGATTACACAAAGGTATGACGTGAAAATGGTTCCTGAATGAAGTCCTCAGCTCAAAATACGAAGAAATCGGGCTTTGGTGAAAGTTCAGGGACTAAATTTGCAAAATAATTGTTTAGGGACCAAATTTGCAAAATAATTGTTTAGGACCAAAATTGTAAAAATATTTTACCCAGGGGGTCAAAATGTAACTTTGACCAAAGTTCAGGGGTCAAAGTGTAATATTTTTAGGACTGAAAATGTAATGATTTTTGGGCCAGGGGGTCAAATTGTAAATTTGACCAAACTTCAGGGTCTAAATGGTAACTGTGAATAGTACCCGGACATCGGCTAAGGTTGGCTCGGACACCGGCTCGAGTTTCATCGGTGAAACTCATTGGCGCATTTCGTCGAACAGGTGGTGGGCATCGGCCACGACCAGGTGTTCCTCGGACACGATCTCAGACGCGGCACGCCCTTCCTCAGCAACGACTCACTTTTCACCGGTGAGATTCCAGGCGCGGCTCGACGAGGCATATCGTCGAGCACCTGGTGCGCGTGACGAAATCCAGAACTTCAAATCCAATTTCCCGTTGATTCCGACCACCAAATCAGGTGAGGTTTTTTCCTATGTGTTCGAAATCACGTGGAGAACAAAACTCAAGCATTAATTTCAGAAAAATTCGCAGATCAAGAGAGTGTGGTGCGTAAACTTACTGTGGCGGCTGTTTTGGCGACGGTAGTGTTTTCCGGCGACATTTTGGAAAAACAAATTGCTGAGGGTTGATCACGAGGACGAGATGAACGCGATGGTGTTCTCGGATTTCGATTTGGAGACTTTTCATTTTTCCGGCGGCGGTCGGCGGTGTCGGTACGGCGGCGGTTTGAGAGAGAACTGGTTAATATTTTGCTGAATAATTGATTTTTTTGAGAAACCATATGGATGAAAACTAATTTTTTTATTGAGATCCTCACGAGAAATTCCCCAGCGTTGGCTATCGTTGCTTAACGTTTTCGGTTATAGTCTTCGCGGTATTTTGAGCGTACAAAATGCGAGTATCATGAAAATACTTTCTCGTTTATGAAATCTTCCCGATAAAGGGAATCTAACGAGTCCAAAAATCACCTCGTTTGGAGTTACGAAACTCCCGATATGATTAAATGAAGGTATAAAATTGTGTCCGAAATTGATTTGACGCAGAATCCGAAACTGAAAATTGTATATTTTGCATACGAACTCCGATTTGGATGATCTAGATATCCACGCGTTCGTATTAACGACTACATCGCTTTTTAAGTATTATTTATGCTCAAATAATACTCGAATGATTTTCTCGTTGATTTCTTATTCGCTATCAATATTGGACACTATTTGGATTTTTCTGAAAATTGTCTGATAAGTGTATAAATTGTACTGATAGCTTTTGGGGACCCACTAGAATAGTGTTGACTTTAAATATCGACCATAAGGTTTGACTTTGACTATAGTTGACTTGGTTGACTTTCGTTGACCAAAATTGACGGTTGTCACATCATCTCCCCCTTAAAAGGAATTTCGTCCCGAAATTGTTTCAAAGTATCTCATACTTGGGACTTAGGGAAAGAGATGTGGACATTTCTGTTTCGTCTGATTCTCGCGTTTCCAAGTAATTTACGGTCTACGTTTGGCTTCCCAATGCACCTTTACTATAGGAATGCGGCTTTGATTTGTGTTCTTGACTTCTCGGTCGATGATCTCAACTGACATCTCAAAGAATTTAAGACTCCTGTTGAGTTCAATCTTATCCAAACGGAAATACCGAGGGTCTTGTCAAATAAAGACTTCTTCAAGTTTAGAATTTGAAAGGTGGGATAACGTAATCGAGCTCTTGCGGAAAACATAGCCGGTAAGCCATAAGACCTATCCTTGCTAGGATCTCAAATGGTCCTATGTAACGGGGATTAAACTTTCCTCGTTTACCGGAGCATATCAATTCTTTCCAAGGTGAGACTTTCAGCACGACTCGATCTCTAACCTGGCATTCTAATGGCTTGCGTCCAAAAAGGGCCTCGAACAGGGCAGCCTTTATGTTCGCATGATAACTGTTGTTGTATGAGAATTCGATGAGTGGCAAGTGGATAACCCACGCTCTGCCAAATTCATTCAAACAAGTGCGCAACATGACCTCTAGGGTTTGTATTGTTCTTACACTATGCCCGTCTGTCTGTGGAAGTTAAGATGCACTTAATTCCAGACGGGTTTCCAAGAACCTTTGCAACGATTGTCAAAATTGTAATGTGAATCTGACGTCTCCATCAGAAATAATGGATATTGGCACACCGTGAAATTGAACAATCTCTTTTTATCTGTCTCTTTGATCGTCAGGAAGTGTGAGGACTTTGTCAAATGATTCACAATTACCCAAATGGCGCTATAGCTACCACTCGTCTTGGGTAATCTGGTTATGAAGTCCATGGAAATCTGTTTCCACTTCCATTATGGTATTTCTGATTGTTGAATTAGACTTGATGGGTTTTGGTATTCTACCTTCACCCTTGGCGCAAGTCATAAACTTACCCATGAATGTGCTAATCTCTGCTTTCGTGTTCGACTACTAGCACATTTTTACAGAGTCTACCTGGATTCCCTCAATGTAAAGGGAAAAAAAGTCAACTTTGTAGAAAACGTTGAGTCCAACAACATAGAGCGAGACTACATGGAGTTCAACGATGTTGAACTTATCAAGCTCTTTGCTAACGACTTATGAAATGACATGAAATATCATGGAGTTCTAAGGATAAGAATCCTCAAAAGAAAATGAAGTAGAAATGTAC
Organism: Cichorium intybus; assembly: GCA_023525715.1. Lineage (NCBI taxonomy): Eukaryota > Viridiplantae > Streptophyta > Magnoliopsida > Asterales > Asteraceae > Cichorium > Cichorium intybus. The sequence continues at coordinate 120,407,634 of CM042011.1, read as the reverse complement.
TTGATCATGAAGATAATGTTTTCTGAGAAATACAAAATGTCAATAGTTCTCTTGAAGTGGAAATAAATGATATCAATAAAGAGATGGCAATCAGTTATGGTCATACCAAATAATATGTACCCAAAATGAAACTGAATAATGAAGATAAAATAAAATGAAATGTTTTCGTATGCGGTTGTATGTGATACCATAAATGATGATCATGAACTACAGGGTGTCATTGATTGTCAAAGAAGACATGATTTGGATAAATGGAAAGAAACTATGAAAGATGATTTGTAAGATACAAAGCAAGGTTTGTGACTCCAGGTTTTGCCCAAAGACCTGGAATTAATCATGAGATAACATATTCTCCAGTTATGGATGTCGTTACAGCTCACTTATATGGATCACTTGATTCCGATATTTAGGTGAAAATCCCCAAAGGATTTTGAATGCCCGAAGCATTAAGTAAAAGGTTGAAAGAAATGTATTCTGTCAGCCTACAAAGGTCTTTGTATGCGTTAAAACAATCTGAATGTATGTGATATAATCGTCGAAGCGATTATTTGATAACCAACGGTTATAAAAATGATATTAATTGTTCATGTGTATTTATAAATAAAACAATATCTGAATCTGTGATCATAGCTGTATATGTTGATGATCTGAACATCATTGGAACAAATAAAGAATCCTTGAAATGATTGAGCTTTTGGAGAAAAAATTTGAAATGAAAGATCTTGGAAAAATCGAGTATTGTTTTGGGCTTACAGATCGAACATCTGTCTAATGGAATACTGGAATACTGGTGCATCAATTGAATTATACAGAGAAAAATCTTGTCAACTACGTGCGCTAAGAGGGCGCAGTAGTTCTTGGATAATTATTTCTGAGCCTTAATACCTGAGACACTTTGCGGTTTCTTGCTTTGCTTTTTGCCATGAATTATGATAGTGTCGTCGGTCAGGTTCAGTCGAATTGCCTTATCGTTTCTCGATAGCTCCATGATCACTCACAAGTATTGGCCATACTCCATTTTTGCTTCGTGACTAAATCAGAATGTTGTTGATGAAAATATCATGAGTGCAACCATATAAGATTGGCACATGCGGTTCATGAGGCCCATGAATATTGCAGGAGCATTTGTTAGGCCAAGGGCATTAGCACAACTCGTGGTGACCATAGCTTTCGGAACGGCGTATTGAGCATGTCTTGATCTTTTCAACCCAACTAGGTATCATGATCACCCTTCCATCCACACGGGATGTCATGGGCTTGTAGGCAGAGGGATCCTTGTAGGTACGTGGTCAGTGATGACTCCAATGGGTAACGACGTTCGAAGTATCAGAACTGCTTCCCAGATTGGGTTCCTTGTTGTCACAATGATTGCCACTCGTGCTTCATCAAGAGCTTCTGTAACAGGAGCATCCATCTGAGCAGGAGGTGGCTAGGGTGGTGCTCTTCGAGCACTTAAAACTGTCGTTATTAGAATACGTGACGAGGGTTGTGCTGCGGTGTCGTTATTCCTCGTACTCTGTTGCGTCGTCATGATCTTTGACCTAAAAGGTCACGGAGGTAGGTAGGTAAAGGAAATTGTCATTGGCATTACGAAGGCACTATACGAGTAATCCTAAAGCACTGATAATATAGTCGCAATAGACGAAGAGGTATGATAATTTATAACTCAACAACCGACCAGATTGCGAAGGTACACATAGTATGAAACAAGATAGGCTTTCGAGTGCAATGTCCTGCCTTTAAGCAATAATCAAACAAGAACATGCCGAAAGGCTAGAGTATTGCATTCTCAGACTATATCGCCTCTATATATACCCAAGCTTTCAAGTCGTTCGTCAAGTGTATGAGAAAAGTACTACGTATACCAGCCGATGTACTCCGAAGAAGTCGATCACTACTACTAACACACCTACGTTTTCCTAAAACTATACGGACAATAATATTACCTAAGCACATAAAATGAAAAGAAATAAGCCTTCGGACACAATTCCCTGACTTTAGGCAACAAATAAACAAGAGCATGCCACAAGACTGGGATGACTGCATTCGCTGACTATTCCATCTCCATACATGTTTAAACTTTCAAATCACTTATTAAATGGAACTGTTTTAAATTGCACTCAACGCTTAAACCATGGTCTACGATAGTCAATCCTTAACCGATAAAGCTGATCAGACTTTTCCTGGTAAAGGTTTGACATCGTACATCCTTAGTTTACTCGTGAGTTCAATTTAGTATAAACACTCAAATTACGTTGTGATACTTGTGATAACCGATGTGTATGAATATTTTTTTTTAAGGAATACGCTAAGTATTCAAAAAGTATTTGGATGGTTACTAAACCAGAGTGTTAGCCCTTGACGGTTTATAGTTGTATTAATTCTTCGTGGAAGAATATACTTAGTTCTCTATAAACCTAGGCTCTGATACCATTCTGTCACACCCCAAAACCACGTTGGCGGAAACGTTCGGGGATGGATGACTGATTGAAGTATCACAACCATGGATATATGAACAGTATATAAACAACCAAACAAGAATTGATATTGAATTGATACATAGTTTTACAAAATGATTGATTCTCACCAATTACAACATGAAATGAAAATAAACAAACGTAGTATTAAACTTCCATTTGTACAAGACCGCTGGCTAGCGGGACTTAATGATTTCCTGAAAATACAAGTAGTTTTAAAGGGTGTCAACAATAAAGTTGGTGAGTTCATGAGTTTGAAACATTTTGATTTTGAAGTTTATTTGCTTTTGAAGTCTGTGAAACAATGATGTCGAAATAACTGATTTTGAATAAGATGATTTTGAAATACTGATTTTGAATCAAGTTGGAATGATAACATGAAATACGAGTATGATTTATATGAGATAGTGATAAATGAATAAATTTTAGTCTTTTGGATAATTGATAAATGGTAAACATAACAAATAGTCCTCACCCTTTTCGTATATATACATATACATATAAAGGATGGAGCATCTAATCAACATATACACTTAACCAAGTGCGATCAATCACCTTAGCGTCCCAAGGCGGGGTGGTCAACCCAATAGCGCTATTATTGTCCATAACGTACCTCAAGAATACGGGCATAGTTATGGAGATTAGACTAAAAATGATAATGCACTACAAATACATGTAGCGTAAACAAATGATGATTATCCAAATAATGATTCTCCATAACGTACCTCAAGAATACGGGCATAGTCATGGAGATTTAGACTAAAATGATAATGCACTACAAATACATGTAGCGTAAATAAACAAATACTGAATCATGTATAAATGTTTCCAATGTCTATCAATAATGATAAAATGAGTAAGTGATTTCGGAAATCTATGAGAAACACACGATGTTCCAAAAATGTTTAAAATAGATATAATGTGGGGAGATCACTCCCTAAATGATTTAAATGATATAGAAGGGTATTAAATATAATACACCGTTCTATTCAAGATACTGTAAACGAACCATGATTGAACCGACTAGTCTCAAAATGGTCAAGACTTCATGTCGAGAAATAAAAGAATGTGGTGTATAAAATAATTGCAAGTGTTTAAAATACTGATTAAACAATGTATAAATAATTGTGTATAAAATAATTGAAAGAGTCTAAAATACTGATTAAACAATATATAAATGGTTGTGTATTAAATAGTTGTGAGAGTTGAAATAATGATTAAACAATGTGTAAATGTTTGTGTATAAAATAATTGTGAGAGTTGAAATAATGATTTAACAATGTATAAATGATTAAGTATAAAATAATAAAGAGTGCTAAAATAATGATTTAACCATGTATAAACATTTGGAATCTTGAAACCATTTAAATAATGTATATTTGTTGAAAAATCGAGGAAATTGGTAACTTTGAAATAATGGAAAAATATCTGATGAGTCTTTGAAACTACCTTGTTTAATAAGTCATTGAAAAGACGAAAACGTTTAATAAGTCTTGAAAAATACTAGAGCGTTCAATAAAACTTTGAAAATGCTAAAACATTTAATAAAGTTGAGAAAAATACTGAAGCTGGTAACTGACCAGTATGAGTATGAGTTTAACTGTTTTGAGACTAGTGTTCATGATTGGTTGTTTAAGTTATCGTGTTTACTTGTATTCCTCCCCTAAAAAATGTTAAAATAGTTAAAAATGGGGATATGAACTCACCTCGAAGGTGTAGGGGTCCTTTGATGAAGATGTACTAGAATACCCTATTGGCTTTCGGCTTGAAACCTAAGAATGGCGAGGTTTATCGAGTTACTAGACGAATCTCGGGAAATTCGGGAGTGATTACACAAAGGTATGACGTGAAAATGGTTCCTGAATGAAGTCCTCAGCTCAAAATACGAAGAAATCGGGCTTTGGTGAAAGTTCAGGGACTAAATTTGCAAAATAATTGTTTAGGGACCAAATTTGCAAAATAATTGTTTAGGACCAAAATTGTAAAAATATTTTACCCAGGGGGTCAAAATGTAACTTTGACCAAAGTTCAGGGGGTCAAAGTGTAATATTTTTAGGACTGAAAATGTAATGATTTTTGGGCCAGGGGGTCAAATTGTAAATTTGACCAAACTTCAGGGTCTAAATGGTAACTGTGAATAGTACCCGGACATCGGCTAAGGTTGGCTCGGACACCGGCTCGAGTTTCATCGGTGAAACTCATTGGCGCATTTCGTCGAACAGGTGGTGGGCATCGGCCACGACCAGGTGTTCCTCGGACACCGACTCGGACACGATCTCAGACGCGGCACGCCCCTTCCTCGGCAACGACTCACTTTTCACCGGTGAGATTCCAGGCGCGGCTCGACGAGGCATATCGTCGAGCACCTGGTGCGCGTGACGAAATCCAGAACTTCAAATCCAATTTCCCGTTGATTCCGACCACCAAATCAGGTGAGGTTTTTTCCTATGTGTTCGAAATCACGTGGAGAACAAAACTCAAGCATTAATTTCAGAAAAATTCGCAGATCAAGAGAGTGTGGTGCGTAAACTTACTGTGGCGGCTGTTTTGGCGGCGGTAGTGTTTTCCGGCGACATTTTGGAAAAACAAATTGCTGAGGGTTGATCACGAGGACGAGATGAACGCGATTGTGTTCTCGGATTTCGATTTGGAGACTTTTCATTTTTCCGGCAGCGGTCGGCGGTGTCGGTACGGCGGCGGTTTGAGAGAGAACCGGTTAATATTTTGCTGAATAATTGATTTTTTTGAGAAACCATATGGATGAAAACTAATTTTTTTATTGAGATCCTCACGAGAAATTCCCCAGCGTTGGCTATCGTTGCTTAACGTTTTCGGTTATAGTCTTCGCGGTATTTTGAGCGTACAAAATGCGAGTATCATGAAAATACTTTCTCGTTTATGAAATCTTCCCGATAAAGGGAATCTAACGAGTCCAAAAATCACCTCGTTTGGAGTTACGAAACTCCCGATATGATTAAATGAAGGTATAAAATTGTGTCCGAAATTGATTTGACGCAGAATCCGAAACTGAAAATTGTATATTTTGCATACGAACTCCGATTTGGATGATCTAGATATCCACGCGTTCGTATTAACGACTACATCGCTTTTTAAGTATTATTTATGCTCAAATAATACTCGAATGATTTTCCTGTTGATTTCTTATTCGCTGTCAATATTGGACACTATTTGGATTTTTCTGAAAATTGTCTGATAAGCGTATAAATTGTACTGATAGCTTTTGGGGACCCACTAGAATAGTGTTGACTTTAAATATCGACCATAAGGTTTGACTTTGACTATAGTTGACTTGGTTGACTTTCGTTGACCAAAATTGACGGTTGTCACAGTTACATACACTTTGCAAGCCATCATTGGCACAATGGAAGGTCCTATTGAGCAAATCAAACTCTACACAAAATTGAACATCGAGGTTATGGAAGAACTCCAAACAATTGCAGCTACACCACTTCCCGATTGCATCAAGAAGGAAGTTGACAATGTCTCTGGCAAACTCGACTCCATTCTGGCCTGCCTGCCTGTGCCCCCTTCACTTCTTGCAGGTGCCCCAGGAGGGGGAGAGGCAGATAAGTCAACAAAAACTCCGACCGACGACATGGAAATAGATACAAACGTTGGTCCAAGTAGGACCAAATAAGATAAAGAAGAAACCATGGAAGACACAACAAGAGATCAACATCGGGAGAACCCCGAAGAAAGAATCAATCAGAAACACACACGAGTCAGCAATGAAGAATCTGAAAAACTATCTGCTGAGAAAAAGTCAACAGAAGAGGAAACAACTCAGAACGAGATTCCAAAAGAAACTACAAAAGAATCTCCAACAAAAACTCCGATAGTTGAATCTACACATCATCTCTCTCCTCCAAAAATTCAAACTCCAACAAATAAAGATCAATCAGAAGACGACGAGATTTTCGTATAGTCGCCGATCAAGGAATCTGATCCCCCAGAGGTCAAGGAAAACAAATCAAAGTTCTTCGATTCCCAAGATCATGAACATGCTGAAGACTTTAGTACTGAGTCAGAACCTGACCCAAACCAAGCTGATCCAACTGGTCCCAGCAGATCCATCTTTTCAAACATCCTTAAATTCCGACCATTGACCGACTTTGATTTCAAACCATTCAAGTCATACAATCCTCCCCCTACGTCCAACCACAACTGGGACATACCATTGACTCCAAACGGAGAAAAGTATAGGTACACTCTGAATTTTACTATAGATTCATGAGTCAACAAAGAACTAGCAGCTTTCTACAAAAATCAGCAATTCTTCAAGACATGGACCAAACCTCAAGCTGATACGTGGTCAGACGAAGTCATAACAGCTGTTCGAAGTGTCAAAAGGAGAAAGTTTCAGAAATCAGAATTCTTCGAATATGAGCTGGTCAGAAATAACAACTACACCAAAACGATTCTGGTAACAGAAGCCGACTTCCGGAAAATGAACCCAGCAGATATCTTCACAATTGTTGTAAAGCTGTCTCACAAAGAAAAACAAGATGCCAGAGAAGCCTATGTTGCAGCCAGAAGATTTCTACATGGCCTCGTAGAAGACTGATGCAGAAATGTACAAACTAGTCAAGAATCATCCAGATCAGCAATTCATACACAAACCTGATTTATCTATGCCAGACAACCGAGACAACTGGAAAAGAGGAGCCACCTTCGATCCAGTACTCGGATTGGTATACAGTACTCGGATTGGTATACAAGAATCCTGCAGAAAAAGGATCCTTCCTTTTTCTTCGTGCTGATCAACTCAGAAGAGTCTCTAATTGAATGTTGAAGGAGTACATCAAGGCTGTGCAGAAATCAACCTCATCAGACCCTGAAGCTAAGAAAGAAATGCTTCTCAGAATGCAATGGCTACTGGAGATCAGAAAATTCTGGTTATATGCTGCAAGACAAGACGTAAATGACAAAGTTTGAAGATGCTGAATCAAACTCCTCGGCTGGTCACCGAAGGGGGAATTGTTAGTGCTAAAAGTTAACTCGTTGATCATCTCGTAGTTTGATATGCTAGGATTGTAATGTCAAACTTCTTATTTTGATGGAATGCTATTACTGTTATATGAATGCTTTAATGAATGAACGAATGGTTACATTTATGTATGTTGTATATTCATAACTAATATCTCGGATAAGTTGTGTTCTGATAACATTGTAATCATCTGAAATCCAGTCTTGGATTTTGGAACTCCGAAGAATCTCAAGATCAGAAAATACTTCACCCAGAAGAATGAGTTCGGAATATCACACTCCAAACTCACTCAGAAGATCAAGACATACACAACCGTATTTACAAGATACTCTGATTCAGAACTGCCAGGACTCCAAAATCCTCTCAGGATTTCAGACTATCAATATCAACAGATCAAAGGAAATATCATACTTAACCATTCATCAAAGAAGACTGAAGATCAGTAAGATAAGGCAAAGGATAAGCACTCCAACGTATAGGACATGATTAGACTAGATCAGGCGTGGCCCCCTAGAATTATGTCTGGTGTACTTAGAATACTATTATATTATAGTCAAGCCACCCTAGTCTGACATTGTATTATTATATTAGATTCACCCTTTCTTATCTGACTGAAGAGAGACGTGTTGTCTCCTCTTCAGTCCATAGGTTATTATCCGAAAGTCCTCCCTTAGTCTATAAAAGGGAGACCAAGTCCATCTTCAGTCCTCATGAGTTTGAGAGACTTTATGTAATACTTTCATATTTATCAATATAATCTCTCATTCCATCAATTCTCATGTTCTTATCGGCATTTCTTACTGTCCTTACTTTTCTAGCACCTTTAACTTTCAGTCTTTTTATTTGCAAGTTATATCACTGTTAATCCATATTATTTATTGTTGAGCTATTAAGATCTATTCTAAGTATTACTTCTTCATTATAATTCTGCATCCATATCAAGTCTTCGGACTTGTCCATCTCAAGTCTCAGGACTTGTCCCTCCGAAATCTTCAGGATTTCGGACCTTTACTTTTTGCAACTTATCTTTCCGCACTTACTTAGAATATTTGGCGACAACACTATCAATTTGGGACAATTCTCTCCATTGCAATTTGTATCATGGATGAACGAAGAACAATGGGTGATTATCTCGCCATGGATCAAGGTTATTATGACTTTTATAGTCCAATGCCACAACAAGATCCATATGATGATGATTGGTGGGGGAGCAGCAATTCGGATGAAAATCAACATGATGGGTATTTTCTAGTAAATCAAGAAAAACCACACGAGTCTTCACTTTACAAGAAGTTGGATCTGATGATGGAATTGTTGAAGGAAGGCTTCAAACAAGAGGAAAACAACTCCAAAGCAATTTCAATTCTCGAAAATCAATTGGAACAAATGGTGGAGCAACTGCAACAACAACCATCGGACGATCATTCAGATACTATGCAAGCAGATGAGGTAACTAACTTGTGTAGTGATGAATCTTTTGACATTAATGTACACAAACCTACACCACCTGATTATGTATCAATTAATGAGCAAGATATTGAATTAGAAACAATTAACCGAGAAACATCTGAATTTGAATCGGAAACATCTCAAATAATTTTCCAAGAACTAGAAACACCCAACGTTGGGGAGGGGTCAGTGGAGTCTAATACCACCCCCAACCTAACGAATTTCAAAGAACCCGAAAAGAAAATTCTTGTTGACATTTTTGAGATAGATTGTAAAAGACTGGACATATTAAAAAAACCAAATGCCATCATTAATCGTCCCATTTTGACAACTATCTATGCCCAAATTAGTTGCCAAGAAGGTGTCATTGATGTGATATTTGGAAACCAAAAATTTGAACTTCAACTATTTAGATGTACTAATGATCCTCTGGTCGGTGGAGACTTGTTTGTAATCAATACTATGGATGATTACTTCTATGAGCATACTACAAATATGCTCGCTGACACTACCGACGATCTGGAGAAACTTTTCTCTTGTAATAGGTTAAAAGACATGGATAACATTAGGAGTCAACATGTGAAGAAAAGAATGTGGAAAAAGAAACATTATACCACACGATCCTACAAATCAAAGATGAAAGTGGTCGGTGGTATCAAGAGTCGGTTAAAGAACTTCACTCCAAGGAGAAATGCATGTCAATTCAAAACAAGGTTTAAATGCTCTTTCAGAAGACTCAAAGGTAAAAGACCGGGATTTGATAAGGTCAAAGTTGACATGCCATTTGATCCGGGTGAAACTCAAGAATGTAAGTTGTTTGAAGATAAAGAGTAATATATGACACCATATCACCACAACATGATTGTTTTTCAAAAAAGTCAACTGACATACGATCCTCCGTGAAGCATGGTACATGTATCTGTCTGGCTGAAGACATTAAACTTAGCGCTTTACGTGAGGCAACCCGCGAACTTTGTGGGTGTGTTCACTGCAAACCCTCACGAGACTTCACTCGTCCACTAGGGGCAACCTAGGGGTTTAAAAGGCTTGTTGCACGTGCCAAGTGCAATCGCGATTCCTGGCGAAATTGAGGGTTATTTATTATTTTTTATTTAATACTCTGCTTGTAGTTTTGTTTTTGTTTTTTGTAGGATAATTTTTGTTGCATCAGGGATGATCCAAACGCTCAAAGTTGGGGAGGGATGTACTTGAATGAAAAAAGACAACAAACCCATGAAAGATGGAAGATTGAAGAAATAGACACGTTTAAAAAAAAATCCAAATTTTTTTTGCTTTTGTTCGGATCCAAACAAAAAATTTAAGCCTCCTCTACCATCAAATTACTAGGTGAATCGCTCTTCTTTGCTATTTTTCTTTTATTTCTCTCGGTTGTGTTTGTTTTGGTTGTGTTAGTTGAAAGCTTTTAATATGGACTTGGATTTACTCTGATGATGAAATTTTGGAACTTTATGAACTGTCCCCGAGTTTTTCTTCCTTTTTGTCCCGGTTGTGACTCGGCAAAACGAAAAATGATTGAATAAAAGGGACTGGACATGGGATAACAGGTGATGAGATAAAAGTGACATTCTAGCTAATGTATATTTTTGTGGTTGCTTGTCCGGTTCAAGTAACAAATGGACCAAAAATGTTTTAACTTCAAGTTGTAAACTGGTTTTTTCTAAAAAATTTTGTTTCAAAAGTTCCTCTAGAGATACCCTGTTTAAAGAACCTTGATGGCTCGGTTCTCGAATTTGCTTGTAAAGATCCCTACTGCATTCTATGACCGCACGACCTTAGATGTCCCAATTTTTGTAATCTATATTCCGCTGTTTGGGTTGTTGTGTACTTGGAACCTGGTGTACCCCATTTCAGGTTTCCACCGTCCACAGCTGCTTAAATATGAATATACGTTCGGGACTTTGATAAGTATCTTGCTAAGTAACCGGCAACCCGTAGGTGACCCCTCTTGGAAGCCGTGCAAAAAGGCAGGACTCACTTGAAAAGTAGATTGCATATAAGTGATTTCAAATTAACGATCTATATTCCGCTGTTTGGGGTTGTTGCGTACCTGGGACCTGGTGTACTCCATTTCAGGTTTTCACGTCCACCATCAACTTTAAATATGAATATTATACTCGGAGCAAAATATTCTGAGACATAAATCACAACTGAAGTTCTACAAATGCAAATCAAATAGAAAAGTAACAAATGAGTAAAAGTAGAAATTTAATATGGTTGTAATGAGGCAAAAAGGACCAACAGAAATAAAAAGAAGAACTTTAGGAATCTGGACAGAATGCAGTAACCAAAAAGGACTGACTGTACCACGTCACTGGAAAAACCGCAGAGGGGAGGTAAGATTGGTATCTTTGGAGGGATTTCTGGAAAATGAATTTTTGACTTAGCTGTTTGCAGGGTGAAGAAATTTTAAGATCACTAAATAGTGCTTTGCACTCTAAATAAACGGACATCCGAGCTGGCAATGGACACAGGCGTATGCAATACTGGAATGTCTACTTTTGTTTGATTGCTTGTTGTTTTATGGACTGGACCTGAATTCTGATTTCGTTGAGTCTTTCTCGGGACGAAAAAGAGATAAGTTGGGGAGGTTTGATCGGGTCATTTTGGTTTAACGTAATACGTGATTAACATGATAAATTAAGCTTTGTTTAACCAAGAATGACCCTATTTTTGATGGAATTGAGTGAATTACATGCAGGGATTGAAAAACGGGAATTTTGGGCGAAAACTATGCATCAAACGGACACCGAAAGCGGGAGAAAAAGCTCAGCGTCCCAGGCAGCGTTCCAGACGCTGGTCTGGAACTCTGGGACAATTTTGAAGGAAAAAGCAAGCCAAAAATGCCAGGAAGCCCCATCAACGTCCTAGATGGCGTTTGGGACGCTGACCTAGGATGCCGGGCGTTTTTGGGACGTCTCGTCGTGGAACGCTGCTCGTCGTAACTGCTATAGAAATACATACAGCGTCCTAGGGGCGTCTGGGACGCTGGTCTAGGACGCTGCCACTTAGAGTGCCCTAAATTGCTGTATTTAAGCCACTCTTTTTAATGAAACTTGATTCGATCGACCCAACGCAGCCTCCAGAAAATTTTCCCAGGGTTTTGACAGTTTTTCAAGGCCTAAAACATCCCCAAATCATCTCAAAACAATTCCCAATCTCAAATTAAACCTCTTTTGCATCAAGATCAAGCCACAGTTCCTGAAGTTCTGAAGATCCAGTCATGTTCAACATCTCCAACATAGAGTTTGCATCAGTTCCAGTTATGAGTAGCTAAATCATCCCGTGATCACAACCGGGAGTAGGTTTTGATTTCTTTTCCAGTATTGTATTAGATTTGAACCTTTTAGATTCATGAACACAGTATTTGGTTTGTTTGTTTTTCAATCATATGATTAGACTTCCATTACTTGTTCTTAAATTGTTGCTTGATTGAGTGTAAGACAATTCTATTGTGATCTTCCCCACCGTGCCAAATCATCCACAGTGGTGTATAGGACGGAGGGTGTAGATTTTACATAGTTTGATCCCAGATTTAGTCAGTAACAGTACGGTTATGTATATGTAATCTGAATGAACGCAAAATTAGTAAAATCTGATATAATACATTGTTTAGGAATCAAAACTGAAACCGGGAGTGATCACCTTTTTCTCTGATTGAATTAAACCCTTTGCAATATTTGTTTGTCTGAATTTGTTTGCTTTTTAAATCTGTTAGAACTAGATTGTTAACCATAAGCTCCTCGTGGATTCGACCCTTACTTGCCCTAGCTATTAGTGCTTTTAAGGTTATTTTTGATTGCGAAAGACTAGATCTGAGAAACGATTCAAATCTAGAACTGTAGCAATGGAATAGAAACTCTACTAACATGTTTTTGAGCTGACTTGCTCTGATACCACTTGTTGGGTGTTAAAATCGTTTAAGTATGTAAACAATGACTGGAAATTAAGTAGTACTAATCAATCACACAGTAATAAGAACAGTAAGAACAGTTTATGAACAATGATATGAATAACGTGTGCCGAATGCTTGATTGATTTAGGGTTTTACTGTTTTGGACGATTACAACTCGCACTCGACACGGTATGGTATCACTGATATTTATACTAAATCAGTGATACGCATAGTACAACTTTATTACAGAGAATATCCTATCAGACTACTGGCCAATAGAATATTAGATTCATGCAACACGTATTGTACTGTACGCATGCTCACAAAATTTTGACAGGCTGTGAAGTCTTCGGATCCTCCGTGCATCACACTTCGGAGTCTTCAGACTTCGGGGTTCTTCATGTAATTTATTACTTCGGGGTCACAAGCAGGAGGTCTTCGGATGGTTGAGCACTTCAACTCAAATAGGCTCAACACAGTAGTCGACAGGCTGATCAGAGGGGCGGATAGAGTGCCAGACAGAACGGACCGAAAAGGGGGAGAGCTTATCGTCGCAAGATCTCCAGAGGAGTGTTTATCAGGAACAGGCGGGGAAAGAGAAGGGGGGTTATGAGAAAGCAGAATGGGATGGGAGTCCCGCCAGCATTGGGGGCGAACCCAACAGCCGTTGAGGACAAGGTCAGCGACCTTAGAATCAGGAGTGAAACCTGCTGCATGGATGTTACTGGCAGACAAGAACTGAGAGAGGGGACCAGCAGGATGCCAGTTATCGAACCAAGCAGAGGTAGAGCAGTCATCACCAACCTGGGAGACAATAAAGTCGCTGATCTTACCCCGCATGTCGAGGATATTACGCCAGGCATAGCCCGTACCTTGCTTCTCGGGGGCATCCCAAAAGTTACGCCCACAGAGGCAGTACGAGTTGATCCACCTGAACCATAGAGAATCCTTCTTAGAAATGAGTCTCTAGGCGTGGGAAGCTATAAGGGCAACATTCCAGACAGCAAGGTTACGAATACCAAGGCCACCATGGGCCTTAGGAAGACTCACAGTCTTCCAGGAGTTCTTTTCTTTTATGATTTATATATTATGCAGTTACATTTTCGTATATTTATTGGTATGGCTTTAGATTGTCCATTTTTTATTATTTTATATTTGGGTTTTGATATTGGATACTAGAATTGACTCACAAAGGGTGATCAATCAACTTTGCCTACTTCAAACATTGTTAGACATAGAATGAGCTATGTCGGCCTGTTATTTTTAGCAATCCTTGTCATTTGAAGGGTTCATAGAAATGAAAATTGTTCTTTGATGTTACAAAAGATGTCGACAATAATATATTATTGATTACTTATGCCATTGTAAACGAAGAGACTACGTATAGTTGGTGTTGGTTTTTAAACAGTTCAGACATTTTGTTTCTCAAGACAGACAATTGTGTGTTATTTCATATACGCGTCAAGGAATAATTCATGCAATGGAAAATCTAGAGGGATGGAAAGAGTCGTTAGCATACAACCGCTTTTGTCTTCGATACATTAGAAGTGATCTCATGAAAAGGTATACGAACGTGAGCCTTGAAAAGCAATAGAGGGGATATCCCTCTTTCTATTGTGAATGTATTTTCTACTACTGAGATGTATAATGAACAATAGCATTCTGCTTTTTCACTACCTCATGTTGCATATTGGTTAGAGGTGGATTGGGCTAATTATTGTTCGTTTACGTACAATTCATATTTGTAAGATATGGATGTTCATCGTCCCGATGAACCTCATACACATGTCATATGCCATCAGCCCAGTCATAACAACAGGAGAAATTGTTTAGACTCTCAACTAATATATAATGCATCATCAACAAATGAGATGTTTTATTAATGTTGTAATTTCTTGCTTAATTTATCTGGTAATTTCGTGTTTAATTTCTAATTTAACTTCGTGTTAGTTTTTATATGGTAATTCCATTTTTAATTGATCTTGCAATTTTGTAATATTGTAATATATTCAATATTGGTATCAATTTGAAGGTATACACTTTTTAAATGTATAATTTGTTAGAAAATAAATGTTAAAAATTAAAAAGTATAGATAAAAAATATGATAAAATTTGAATGATTAAAATAAAATGTTTAAAAGTAAGATATATAAAGAAAAAATATGATTAAAGTTAAGGTTGAAAATGCAAGTTCTAGTGGATGAAAATGAAAATTTTATTATGAAATTGTCACTTTTGGGTAAGGTCAAATTAGTTTGCCTTATTTTTTAAAAGTGGTTTAGAATTGCTCTATTTTTGCTAGGGTGCTACTAAATAGACACCTAATATACATTTATAAATAAAAGTCAAACATTCTTAACCAATCATATCCGTTTTTTCCGGAAAACATTGTAATTCTAACAAATAAAAAACAGTTGACTTACTTAAAATTAATGATTAATGTGTCTAATTGGTAAATAAGGGTGTCTTTTTAGCTATCCCCTTTTGCAAAGGGTTTATCATTTCATCCTAGGTTTAAAGATATCTTCAACTGCAAGTAACATAGTACCCATGAAGTCACTCTTTAGGTAAACAACACCTATTGTCAGGGTTTGCTTATAGCAGTTACAACAAATGAGAAGTCTATGATAAGTCTGGTAAATGAATTATCTAGGGTACCCCTTAACAGTTGGAGCACATTTTGTTTCACCTGCCATGCATGCATGTAGGTAATATCAATTTTATATTTTGAATTGATATCCTTCATGATATCACTTCCCCACTATACTCTACTGTGATTGTCGGTCATATCCTCGTACAATTTTCTTGATAACATATAGCCCCAAACTTTTCTTTGTAGATCTGCTTGTTTTGAACTTAAGACCTTCCTAACACTTTTCACTACAAGTGCCGGTTGAAAAGCTTTTATGCTTGCAAAGGTTTGTAAGCTTTTGATCTTTTGACTTGGGTGTTGGCTGTGTGATGGAGTCGATGCATAAACCGAAACTGTACAACGCGGTGTAGGGGCATACCATAGAATAGGGGTTTTCTATGATCATCATCTGGCCATTCATTATCAGATTTACTTTTTCTAAGTCAGGTATCCCTAAAAATTATCTACCGAATCCCCATAAGATACTAGATTGACATCGTTCATAAGAGGAAGTGTTTATAGGTAATCATTGCCATTATTTGTATCGACATTATTCGATGATTCCATTACGGGTTGAGGTTCACTATGATACTTGGGTACACTCAGATAGATAAATTATCTATTAGATTGTTGCTCTCTAATCCGCTAGATTTGTTCTCACATAAGCCTTTGCCTCTTCTGTTGCATTAGTTATTACCATCACCTTCAACCACATACACATTTGTAACGTTTCTAACACCTTCAATTACATAGATCCAACGATAGACATCACTATCATCAACTATATCTAACATATAGCATTTCAGGATGTTGGAAAAACAAACTAATATCTAGTTTATCTACCAAACCGGTCTTCAAATTCACCGAATATAAAAAAATTAGAAAATTTTAAATTTGCCAAAAATTGTACTCTATAATTCTTAACTAAAGACCTAACATTATTTGGTTGATCACCAACAATAGCAAAAAAAACTGACTAGATTGTGAACTCATGTTTTATTTAGTTAAAATCATATTAAAGAAACCCAATTTTGACTACACGGTACACCATTAAATATAGTTACACTCTTTTTCTACAACCGAAACTGTCAAAGTACAATTGTTTACTTGAAATACAAAAGCATGAAGGTATTCAAAACCCCAAAAAATTTGAAAAATACAAATTATGCCTACTAGACTTGTTGTAAAATAGGCCACCCTTTTTTTATAATTTCATTTACCTTTCCATCAATTCGAGTTTGGATTCTTGGTGGACATAACTCAGCTGCATACGCGTTCAACTTTGCTGCCAAGTTTGATTTCCCCAATTCCTCTTCTACCATGTTTCCAATTAATTGAAGAAGGAATGGGTTTCGTTTTAGCTCGAATTTCTACAAATTTTAAAAACGTAAAATGTAGTTATTCTTTTGATAAAATGTAGATTCCATTCAATCGCATGTTTGGTTGCCAAATGAACGGAATTCAAGATTCCATTCAAATTTTATCGGTAGTTGCTATATGCAACATAAAAAACGTAAAATGTAGTTATTCATTTGATAAAAAGGAAAGGGTTATTTTGCAGTGATAAAATTTATCTTAATGTAAAAAACAGAATCAAGATATAAAAGAAATAACAAACCTGGTGTTCAGGCTCTGCAGGATAAAAGGTTTCAAGTTGTTGAATTTGGGTAGTTACAATACTACCCCTTGACTTTGTTTGCTCTCTCTCTTTGCTAACTGCAGCCAATCTTGACTCATCCGTTCCATTAACAAAAATAATAGACCTGTTTAATTAAAAAAATTACATTTAGTAATTGTAAGTATAATGCTATAATTTGGTAGATATTTTGAAGTGGAAGACGTTCATAAAAAGAGACTGAAAGTACAATCATGCAATGTTGTCAATTGGAATTGAAAGAAATGAAAGTAGGATGCGATAATACAAAGATTAAATAAAGTACATTTAGTGATTTAGCCCAAAAATTTAAAAGAAATTCCAAAGTATGGACATGACCTGTATTGGTTGCCGACATCAGGACCTTGACCAAAAACTTGCCTAGAGTCATGGCTAGACCAGAAAACCTCCAAAAGTTGCCTGAAATTAATCACCCGAGGATCATATTCAATCTGCAGACAGTTCATGGAAGACCATGATGCAACTTCCCTTAAAACATTTCAATAAATTGTCTCAAGATTTCTATTATTATATGAAGGCTAAAATTGTAACAGATAATACAAGTATTTCTAAGATTGAGCTAAACGATGATCATCAAAACCAAAGGAAACGATCCGGTTTTACAGATATTGATTACAAATGTAGGACGAGATATGAGCAAGAAAAACATACATGTACGGACTCGGCGTGATCTCCCAAGCTTCGGTACTCGGGGTTGGATTTGGATCCACCGGCGTAACCAACAGTGGTTCTCACAACTCCATCCAAGCAACCGAACACGGATTCCGACCGCCAGAAGCTTCCGAGAGCAAAAACCGCTGTTTTGAGAAGCTCATCGGGAGGATCTCCACTGACCTGAGAAATCGGATTGGGAAACCTAATCCCAAGAGTTACATCAGCTGACACTATAATGCCAATAATTAGGTATGATGAGAGTTGATAGAAAAAAGGGAGCTTCATTTGGGTTCGGGTGTGGTGTGCCGGCCGAGTGAGAGAAAAGGTTATTGGAGATGATTTCCGATCGATTTGGATCGATCTCCGATTAGAAAGGCGGTACGTTTGGTTGGGTTGAACGGTACACTGTGCTTAGTTATTCCTTTTGTACCAGAATTCGACAAATTACGGATAGATCCCTGTACTCTTATTTTTTTAAAATAACATTAAAAGACTTACGAATATTTACGATGGGAGATCATTAATGGGGGCTACTATTAGAAGAAAACAAGAGAAATAGATCGAAGGCAAACTAAAATAATGGATTGAAATGGTTTTTTTAGTTAAATATAATATACTGTGCATTGAATTGATATACATCATGTCGTAATAATAAGGAAATGTGGTAATAAGGGGGAGATTAATAGTAGCGTACTATTAATCTCCCCCTTATTACCACATTTCCTTATTATTACGACATGATGTATATCAATTCAATGCACAGTATATTATATTTAACTAAAAAAACCATTTCAATCCATTATTTTAGTTTGCCTTCGATCTATTTCTCTTGTTTTCTTTTAATTTACTTATTTGCCAAATGTATTTATCAAACTATAAATAATTATAAAAATAGCATATATATATATATATATATATATATATATATATATATATATATATATATATATATATATATATATATATATATATATATATATATATATATATATATATATATATATATATATATATAGAGTTAGGATCTTTTGAGAACCACAAGTCCCCCGAGAACCCGAGAACTCCCAAAACGATATTTTTTTCAAAAAACCGACCCCATAGGCCTCTAAAACGCACATATCTAAGACTTTTCGAAAAAAAAATTCCAAAAAAAAACGACTTTTTTTTTTGAAAAAAATTTGCACATGTGCAAAAAAAAAAACTTTGCACGTGTGCAAACTTTTTTATACGTACATTTTTTTTCAAATTTTTTTTTACAGAACAGCTTAAATATATGTTAGAAAGACATCCATAAAAAAAATTTGAAAAAAAATGTACGTATAAAAAAGTTTGCACATGTACAAAAAAAAATTTTTGTACATGTGCAAAATTTTTTCAAAAAAAAAAGTCGTTTTTTTCGGAAATTTTTTTTTCGAAAAGTCTTAGATATGTACGTTTTAGAGGCCTATGTGGTCGGTTTTTCGAAAAAAATATCGGTTTGGGTGTTCTCGGGTTCTCGGGGTGAAGTTGGTTCTCAAAAGATCCTAAGTATATATATATATATATATATATATATATATATATATATATATATATATATATATATATATATATATATATATATATATATATATATATATATATATATATATATATATAAATCGAGTATATATGTTTGATGCATCTTAATCAATTTTTGAATACTTTAATTTGTCTGATATGTTTCACTTTAATATATATATATATATATATATATATATATATATATATATATATATATATATATATATATATATATATATATATATATATATATATATATATATATATATATATTAAATTGTAAATTTAAAAAAGAATGAGAAGGAGAAAAACTCGCTTAAATCATGTTGCATGATCTCGTTGTTAATTTTTCGGTATCCGTCGCAAATTAGCACAACTTTTCTGTTTTTAATTCTTCGGTTATAATTTGTAATGATATATTAGGTGTCGAATATTATCGTAGTATTAATCAATTTTGTTGATATAAAAAAACTATATTTAGGGTGCCAATTTTTTGGCTTTTCGAGTATCATTTTCTGTCATTTATTGTCGGTATCCGTCTCTATTAATTCGTCGGTATCCATCTCTATTAATTCGTCGGTATCTGCATATATTTGGTGGGGTTATTTTGTGCGGTTTTATTAACCATATAGATTTGGTACTTGTTTTGCGGTTTAACCAATTAAAGATTAAAATAAATCTAGTTGTGGTGGTCGGAATTGTGGTAGAAGGGTGACGATAACGATGGTGATTTTTGCGGCGATATTAGTGAGGTGGTTGTGTTGGTGGAGGTTAAAGTGGCGATTGCGATGGACATGGGTGGTGACTAAGGTGGTGGTGTGGTGGCGGTGATGGAGGTGGTGGTGGTGGTGGTGGCGGTGGGTGATGGTAGCGGTGGTAGGGGTGGTGGTAAAGGTGGTAGTGGCGGTGGGGGTCGAGGTGGTGCTGATGGTGATAGAGGCGGTTGAGGTGGCATTAGTGGTGGCGGTGGTTCGTGGCTATGGCGAGGTAGCGGTGGCAGTGGGGAAAGTGGCTAAAATGGTGGCGGTGGAGGTGGAGGTGGTGGTAGAGATGGCTGTGACGGTGACAATGGTGGTGGTAGTGGTGACGAAGGTGGTGCAGGTGATAAGGGATGTGAAAATCATATATGAATAATAATATATCTATTTCGTCGTTAGAACGTTAACGCACCAACGGTAGCGAAACATTAGAAGGACATAAAAAATATGTGGTCCAAATTTAATCTTGCGATCACAATCTTCTTTTCATTCTCAACGGAATATATATATATATATATATATATATATATATATATATATATATATATATATATATATATATATATATATATATATATATATATATATATATATATATTATATACGCCGTTTGATTATATAGAAATAAAGAATAACTAAACAGAATTTAAACTAAAACTCATTTCCCTCAAATCATAAAACGTCACATCCTCTCACAATGATCATTAATAATTAAACTTATATAGCCTAACCCATATAGAGGGGGAGATGGACAGAGTTTGCCATTGCGGGCTTTGGCAATGACATGATCCTGATTCACGACTTTTATTTTTATTTATCAACAAAAATAAAGCTAAGGTTCCGATCTAATAGATATTAGTGTATTTCATATTGGTGTGACACGGTTTTATAAATTTCAATATATGTTGGAGTCTTTCATATCTCTATAAGGGCTTTTTTGGAGAGACAATATTGGGCTCCACATATATCTTACATGGTATCAAAGTCACTGTCCTGCATCCCTGTAACCTCATCGAGACTAAGTCTCTGAGGGGGGAGTCTTAGTGTATCCAACATTGCTACGACATGATCCTACAAGTGTCAATATATGTTGGAGTCTTCCCTCTCTCCATAAAGACTTTTTTGGAGAGACAGTATTGGGCTCTACATATATTTTACAATAAAGGTATTTGTGTGTGTGGTTGGGTAGACTTTATTGATAATAAGACAAAGAGGCAAACTTGTATACTAATGGCTACACAGTTGACTCTTAGTTCTTGTAATATACAAAAAAGTTCATTAACCACACAAACGTTACAAATCATCTTCAAAAGAAACCAAAAATGTCCTATTTCAAAGTCAGATCTTATAAACGAATCGTTTTGCAATGTTCAATGCTAAAACACAAAAGTATTTCATAAAAATGCCTTATAATGAGCTTCAATGCACAGAGAATGAAAGTTATCTAGGTCATCTGCTTATAAATACAAGCTATGCAGTCAATAGCGCCGAGATCTCGGTGAGATCTCAGTGAGATAGTGGTTCTCGGCCCACTACTAGAAAAAAGGCCTTTAATGACACGCATTGCGTGTCATTAAAGGGTACAGATGACACGCAAATGTATGTCAAGGAAGCCCCTGTCATAAATGACAGATGACACACATTTGTGTGTCATAAAATTTACGACATACATTAATGACATACGTTAATGACATACAGTTATGACACACAGTTAGGACATACATTTATGACTCGCAATGTAAGTCGTAAAATATTATATATATATATATATATATATATATATATATATATATATATATATATATATATATATATATATATATATATATATATATATATATATATATATATATATATATATATATATATATATATATATATATATATAATACTTCGATTATATTAAAATTAAATCACACAAATTTTAATATCATACAAAACAAAATATCATTAATACACATAACATGGTTATATCGTCACATAATGTCATACAAAATAACAGTGATTGTGTGTCAAACACAAAATACCACAAAATAATAATCGTTGTTTGTGTCAAACACAAAATACCACAAAATACCATCCATTGCCACATCTTCACCGGAAAATAATGTTTGTTACAAAAGATGCCCATTCCTCACGAACATCATCAATATCATCTTCCGTATATTCACTCTTGCCGCTCCTAAACTGAAAAATAAATGAAAGTACAATGCTATAATCTTTTCATATTCTAGAGATACTCCTTTTAGCAATGCCTGAAACAATGAACGAATAAGCAAGCTAAGAATCTTCCCATTCAAAATCCAATATGTGTCTTATAATATGATTTATCATAATTAGCATCTTTTGAACATGTTATATCTGAAGCTTTTATGAGGACATTCATAACATAAAGCTATAAGTTCTTATCCAGATTAAAAGTAATTGAGTTATTATGTCTCAAAACTTGAATGATTAGCTTACAGACACATATTAGTAACCATAGTAAAAGCCCACAAGTAGCAGATGGTAATGACTGTTACTGATCCATACTTGCAGAAGATGTGCCCACAAGTAAAAGCCACTGAATCAAATACATTGTCTTGCTCAAAGGAACAAAATGTAAGGATAACTACTTTTTGATTAATTAGCACTATGATGCTTGCAAGTATAGGGTACAGTTTGACAAGTTCTGAAATCAAACGTATTAATATATTATACAAAACATGAATTTGAAGAATTTCTTAAATTTGGAACAGAATACATATACCTTCCCAGAGCAAAAAGACTCGAGAGTCTCCTTTTGCAGTTTTGGCAACATCGCATCAAACACACACAGCTACAAAAATTCAAAAATAGATGCAGATTAGTAACCCTAGACACGAAAATCACAACCAATTACCACCATCCTTCAAATAAAGACAAAGCCTGAAACTCACAGGCAAACAATTTCATATGTTCAGCTTTGATTGAAACGAATAGAAAATGCAATTACCTGAACCCGAATCTTGAAAATAAACTTCAATCTTGAAACCTGAAACTTATAGGTACTCAGACTTGCAGAAACTAAAACTAATCAGATAAGAAGTTAGCGATACTTGTATTAGAGAAGACGAGGACGTCCAAGGAGGCAGCGGCTAAAGAGGGGGAGGCGGTGCCCAAACTTAACGAAATCGGAATTGCAACCTGAAGTTAACAAAATCTAGAGGAATATCAGATGATGACAAGTGAAGGCGAATGCGGATGCGAGGGAACCTGCAATCAATCAGGTTTACAATTCTCGCAAACATACCAAGAGTAACTGAATACGAGGCTGAATCAGAGAATCAGAGAATACGAATCCACTTAATCTTGTTGATCATTGGAGAAGAAGAGAGTAATCGAGATATAATCTTGCGTATGGGAGCTGAAGAGTAGGGAGGCGGGGGTGAATTGAGCCCTAGATATCAGGTTGTGATGTGAAGAAAAAAAGGATGAAGCGTGAAGTACGTACAACAAAAACCCAAGATGACACACATTTTTTATAAAATGACATTAAAGTGCCTCCCGTGTTTTTTTTCTTATCTGATTATGACATTAAAAGATGACATACATTTATGTATATCGTAATTATTATAAAATATGACACAAATTTATGACATACAATTATGTATGTCATAAATCCTTCAGATTTTAAGGAAGATGACATTTTCTCAATGACATACGTTTTTGTGTGTCATAAAATTAGTGTGTGTCATAGTTCGTGTGTCATTAAAAGCTATTTTTCTAGTAGTGGCCCTAGATAAAATAGCGGTTACGAATAGCGGTTGGGAATTGCGGAACTGAGATTTGCGCCGAGATTTACCGCAATTTGACCGCTATATCGATTGCCTTATTGCGGTGAAATACCGCTATTTTCTAAAATGACATTTTGGGCTATTTATTTCGGGGCCAGTCGATCAAACATATACTAGACACGGGGCCAACTGTCCAAGTACTAGGAGCAAAATCGATAATATTTTATTGAGAGACGTGGAGGAAAAAGATGAGTGGACGACACCGACGGAGGATGAGCTTCAAGACTTTGTGAATGAAAAGAATGGTCTTCTTTGGTTGACTGTGAGAGCAAGGGGAGGACATGTAGACAAATGTAGACACGGGTCCAAGTACTAGGAGCAAAAGGGAGTGTAAGAACCCGCGAAAAAGTTGTAAAAAGGGTAAAATGGTCTTTCGACCCATTATAAGACCATTATCTAAGATAATATGTATTTGTGAAATAATAATATAAGAAATAAGAGATTATGTGAAATTTGAAATTTTACCGCATGAATAGTGAAATTTGACCAAAAAGGGCAAAATGGTCATTTGACATGAAAATGACCAAATTGTCAAGAAAATGTTAAGTGGGTAGTTAGTGGAGCTTTGTTTGTAAGATTATGGGTTTTAGGACTAGAATTGAACAAAGGAAGAAGGCTAGGGACTAAAATGTAACTATTTTATAAATATTAAATATAAATACATATGAGAGTTAATTCTCTCATTTTCAGAAAAGTTGTGGAGAATTCTAGAGAGAACGAGAGAGCTCTGGAGAAGTGTACGAGCGGTCAAGAAGAGTTGAAGATCAAAACTCCAAGGATTGAAGAAATTGAGCTTCAAAAGGGTAAGAAATTATGATCTTAGTTTGTGTATAACCCATTTTCTTCATGAGAGAAGCTGAAATCCGAAATTCTAAGGATGTATGGGATTATTCCAGTGATTCCATTCCTTGAATTACGTTCAAAACATCAAGCAAACACATATATTTTAAAGGATGTTGTTGAATTCAAGGAAAATGAAGATTTTTGGCCAAGAACCCTAATTCACGGGTCTACATAATCAAGACCAGTTTTTATGGTTTTGTTGAATCCAAATGATCACTTAGGATGTATTAAGACACTCCTAAGTGGTTAATTTCAAAAAGATGGATTTTTGGTGAAAAATATCAAAAACGGGTTTTCAAAGAATTGGAATTGGAATCAGTGATTCCATGGCTTAAAACCTGATGTAAAGCAAGGGTTTTAGTCATGGAATGATAGTAAAACAATTAAGATAAGTATTAAGCACTTAATAGGTCAAAATAGAGGTCTGCAGCTCAAAAATCGGACTGAAAACCAAGTCTGCAGATAAGGCACGAGTCGTGCCTTTTTGTACTAAGAAATGCACGAGTCGTGCTTCATGAAAAGGCATGGTACTTTAGAGCACGAGTCGTGCAACCCATAAGGCACAAAGAGCACGAGTCGTGCTCTTGCTGGGCAGCCTCCTGTCCAATTTTTGAGTTTTGAAATCAATGCTAGGCGTGTCCGTTTGGTCTGTAATTCATACCATAGCCTTAAAATGGTATGAAACCACATGGAAAATTGTTAAATTCGTAATCCGACCTTGCGGAAAAATCACTGTAGCGGCAGTGGCTAAACTTCAAGTTTATGTCAAAACTTGATTTTTGGAATTTGAGCTAGACTTGTCCAATTAACCCCAAATTTGAAACACAAGTCTAATACAGCATAAGACTTCATGAAAAAGTGTCGAAACTGAAATACGACCCTCGGGGGTACTGTAGCAAAATACGCGTATTTCGGAGAAAAATTATAAAATGAGTATATTAATGGTTATACACTTGTTATGACCTGAAGTTGTATTATATGAGACCTTAGAACTATAGAGTTAGTTGTAGTATGCATTTATTAAATATATATGCTACTTGTATAGGTGGTGCTTCGAATATTGTTGAGCACGGAAATGGGAAAGGAGTACGAGAAGCTTAGAGATCTATAGCTATATCAAGGTGAGTTTTATGAGGATTTCTCTAGTACATAGCAAGAAAGTGTTTTTGGGTTTTGGAAAGAGAAAAGTAAAGAGATTTGAGATTTGTTATGAAAATGAGCTTTTAGCAGTTTACTTGTTATTAGTTCAAGTTAAGACAGAAAAGTTTTGGGTCTAAACCCATATTACTCACGAGGCTTTATGTCTCACGTATATTGTTTTTTTTAAATGCTATGTACTTAGGTGAAAGGAGTAGAAGTTGAAGTTGGGACCAGTGTATATACTGTAAGTTTAAATTATGGTTTTCTGTATTGAGTCTGTAATACCCCTTCAGAATAAAGTTTGTAAAAAAAAAATTTAAGTGACTACTTCATAGTCATAAGTTGTAGATTGTTTTTGTAATATAAACTGAAAATAAATATGGTTTGAGAAAGGGGTGTTACAGTTTTGGTATCAGAGCCATAGTTTAAGCGAATTAGGTTGGAATACCATCTTAGGCTTAAACTAGCAAGAGTAGTAGAAAGGTGCCTTAGTAATGTAGAGGTACACTTAGACTTATAGAAGTTATAGAGTGAGTATGACTGCTATAAAAGTGCAGTCAAGATAAGGAGATAATATGCTACTGCTTACAAAATACTATATAGAATTGTGTATTAAACAGACATTTTGTTTATCTATATAGTAATGGAAGGCGAAAGACAAGCTGACAGGGGTGAGGGCAGTCACACTTCTTCAAGAGGAAGTGGACCCGGAAATGTTATTCGAAATGATGGGGCTGAGCCAAACCCTCCACCACAACCTGTCACTATGGAAGCAATTCAGTATCTGATCAGTAACTTACGAGATGAACTGAAGCAAGATGTGAATAACATAATCGATAACCGAATGGGTGAACCCAATGCCCATTCCTCACAAGAAGTCTCTAAAAAGACGACCGAAGAAGAAGCTAGAGGAGAAAATAGGAAGAAAGTGAAGGGCTGTTCCTTTAAGTCCTTCATGGCTTGTAAACCGCCAGAATACCACGGTAGTTTTGAGCCAAAGGTGACAATGAGATGGATCCGGGAAATCGAACAGGTGATGCAAGCTAGTAAATGTAGTAAAGAAGACCAAGTCAACTATGCCTCCCGACAATTGAAAGACGATGCCTTAGTGTGGTGGAATACCAAATACGAGAGTTTGGGGAAAGACGTTGTGTATGGCTGGTCGTGGGCGGAGTTTGTCTCGTGTCTTAAAGATAAATTTTGTCCCACGAGAGATCTAGAAAAGATGAACGAAGATTTCTTGACGATAAAGAAAGGAGACTCGTCGATCGACGAATATACGAAGAGGTTTTGTGACATGCTGCCTTTTGTGGGAGAATCCTATCCTAGCGAGCGGTCCCGAATTAACCGTTATGTTCGGGGGTTACCATGGAATTATGAGCTAGAAGTGAAGAAAGCTGATACTTTAGACGGGGCTATTCTTGCTGCCCGTAACGTGGAAGATATTGGAAAACGACGAAATGAGGAAAGACCCAGTTTTAGTGACAAGAGAAAGACAGTGAGCAGCAGCGGAAATTCAAAGAAAAAGGGGAAAACAATCCTGGGTCAGACTCGACAGGGGAATCTAAAGAAATGTGAGAAATGTGGAAAAGAACACAGTGGCGAGTGCCGTGCAGGATCAAACGCCTGTTTTAATTGTGGCGGACTTGGTCACAAAATGAAAGACTACAAGGCAAAGAAAGCTAGTGAAGTGGAGTGTTTTTCATGCCACCAGCTTGGGCACTATAGTTTCAACTGCCCAAACAAGGGAGGAGAAACTGTGGTGTCAACAGCTCAGAAGAAGACGGAGCCCCAGAAGGTGAAGACTCGAGCTTTCCAGATCACCAGGGAAGAAGCAAGGGAGACGCATGATGTGGTCTCAGGTATACTACTGATCAACTTGACACCTGCATATGTGTTGTTTGATTCTGGTTCTACGTATTCGTTCGTATCCCATGAATTTGGAGCCAACCTGAATGTACCATTAGAACTACTAGACATGATCTTTGAAGTAGAAGTAGCAGATGGGAAGTTTGTGGAAGTTTAACATATGTACCGAGATTGTGAACTTGATATCAATGGCAAGAAGTTTCAACTTAATCTTCTTCCCATTGGAATAAAGTCCTTTGATGTGATAATTGGGATGGATTGGCTTGGTGCCAATGATGCGAAGATAGCTTGTGGGCAGAAGAGGGTGTCTGTTAAAACCCTGGGAGCTAAGGTGTACGTGTATGGAGAAAGAAGCAAACATGTGCCAAGTCTCATTAGTGTGGCAAAAGCCCGAAGATGTATCAGGAAAGGGTGTGTATCTTTCCTGGCTTATGTGATGACTGAAGACAAAGTAAAACAGACGTATAAAGACATAGAAGTAGTAAAAGAATTCCCAGAAGTTTTCCCAGATGAATTACCAGGCTTGCCACCAGAAAGGCAAGTTGAGTTTTGGATAGATCTTGTTCCAGGAGCCTCCCCAATAGCACGAGCACCGTATCGATTAGCACCAACAGAAATGCGGGAATTAATGTCCCAATTGCAAGAGTTACTAGACAAAGGCTTTATTAGGCATAGTTCTTCTCCGTGGGGTGCTCCAGTTCTGTTTGTAAAGAAGAAAGATGGATCAATGCGTATGTGCATTGATTACAGAGAATTGAACAAGATTACTATCAAGAACCGTTACCCGTTGCCTAGAATAGATGATTTGTTTGATCAGTTACAAGGCGCAGATTATTTCTCAAAAATTGATTTGAGATCCGAATATCACCAAGTCAGGGTAAAAGAGAGTGATGTGGAGAAGACAACGTTCCGTACTCGATACGGGCATTATGAGTTCCTAGTGATGCCATTCGGTCTTACCAATGCACCAGCGGTTTTTATGGACTTAATGAATCGGGTCTGTAAACCATTCCTAGACCGATTTGTTATAGTGTTCATCGATGACATACTTATATATTCAAAGAACAGAGAAGAGCATGCAAGCCACCTACGAACAGTACTTGAGACTTTGAGGCGAGAACAATTATATGCAAAGTTCTCCAAGTGCGAGTTTTGGATGCGAGAGGTGCAGTTCCTTGGACATGTTGTTTCTATCCAAGGTATAAAAGTTGATCCAACAAAAGTTGAAGCAGTGATGAAATGGGAGCCTCCCAAGACGCCAACTGAAGTTAGAAGTTTTCTCGGACTTGCCGGGTATTACCGGAGATTTATTCAAGATTTCTCCCGTATAGCAGTGCCACTTACACAATTAACCCGGAAAGAAGAGAAATTCAGATGGCAAGAAGAACAAGAAAGAGCTTTCGCTACATTAAAAGAGAAGTTGTGTAACGCACATGTCCTTACGTTACCAGATGGGACAGAAGACTTTGAAGTATACAGCGATGCCTCACATCAGGGGCTTGGCTGTGTGTTGATGTAAAGAGGGAAGGTTATAGCATACGCTTCCAGACAGTTGAAAGACCCAGAGACAAAGTACACAACCCACGATTTAGAGCTTGCAGCAATCGTATTTGCCTTGAAGATTTGGAGACATTACTTGTATGGTACAAAGTGCAAGCTATTTACTGATCACAAGAGTTTACAGTATGTGTTCTCTCAAAAAGAGTTGAACATGAGACAGAGTAGATGGCTAGAGTTGATCAGTGATTATGATTGCGAAATTGTGTACCATCCTGGTAAAGCAAATGTAGTAGCAGATGCATTGAGTAGAAAAGCTCCTGAGAAAAGAATCAAGGAAAGATCGATGCGAATAGAACTGGTGTCCAGTATTATAGAGCAGATTAAAGCAGCTCAGCAGAAAGTTGAAGAAAGTGGAGACTTGAAAGATGAAAAACTAGAAAAAGATATGCAGTTTGAAACCAATAGTCAAGGATTAAAGACCTTCAGAAACCGCATTTGGGTACTGAAAGCAGGAGGTTTGAGAAAGCTGATTCTAGAAGAGTCGCATAAGTCAAAGTATTCCATACATCCAGGGAGTACCAAGACTTATCAAGATCTGAAAAGACAGTACTGGTGGCCTGGAATGAAGAAGAGAATAGCTAAGTACATCTCCAAATGTGTCATTTGTGCACAAATCAAGGCGGAACACCAAGTCCCGCATGGAGATGCTCAGTCATTGCACATTCCAGCCGGAAAGTGGGAAGATGTAACTATGGATTTCATTATAGGGCTACCGAGAACGAGAAGAGGTTATGATAGCATATGGGTCATAGTGGACCGGTTGACCAAGAGTGCACTATTTCTAGCCATAAAAGAAACTACTCCATTGGAGCAGTTAGCCCAGTTGTATATAGATGAAGTGTTAAGAAGATATGGTGCACCATTGTCCATCGTGTCAGACAGAGACCCCAGATTTACCTCTAACTTTTGGAGAGCTTTACAAGAGAAAATGGGGACGAGAATTCAGCTAAGTACAGCGTATCATCCACAAACGGATGGTCAGAGTGAACGAACGATTCAAACAGTAGAAGACATGCTACGATCATGCGTGATGGATTTTGGAGGTAGTTGGGATGAACACCTGCCATTAGTGGAGTTTGCATACAACAATAGCTACCATTCTAGCATTAAAATGCCACCCTTTGAGGCATTATATGGTAGAAAGTGTAGAACTCCTTTATGCTGGTTGGAGGCGGGTGAGACTAAGCTTATAGGGCCAGAGATTGTTAGAGTGACTAATGAGAAGATCGGAGTAATTCAAGCCAACATGAAAGCAACACAAGATCGACAAAAGAGTTACTCAAATCTGAAGAAGAGACCGTATGACTTGCAAGAAGGAGATTTGGTGATGATAAAAGTGTCGCCAATGAAAGGAGTGGTCAGATTTGGCAAGAGAGGAAAGCTGAGTCCAAGATACATTGGACCTTTTAGAATCCTAAAGAGAGTTGGGTTACAGGCATTCAAGCTGGAGTTACCACCAGAACTCATTGGAATACATGATACCTTTCATGTATGCTACTTGAAAAAGTACTTTGGTAAAGAAGAGCTAGTGATACTGTATACAGACTTGAGGGTGGAGACTCCTAGCAAACTAATTGAAGAACCCGAAGCGATTCTAGAAATGCAGACTAAAAAGCTGAGGAACAAGGAGATTGACCTTGTACTAGTTAAGTGGAAGCATCCATTAGGGTCAAACCTAACTTGGGAGACGTTAGAAGAGATGAGGAGAAGATATCCAGACTTCACAGATTACGAAAAGATTCCGAGGACGGAATCCGCATAAGGAGGGGTGACTGTAAGAACCCGCGAAAAAGTTGTAAAAAGGGTAAAATGGTCTTTCGACCCATTATAAGACCATTATCTAAGATAATATGTATTTGTGAAATAATAATATAAGAAATAAGAGATTATGTGAAATTTGAAATTTTACCGCATGAATAGTGAAATTTGACCAAAAAGGACAAAATGGTCATTTGACATGAAAATGACCAAATTGTCAAGAAAATGTTAAGTGGGTAGTTAGTGGAGCTTTGTTTGTAAGATTATGGGTTTTAGGACTAGAATTGAACAAAGGAAGAAGGCTAGGGACTAAAATGTAACTATTTTATAAATATTAAATATAAATACATATGAGAGTTAATTCTCTCATTTTCAGAAAAATTGTGGAGAATTCTAGAGAGAACGAGAGAGCTCTGGAGAAGTGTACGAGCGGTCAAGAAGAGTTGAAGATCAAAACTCCAAGGATTGAAGAAATTGAGCTTCAAAAGGGTAAGAAATTATGATCTTAGTTTGTGTATAACCCATTTTCTTCATGAGAGAAGCTGAAATCCGAAATTCTAAGGATGTATGGGATTATTCCAGTGATTCCATTCCTTGAATTATGTTCAAAACATCAAGCAAACACATATATTTTAAAGGATGTTGTTGAATTCAAGGAAAATGAAGATTTTTGGCCAAGAACCCTAATTCACGGGTCTACATAATCAAGACCAGTTTTTATGGTTTTGTTGAGTCCAAATGATCACTTAGGATGTATTAAGACACTCCTAAGTGTTTAATTTCAAAAAGATGGATTTTTGGTGAAAAATATCAAAAACAGGTTTTCAAAGAATTGGAATTGGAATCAGTGATTCCATGGCTTAAAACCTGATGTAAAGCAAGGGTTTTAGTCATGGAATGATAGTAAAACAATTAAGATAAGTATTAAGCACTTAATAGGTCAAAATAGAGGTCTGCAGCTCAAAAATCGGACTGAAAACCAAGTCAGCAGATAAGGCACGAGTCGTGCCTTTTTGTACTAAGAAATGCACGAGTCGTGCTTCATGAAAAGGCATGGTACTTTAGAGCACGAGTCGTGCAACCCATAAGGCACAAAGAGCACGAGTCGTGCTCTTGCTGGGCAGCCTCCTGTCCAATTTTTGAGTTTTGAAATCAATGCTAGGCGTGTCCGTTTGGTCTGTAATTCATACCATAGCCTTAAAATGGTATGAAACCACATGGAAAATTGTTAAATTCGTAATCCGACCTTGCGGAAAAATCAATGTAGCGGCAGTGGCTAAACTTCAAGTTTATGTCAAAACTTGATTTTTGGAATTTGAGCTAGACTTGCCCAATTAACCCCAAATTTGAAACACAAGTCTAATACAGCATAAGACTTCATGGAAAAGTGTCGGAACTGAAATACGACCCCTCGGGTGTACTGTAGCAAAATACGCGTATTTCGGAGAAAAATTATAAAATGAGTATATTAATGGTTATACACTTGTTATGACCTGAAGTTGTATTATATGAGACCTTAGAACTATAGAGTTAGTTGTAGTATGCATTTATTAAATATATATGCTACTTGTATAGGTGGTGCTTCGAATATTGTTGAGCACAGAAAGGGGAAAGGAGTACGAGAAGCTTAGAGATCTATAGCTATATCAAGGTGAGTTTTATGAGGATTTCTCTAGTACATAGCAAAATGATATTTTCAGAAAAATAAGATTTTTAAATGTTTGCAAATACTAAAGTTTGGAAAATAGTTTTTAAAGTAGCTCTATACAAAGGCTAAGTGTTTCAAGCAGATTTTTAAGAAGTATAGTTTGCAAAGTATTTTGAAAGAAGTTCCTTATGTGAACTAAGATGTCAAAGTCAGTTTTGAAAGTATTCTCAGTAAAGAGTTATAAAGTGTATGAGTATGAGTTATTTATAAATTGTGTCCCATTTTGACCAATTTGAGTTGTAATGAGATAAGAATTAAAGAAAGAAAGAAGTAAGAGCCAGTTGTCCGGACTAGGATCACCCACATAATCGGGGGATCAGAAGACACTACTGGGATGGTACCTCCCGTCGCGAAGTAGTTGTCTAGCTTAGTATACCCTTGTGCTTGAATCCGTTCCAAGTCACAAAGGGGAGACAGAATGAGCATAACCTAGCGGGCGGATCTGTTCTGTCCCGCGAGGGGAACTAGTAGAATGAATTAAATTAAACTAATTCATAAGTTTCAGTTGGTCACAAGTACATGAGAAAGAAAGCAGTTTTAAAGAAAGAAAGCAGTTTTAAAGTATAAAACAGTTTTAAAGTAAGAAGCAGTTTTTGAGAAAGAAAGTGTTTTTGGGTTTTGGAAAGAGAAAAGTAAAGAGATTTGAGATTTGTTATGAAAATGAGCTTTTAGCAGTTTACTTGTTATTAGTTCAAGTTAAGACAGAAAAGTTTTGGGTCTAAACCCATATTACTCACGAGGCTTTATGTCTCACGTATATTGTTTTTTTAAATGCTATGTACTTAGGTGAAAGGAGCAGAAGTTGAAGTTGGGACCAGTGTATATACTGTAAGTTTAAATTATGGTTTTCTGTATTGAGTCTGTAATACCCCTTCAGAATAAAGTTTGTAAAAAAAAATTGAAGTGACTACTTCATAGTCATAAGTTGTAGATTGTTTTTGTAATATAAACTG
The DNA here is from genome assembly GCA_023525715.1 of Cichorium intybus. NCBI lineage: Eukaryota > Viridiplantae > Streptophyta > Magnoliopsida > Asterales > Asteraceae > Cichorium > Cichorium intybus. The sequence continues at coordinate 120,373,880 of CM042011.1, read as the reverse complement.
AAAATAAATATGGTTTGAGAAAAGGGTGTTACAGTTTTGGTATCAGAGCCATAGTTTAAGCGAATTAGGTTGGAATACCATCTTAGGCTTAAACTAGCAAGAGTAGTAGAAAGGTGCCTTAGTAATGTAGAGGTACACTTAGACTTATAGAAGTTATAGAGTGAGTATGACTGCTATAAAAGTGCAGTCAAGATAAGGAGATAATATGCTACTGCTTACAAAATACTATATAGAATTGTGTATTAAACAGACATTTTGTTTATCTATATAGTAATGGAAGGCGAAAGACAAGCTGACAGGGGTGAGGGCAGTCACACTTCTTCAAGAGGAAGTGGACCCGGAAATGTTATTCGAAATGATGGGGCTGAGCCAAACCCGCCACCACAACCTGTCACTATGGAAGCAATTCAGTATCTGATCAGTAACTTACGAGATGAACTGAAGCAAGATGTGAATAACATAATCGATAACCGAATGGGTGAACCCAATGCCCATTCCTCACAAGAAGTCTCTAAAAAGACGACCGAAGAAGAAGCTAGAGGAGAAAATAGGAAGAAAGTGAAGGGCTGTTCCTTTAAGTCCTTCATGGCTTGTAAACCGCCAGAATACCACGGTAGTTTTGAGCCAAAGGTGACAATGAGATGGATCCGGGAAATCGAACAGGTGATGCAAGCTAGTAAATGTAGTAAAGAAGACCAAGTCAACTATGCCTCCCGACAATTGAAAGACGATGCCTTAGTGTGGTGGAATACCAAATACGAGAGTTTGGGGAAAGACGTTGTGTATGGCTGGTCGTGGGCGGAGTTTGTCTCGTGTCTTAAAGATAAATTTTGTCCCACGAGAGATCTAGAAAAGATGAACGAAGATTTCTTGACGATAAAGAAAGGAGACTCGTCGATCGACGAATATACGAAGAGGTTTTGTGACATGCTGCCTTTTGTGGGAGAATCCTATCCTAGCGAGCGGTCCCGAATTAACCGTTATGTTCGGGGGTTACCATGGAATTATGAGCTAGAAGTGAAGAAAGCTGATACTTTAGACGGGGCTATTCTTGCTGCCCGTAACGTGGAAGATATTGGAAAACGACGAAATGAGGAAAGACCCAGTTTTAGTGACAAGAGAAAGACAGTGAGCAGCAGCGGAAATTCAAAGAAAAAGGGGAAAACAATCCTGGGTCAGACTCGACAGGGGAATCTAAAGAAATGTGAGAAATGTGGAAAAGAACACAGTGGCGAGTGCCGTGCGGGATCAAACGCCTGTTTTAATTGTGGCGGACTTGGTCACAAAATGAAAGACTGCAAGGCAAAGAAAGCTAGTGAAGTGGAGTGTTTTTCATGCCACCAGCTTGGGCACTATAGTTTCAACTGCCCAAACAAGGGAGGAGAAACTGTGGTGTCAACAGCTCAGAAGAAGACGGAGCCCCAGAAGGTGAAGACTCGAGCTTTCCAGATCACCAGGGAAGAAGCAAGGGAGACGCATGATGTGGTCTCAGGTATACTACTGATCAACTTGACACCTGCATATGTGTTGTTTGATTCTGGTTCTACGTATTCGTTCGTATCCCATGAATTTGGAGCCAAACTGAATGTACCATTAGAACTACTAGACATGATCTTTGAAGTAGAAGTAGCAGATGGGAAGTTTGTGGAAGTTCAACATATGTACCGAGATTGTGAACTTGATATCAATGGCAAGAAGTTTCAACTTAATCTTCTTCCCATTGGAATAAAGTCCTTTGATGTGATAATTGGGATGGATTGGCTTGGTGCCAATGATGCGAAGATAGCTTGTGGGCAGAAGAGGGTGTCTGTTAAAACCCTAGGAGCTAAGGTGTACGTGTATGGAGAAAGAAGCAAACATGTGCCAAGTCTCATTAGTGTGGCAAAAGCCCGAAGATGTATCAGGAAAGGGTGTGTATCTTTCCTGGCTTATGTGATGACTGAAGACAAAGTAAAACAGACGTATAAAGACATAGAAGTAGTAAAAGAATTCCCAGAAGTTTTCCCAGATGAATTACCAGGCTTGCCACCAGAAAGGAAAGTTGAGTTCCGGATAGATCTTGTTCCAGGAGCCTCCCCAATAGCACGAGCACCGTATCGATTAGCACCAACATAAATGCGGGAATTAATGTCCCAATTGCAAGAGTTACTAGACAAAGGCTTTATTAGGCATAGTTCTTCTCCGTGGGGTGCTCCAGTTCTGTTTGTAAAGAAGAAAGATGGATCAATGCGTATGTGCATTGATTACAGAGAATTGAACAAGATTACTATCAAGAACCGTTACCCGTTTCCCATAATAGATGATTTGTTTGATCAGTTACAAGGCGCAGATTATTTCTCAAAGATTGATTTGAGATCCGGATATCACCAAGTCAGGGTAAAAGAGAGTGATGTGGAGAAGACAACGTTCCGTACTCGATACGGGCATTATGAGTTCCTAGTGATGCCATTCGGTCTTACCAATGCACCAGCGGTTTTTATGGACTTAATGAATCGGGTCTGTAAACCATTCCTAGACCGATTTGTTATAGTGTTCATCGATGACATACTTATATATTCAAAGAACAGAGAAGAGCATGCAAGCCACCTACGAACAGTACTTGAGACTTTGAGGCGAGAACAATTATATGCAAAGTTCTCCAAGTGCGAGTTTTGGATGCGAGAGGTGCAGTTCCTTGGACATGTTGTTTCTATCCAAGGTATAAAAGTTGATCCAACAAAAGTTGAAGCAGTGATGAAATGGGAGCCTCCCAAGACGCCAACTGAAGTTAGAAGTTTTCTCGGACTTGCCGGGTATTACCGGAGATTTATTCAAGATTTCTCCCGTATAGCAGTGCCACTTACACAATTAACCCGGAAAGAAGAGAAATTCAGATGGCAAGAAGAACAAGAAAGAGCTTTCGCTACATTAAAAGAGAAGTTGTGTAACGCACATGTCCTTACGTTACCAGATGGGACAGAAGACTTTGAAGTATACAGCGATGCCTCACATCAGGGGCTTGGCTGTGTGTTGATGTAAAGAGGGAAGGTTATAGCATACGCTTCCAGACAGTTGAAAGACCCAGAGACAAAGTACACAACCCACGATTTAGAGCTTGCAGCAATCGTATTTGCCTTGAAGATTTGGAGACATTACTTGTATGGTACAAAGTGCAAGCTATTTACTGATCACAAGAGTTTACAGTATGTGTTCTCTCAAAAAGAGTTGAACATGAGACAGAGTAGATGGCTAGAGTTGATCAGTGATTATGATTGCGAAATTGTGTACCATCCTGGTAAAGCAAATGTAGTAGCATATGCATTGAGTAGAAAAGCTCCTGAGAAAAGAATCAAGGAAAGATCGATGCGAATAGAACTGGTGTCCAGTATTATAGAGCAGATTAAAGCAGCTCAGCAGAAAGTTGAAGAAAGTGGAGACTTGAAAGATGAAAAACTAGAAAAAGATATGCAGTTTGAAACCAATAGTCAAGGATTAAAGACCTTCAGAAACCGCATTTGGGTACTGAAAGCAGAAGGTTTGAGAAAGCTGATTCTAGAAGAGTCGCATAAGTCAAAGTATTCCATACATCCAGGGAGTACCAAGACTTATCAAGATCTGAAAAGACAGTACTGGTGGCCTGGAATGAAGAAGAGAATAGCTAAGTACATCTCCAAATGTGTCATTTGTGCACAAGTCAAGGCGGAACACCAAGTCCCGCATGGAGATGCTCAGTCATTGCACATTCCAGCCGGAAAGTGGGAAGATGTAACTATGGATTTCATTATAGGGCTACCGAGAACGAGAAGAGGTTATGATAGCATATGGGTCATAGTGGACAGGTTGACCAAGAGTGCACTATTTCTAGCCATAAAAGAAACTACTCCATTGGAGCAGTTAGCCCAGTTGTATATAGATGAAGTGTTAAGAAGATATGGTGCACCGTTGTCCATCGTGTCAGACAGAGACCCCAAATTTACCTCTAACTTTTGGAGAGCTTTACAAGAGAAAATAGGGACGAGAATTCAGCTAAGTACAGCGTATCATCCACAAACGGATGGTCAGAGTGAACGAACGATTCAAACAGTAGAAGACATGCTACGATCATGCGTGATGGATTTTGGAGGTAGTTGGGATGAACACCTGCCATTAGTGGAGTTTGCATACAACAATAGCTACCATTCTAGCATTAAAATGCCACCCTTTGAGGCATTATATGGTAGAAAGTGTAGAACTCCTTTATGCTGGTTGGAGGCGGGTGAGACTAAGCTTACAGGGCCAGAGATTGTTAGAGTGACTAATGAGAAGATCGGAGTAATTCAAGCCAACATGAAAGCAACACAAGATCGACAAAAGAGTTACTCAAATCTGAAGAAGAGACCGTATGACTTGCAAGAAGGAGATTTGGTGATGATAAAAGTGTCGCCAATGAAAGGAGTGGTCAGATTTGGCAAGAGAGGAAAGCTGAGTCCAAGATACATTGGACCTTTTAGAATCCTAAAGAGAGTTGGGTTACAGGCATTCAAGCTGGAGTTACCACCAGAACTCATTGGAATACATGATACCTTTCATGTATGCTACTTGAAAAAGTACTTTGGTAAAGAAGAGCTAGTGATACTGTATACAGACTTGAGGGTGGAGACTCCTAGCAAACTAATTGAAGAACCCGAAGCGATTCTAGAAATGCAGACTAAAAAGCTGAGGAACAAGGAGATTGACCGTATCGGTGAAATACCGCTATTTTCTAAAATGACATTTTGGGCTATTTATTTCGGGGCCAGTCGATCAAACATATACTAGACACGGGGCCAACTGTCCAAGTACTAGGAGCAAAATCGATAATATTTTATTGAGAGACGTGGAGGAAAAAGATGAGTGGACGACACCGACGGAGGATGAGCTTCAAGACTTTGTGAATGAAAAGAATGGTCTTCTTTGGTCGACTGTGAGAGCAAGGGGAGGACATGTAGACAAATGTAGACACGGGTCCAAGTACTAGGAGCAAAAGGGAGTGTAAGAACCCGCGAAAAAGTTGTAAAAAGGGTAAAATGGTCTTTCGACCCATTATAAGACCATTATCTAAGATAATATGTATTTGTGAAATAATAATATAAGAAATAAGAGATTATGTGAAATTTGAAATTTTACCGCATGAATAGTGAAATTTGACCAAAAAGGGCAAAATGGTCATTTGACATGAAAATGACCAAATTGTCAAGAAAATGTTAAGTGGGTAGTTAGTGGAGCTTTGTTTGTAAGATTATGGGTTTTAGGACTAGAATTGAACAAAGGAAGAAGGCTAGGGACTAAAATGTAACTATTTTATAAATATTAAATATAAATACATATGAGAGTTAATTCTCTCATTTTCAGAAAAGTTGTGGAGAATTCTAGAGAGAACGAGAGAGCTCTAGAGAAGTGTACGAGCGGTCAAGAAGAGTTGAAGATCAAAACTCCAAGGATTGAAGAAATTGAGCTTCAAAAGGGTAAGAAATTATGATCTTAGTTTGTGTATAACCCATTTTCTTCATGAGAGAAGCTGAAATCCGAAATTCTAAGGATGTATGGGATTATTCCAGTGATTCCATTCCTTGAATTATGTTCAAAACATCAAGCAAACACATATATTTTAAAGGATGTTGTTGAATTCAAGGAAAATGAAGATTTTTGGCCAAGAACCCTAATTCACGGGTCTACATAATCAAGACCAGTTTTTATGGTTTTGTTGAGTCCAAATGATCACTTAGGATGTATTAAGACACTCCTAAGTGGTTAATTTCAAAAAGATGGATTTTTGGTGAAAAATATCAAAAACGGGTTTTCAAAGAATTGGAATTGGAATCAGTGATTCCATGGCTTAAAACCTGATGTAAAGCAAGGGTTTTAGTCATGGAATGATAGTAAAACAATTAAGATAAGTATTAAGCACTTAATAGGTCAAAATAGAGGTCTGCAGCTCAAAAATCGGACTGAAAACCAAGTCTGCAGATAAGGCACGAGTCGTGCCTTTTTGTACTAAGAAATGCACGAGTCGTGCTTCATGAAAAGGCATGGTACTTTAGAGCACGAGTCGTGCAATCCATAAGGCACAAAGAGCACGAGTCGTGCTCTTGCTGGGCAGCCTCCTGTCCAATTTTTGAGTTTTGAAATCAATGCTAGGCGTGTCCGTTTGGTCTGTAATTCATACCATAGCCTTAAAATGGTATGAAACCACATGGAAAATTGTTAAATTCGTAATCCGACCTTGCGGAAAAATCACTGTAGCGGCAGTGGCTAAACTTCAAGTTTATGTCAAAACTTGATTTTTGGAATTTGAGCTAGACTTGTCCAATTAACCCCAAATTTGAAACACAAGTCTAATACAGCATAAGAGTTCATGAAAAAGTGTCGGAACTGAAATACGACCCTCGGGGGGTACTGTAGCAAAATACGCGTATTTCGGAGAAAAATTATAAAATGAGTATATTAATGGTTATACACTTGTTATGACCTGAAGTTGTATTATATGAGACCTTAGAACTATAGAGTTAGTTGTAGTATGCATTTATTAAATATATATATATGCTACTTGTATAGGTGGTGCTTCGAATATTGTTGAGCACGGAAAGGGGAAAGGAGTACGAGAAGCTTAGAGATCTATAGCTATATCAAGGTGAGTTTTATGAGGATTTCTCTAGTACATAGCAAAATGATATTTTTAGAAAAATAAGATTTTTAAATGTTTGCAAATACTAAAGTTTGGAAAATAGTTTTTAAAGTAGCTCTATACAAAGGCTAAGTGTTTCAAGCAGATTTTTAAGAAGTATAGTTTGCAAAGTATTTTGAAAGAAGTTCCTTATGTGAACTAAGATGTCAAAGTCAGTTTTGAAAGTATTCTCAGTAAAGAGTTATAAAGTGTATGAGTATGAGTTATTTATAAATTGTGTCCCATTTTGACCAATTTGAGTTGTAATGAGATAAGAATTAAAGAAAGAAAGAAGTAAGAGCCAGTTGTCCGGACTAGGATCACCCACATAATCGGGGGATCAGAAGACACTACTGGGATGGTACCTCCCGTCGCGAAGTAGTTGTCTAGCTTAGTATACCCTTGTGCTTGAATCCGTTCCAAGTCACAAAGGGGAGACAGAATGAGCATAACCTAGCGGGCGGATCTGTTCTGTCCCGCGAGGGGAGCTAGTAGAATGAATTAAATTAAACTAATTCATGAGTTTCAGTTGGTCACAAGTACGTGAGAAAGAAAGTAGTTTTAAAGAAAGAAAGCAGTTTTAAAGTATAAAACAGTTTTAAAGTAAGAAGCAGTTTTTGAGAAAGAAAGTGTTTTTGGGTTTTGGAAAGAGAAAAGTAAAGAGATTTGAGATTTGTTATGAAAATGAGCTTTTAGCAGTTTACTTGTTATTAGTTCAAGTTAAGACAGAAAAGTTTTGGGTCTAAACCCATATTACTCACGAGGCTTTATGTCTCACGAGTATTGTTTTTTTTAAATGCTATGTACTTAGGTGAAAGGAGCAGAAGTTGAAGTTGGGACCAGTGTATATACTGTAAGTTTAAATTATGGTTTTCTGTATTGAGTCTGTAATACCCCTTCAGAATAAAGTTTGTAAATTTTTTTTTTTAAGTGACTACTTCATAGTCACAAGTTGAAGATTGTTTTTGTAATATAAACTGAAAATAAATATGGTTTGAGAAAGGGGTGTTACAGGGAGCGTTATAGAGACGATGATTATGAGATTAGAGATCAAGTGGAAGATCTTGATGTTGTTGATGACCTAGATGGAGAAGTAAATGTCTTAGACGATGTTGACTCTGATGCCAAACTCGTGGATTGCAATCAATTATGTTTGACACTATGACACTACCATATATTTTATGCTACGAGTTCCATATAAATTTTTTGTGATATTAATTCTACATAGTATATGTGTGTGTGTGTGTATATATATATATATATATATATATATATATATATATATATATATATATATATATATATATATATATATATATATATATATATATATATATATATATATATAATTTCTACGTAATATAAAAAACCGCTATCTCAACGCTATCCCACTGCGATAACCGCTTTTTTAAATCTCGGTATATGACCGCTATTTGATTTTCGACCGCAATAACTGCATAGAATACAAGAAAAACAAATTCATATATCATAAATTCTTAAACACTTCTTTGTATACAACATCGAAAGTTTTATTGGTAACTCCACCATCCTTATCTAAAAATAAATTTTTAATCATTCTTTTTTAACTCTTGATAAGGCAACATACAACTAGCCATGTGTAAAAATAGGTTCTCTTAGAAACAAATCAACATTGGATAGTGACTATACTTGACTCTTATGTATCATCATAGCAAAACATACAGGAAGTGGAAATTGTCTTCTTTTAAACCTGAAAGGAATATTTTTATCTGAAGGTGTCAAAGAAAATTCTAGAAATAAACTTCCTATTTGTAACGTCCCAAATTCCAAGGTAAAATTTTCTTTTAAATATCAGAGTATGAGTTAAGAGTTGCCATTAATCATTCAAAACATTTCGTTAAGTAAAATAACATCAAGTTCAGAAGTCAATATCAACTATTCGAAAATCTTAAACAACAATGGAAGACTGGAAATCGCAATACCGACGTATGTTGATGATTTATATCACCTATATCAATTTAGTGTAATGGGATGAACGTGTTGACTAATGTAATCTTAATAAATATTGAACAAGTAAGGATGGTGTGGAGTACGCACTTGTTTCAGTTTATTTTGATTTAAATATTGGTATTTAGGGGCGAAGCCCTTGAACAACGGGGGTTTAGGGGTAGCGCCCCTGGTAGAGGGGTCTAAGGGGTGGCAACCCTGACGGGGTCCAAGGGGAAGAGCCCCTGGCTGGGGTCAAGCCTCGAAATTCAGATTTTGAACCCAGTGTTTTACCCAAATAAAAACTTGAATTTTAACCCTAATGACAACGCCTAGTGATATCAAGTATTTTAGGCGTTGTTAAGCCCTGTTCTTGATAAAATTATATCAAATATGTCTGGGTATTCTCACTTTTCGTGCCAGGACTTGTTTGGAGAAAAACAATGGAAACAGGGACTAAAAGCATGCAAAAGGAAGAAGTTTGGAAAGAAAGAAAAATCAAGTAAACTCGTACGCGCGCTGCGAGAATTAACCATGCGCGACGCGGGCTTGAGGCGGTGGAACACATTCAAATGCCGAAGAAACGGGAAAAGATTAGTACGCGCGCCGCGGATTTCACTTCTGCGCGGCGCGACTGCGGGAAATTTGCAAGTATAAATAGATGCATTTCCAACCGAAAACCCTAGCAAAGACCGGGTGTAAAATCGACCTTGAAGCTCTTTGACTCCAAGATTTCATTCCAGAAGACTCTCAATTGGTATTGGTTAGTTTTAGATTTTATTTGTAATTAAATAGTTGGATTTAAGCTTGGTTTTGTATCTTTGGGTGTGACAACCATTGATATTAAGCTTTGGCTTTTGTTTTTAGATCATTTGGCTACTGTTTTTATATTTGGATTCGGATTTGGTGAATGCAAAGCATTTGGTTACATTTAACCTTAGCTTTTCGGTGTTTTTATGCTTGTGTTTGCTTTTGAATGTTTAGTTTGTGTTTGGATATTGTTTGGACCTTATTGGGACTGTTTTCCTTTGCTGAAATCAGTAGCTAATTAGGTTAGTTTGTAAGCATTAAACCTTGGCTAGTAAATGTTCAGTAGAACTTTAGTTAGTGGCTAGTTTATGCTTTGTTTGGTTTTGCTAGTTTGGATGCCTTTGATTGCTTCTGATTCAGAGATGTACTTCTGATTTCAGAAAGTGACAAGGTCATTTGAGCATAGCTTAGCTTGGCTTGAGTGTGTTTGATCATTGCTTTTGTTTGCTAGTGATTAGGAAGATAAAAACCAGATCCTCCGACTGTAGCAGTGACACTACTAGTTGGTAATCTCTCATCTAGTCTAACCACGAAGCTCCTGTGGATCGACCCTGACTACCGCTATACTAGTGTGTGTTAGGTTTTCTCTTATTTTTGACCGCACGACGACCTCTCCGCGTGTCAAATTTTGGCGCCATTGCCGGGGAGCTGTGAGCTTAGGATAGTTGAGTAGTAGGAACTTGTTTCTTGTTTTTGAAAATTTCATTTTGGTAAGTTTGATTTTTGATTTTTGTGGGCGTGTTGCACTAGTGCATGCGTACCCGCAGGGGTAAGCAATTATCCCCATTGCAGTTTGATTCTGAGATTGAGCGTACTGCGCGCAAACTCCGTGCCCGTAGGCGTTTAAATATCATGAGTTTTAGTCCAGTAAGTGTTTCCCAGGAACCATCAGGTGAGGCAACGGGGATGTTTTCTATTCCCCCGCTATCAGAGTTTCAGTTTGGGAGCACGAGTGCTTCTGGTGGTGCAGTTTCAGCCCCTGCACCCATACCGTCATGCACTCCGCCATCTGTCCCACCATTTACACCCGCTTCACAACCACAATCCACCAATCCATTTACTTCTGCTATGTCTTGGGGAGAGCCGACCCGTGATGGCACCCTAGCTCCTAGACAGCAGACACCAACCTCTCAACCACAACCAGTTCTTTTTAAACCTCAACCCACATTCCAACCAACACAACCTATACACTATCAACAACCGCCTCAGCCAAATACCATTATCCAGAGACGGAGGAGGTATATGATGAGGAAGACGAGGGATGGGTGCCACCAGCACCACAACCACAGTGGAACCGAGGTCGGGGACCTCCTAGAAGAGCACCACAATATCCACCACCAAGTCAGTGGGAATATAACGATCATCTTTACGGTAACCCCGCCCAACCTTTACATTTCGCACAACCGAGACGGCAATCGGTTGCATCACATTTCCAACCGCGGGAATATGATGATTCATCGCCAATCTATATTCCTGATAACATTGATTCGCGAGTAGAGATAAGACCTCAGTTATTAGGAATATTGCCAGAGTTTAGAGGGTATACGCAAGACGATCCTTATAATCATCTATATGAATTCTTAGCGATTGCTAATGCTAATAACCCTAGGAACACGAATAGAAACATTTTCAGGCTTAGGCTGTTTCCATTTACCCTTAAGGATAAAGCCAAATATTGGTTCACATCGTTGCCATCGAACAGCATTACTACATGGGATCAACTCAAGGCAAAGTTTCATCAGGAATTTTATCCAGCAAGTAAAACAACTGAAATCAGAAGAGTCATCCAAGACTTCCAGCAAAAGCCAGGAGAGGCTTTTCATGAAGCCTTTGACAGATTGAAGGAGTTGTTACGATCTTGTCCGCATCACGAAATTCCTAGGTGGCAGTTAGTTAAGTTATTCTTCGAAGGAGTCAGTGAGACACATCAGGCCATGATAAATGCCTCATCCAGTGGGACATTTATGTGGCAGGACCCAGAGGAAGCATGGCAGTTCTTGGAGCAGTTGAGCAATGGCTCCAAGGCAAACTTTTCTACCAGGAAGACTATAAGTACGGCAGCAGTGGTGGGAGCCAATGCTGACTGGAAAAAGGAAGTGAAGAAGGAAATTAGTGAACTGAATAAGAAGTTTGGCAGGCTCGTGTCAACACTGCAGAATGGACCGCCAAATTCATCACAAGGAGGACCTAAGACTCAAGAAGCTAATCAAGTTTATGGCCAGGGTCAAGGCCAACACAATAACGGACGACCCTACAGGCCATACAACCAGGGACAGCAGCAAAATTTTAGGCAAAACAATTACCAGAGTCAATCGACTAGTCAGCCTAGAACACATCAGCCTGCGAACAACAATAATCACAATGGAAACACCAATGGAAATAGCAGCAACAACAACAACAGGGGGCACACTAATGCTACCAACAACGCCCTAGGGACCCAAGAAGAGATGATTGCTAAGATGTATGACATGGTCACTGCTACACAACAACAATCTCAAGCGAATGCAAAGGCCATTGCAAATATGGAGCGACAATTAGGTCAAATCGCTGTAGATCAGTAAAAGAGAGATAGTGGCAAGTTTCCAAGTGCTACTGAAGTCAATCCTACTCATAATCAGCGCCCAGGAAAAGAACAAGTCAACACTGTCGAATCAGGATGGCGAAAAGTCACTCTGGAGGACTTGTTTGAAGTAGGGAGCGAGGTGAGACCAGGGGAAGAAGAGAAGGCTCTAGAAAGTGAGGAAGGTAAAGAAGGAGGAGTTCCTGTTGAGAATGGCACTCAACTAGAAACAGATAAAGAGGTCCAGAAGGAAGAACAATTAATGATAGCGGGGATCAAGCAGAAAAAGAAGAATAGGAAAGAAAAGAAGAAGCAGGAAGCACCCAGATCAACGGGGCCTTTAATGAATCAGCCCCTATGGGATGAGCTTAAGGATGCCCCCGAAGACACCAGAATTCTGCAAGAAATGTGTGAACAAAATGGGAAGAGCAAAGCACCTACACCAAAAACTGTGAGATTGACTGTGAAAGCCAGCGAGGCGTTATTGGGAACACTGGCCAAAAAGGAAAAGGACCCCGGATCACCATTGATCACTACAACTGTAGGGGACGTGGTTATTAGAAATACCCTGCTAGATTTGGGAGCAAGTGTCAACATCTTGCCAGGATACCAGTACGACAAGTACAAAAATGAAGAAATTGAGCCAGCAGAAGTTGTATTGCAGCTGGCTGATCAATCAACTAAGGTATCTAGGGGAAAGCTAACAAATGTCATAGTCAAAGTTGGGGACTTTTTCTATCCCGTGAATTTTCTGGTTATGGAATATGAAAGTCTGGACGATGCGCCTGCGCTCATCTTAGGGCGTCCATTCTTAGCTACTGCTGGTTCAGTGATCGATTGCAAGACTGGAGATATGGATATTTTCTTCGGGACCAGGAAAATAAGATTGAATAAGTTTGGGAACCCGATATCATTACCTTCAGAAGAAATTGGCAAACAAGTAGATAGGAGAACATTAATGGAGCCAGGAATCAGGAGCAAGGAAAAGATCTGGACACGTACGAGAGAGGGAGGAAAAGAAGAAATTTTAAAGGAAACCAAGGACCACCCGTTGTCCACCACGACAAAGAACAACTGCTGGACATGATAGAGATGATGGAAGCAAGGCACCAGCAATATGAAAAGGAATCCAGAGAACGAGAGGCGAATGTTTTTAAGCTCTTGAAATCTCAACAACAATGGATCAACGGTGTGAGTGATCGAATGACCCAACTCACATCTCTTATGACAATGATGGCCAACAATTTCATGCAAGAATACCAGCAAATGCCATCAAGGGGTCAAGAAGAAGAAGAAGATGCAGCTTAGGAGTAGTACGTCTGGCTGAAGACGTTAAACTTAGCGCTTGTTGGGAGGCAACCCATCGTGTCATAAGTTAGGATATATTTCTTGAAATAAAATAAAAAAATACATCAATCTTTTTGCAGGTACTAGTGGTTTAAAATAAGTGTGGGGTCATTTGAGAAGTTTTGAAATTTTTGAAGTCCGCGCCGCGGGTATTTGAATTACGCGACGCGGGATCGTAAACCAACCCGATGTGCAGGGGTTGATTTGGTGACACGCACGACGCGCAAAGCGTGAACCCGCGACGCGGTAAACGATCAGTCGGTTTTCTCCTTTATAAGGTAAGCCGCGGCGCACACGACCCACACACGACTCGGAGCTCTGGTTATCGAAATTCTCTTGCAATTTTTCTTGCTCATTTTGTTCCCACTGCCAAGGTACGCCATTCTAACTATCTATTACTCGCGATTAGGTAGTTAATTTTAGTGATTTACCCAAAATAGTTCAAAACTTAGAATCGCTAATGCTAGCTTATAGGGTGTTTGTTTTGCCAAATGGAGACCCTAGATTAGCTAGTCGGCACCTAGGCTACCTTGTGGTGTGATTATATTGAGTTTTAGCAGGTTAAATTGAGAGATTGGATCGGGGTTTGGAAACAGCCGCACGCCGCGCCGTGCCCTTGCTCTTGGACCGTGCCGCGGTGCGGCAGGGAAGATAAGGACTGATTTTGCAAAATTTTTTGTTTTGTGGCTATATTTTCTTTTTGCAGATGATGTTCAGATTGGAGCACGCTTTCCTCCAGTTCCCCGAAGGACTGGCCAGTTCTGCAGAGTATACCTCACGGAGGGACGTATTGAGGAGTCGCCGGGTTCTAGAGGCGACGGTCATTGACAGAGACATTCTGAGAGACGCAGGGCTCTGGGGTGCGATCGAGCCGTTCTTGCATCGCACCTGGACCCATGAGGAGGCGTCGTTCACTTGCCATGGATGGGACCTGATCATGGTCACTGACGAGTATGTGGTCTATACGGAGCTTCTCCTGAAGTTCCTGTCTACTGTCCATTTCGCTCCCAACGCGTCGGATCCACGATACAGGCTCATCCGCTTTCGCTTGGGAGGAGTACAGAGGGAGTGGAACCTCCGGGAGTTCGGGAGGCGCACAGGCATCTACACTACAGCAGATTTGCAACACCGTTTCTTCACGCAGTTCTTTGGTGCGTGCATTCAGGGGCAGCCGGACCGGGCTGCCAACATGGAGATTTGGACACCATTGTCAAATGTCATGTATGAGGCGGGGACCTCGAGGGAGAGCCACCTACGAGACCCACTTCACTTCCTCATGCACCGGATCGTCTCCACCTCCATCATGCAGCGGGAGGGAGGCGAGAAGGTGTCTGGGGAGGACATGACATTTTTGTGGGCTCTCCTCGACCCGTCCCGATTTCTCCACCTCCCCTTCGCCCTTGCGGTTGCTCTCTCCACCCACTCTACCAGCGCCTCCACCAGCAGCCCACTAGCCAGGGGGTATTTTATTACCCGCCTGGCCCGTTCCTATGGTATTCTTACTGCCTCCGTGGCAGCCTCCTTGACCGCTCTGCCTCCATCGCGCACTACAGCACGTACTTTGGAGAGGATGCGGCTCATTGAGCTGCAGCGCCTGGGGCAGTTCATCCGGGCACCGACCGAGCCTCCTCAGGCACCTCAGCCCACGTATGCCCAGCCTGGCAGGAGACGCAGGAGGCCAGAGCCAGCACCAGAGCTCGCAGCCCCGACAGAGCCACATCAGGAGGACCCAGCGGCCATCTATCGGTTGGAGGCCCGAGTTGCGAGGATGGAGGACCAGCTCGAGTGGATCGGGGAGGTACTTTTGGAGTTGGCCACTCAGCAGGGTCGACGTCCCCGACCATTCCCATCCCGGGCCCACGATCATGAGGCCGGACCCTCCAGGCCGCCTGGCAGTGATTGATGTACCTTTTTTTCTTTCTTTCTTTTTATATTTTTTGGGATATATGTACAATCTTATGACACTTCTATCTGTATATTTCTGTTCATATTTTATTTGTCATGTTTGTTTTAATTGTTTGTTAAGTTATGCATGATATACCAATTTGAGAAGGAGTTGTCTCAGACAAGTGTGGGGTCACCGTGCCCCCTCCACTTGTCTCGACCACCGGCGTGTTCACTGTAGCGCTAGAACTCCAGAATACGAAATCGAGGATCCATTTGTATGCAATTATACCTGTGATATTGAGCACCAAGCAGTCCATCGTCCAAAAAGGGGTAACTCTTTCTCCCTTGTTTTGAAATAATTTTGTACAACGGGGACGTTGTACGGTTTTAAGTGTGGGGTGTGGACGGTCGAAAGAGAATTTTTTTTGAAATTTTTGCAGAAATGATCAATTTTTCAAATTTTAGCAATATTTTTCAAAATTTTTAATAAATTGCAATTTTGAGATGAATGGTTTGTGATTGTGATAGCATTAGTATTTTTCAAGAAATACTGTTTATTTGTGATCATGCTATTAGTTAGTCAAATAAGTTGAGTTTTACGAGTTTAGAAGATTGAGCTGTTTTAGGATTGGAGTTTAGGAAGGAAAAGTCAATCTGTGGCCTTTGTTGTTCGAGCCAGTAGGTCTAAAATGGGTGGGCCTTATGCACCATACCACCTAAGATCGTCTGGTCTGGGATGGTATTTCTGAATGCTCGCTACACGGACAACATCGAAAGTCATGGACAATTCCTTAATGGCCTTTAGAATCTGAATGAGTAAGTACACTTCATTGTGGACAGAAAGTTTGTGATCAAGGGTTCTCTAGAAAGCCACGAATTCCAAAGAACAATTCAATTATGTTTTCGCGAACTATTCCACTCTAACTCAAAGAGCGATAAACTTTGAAACTGAACACAGTCAGAAATTGTTTGATTCTTCATTATAATTTGTTAAAAACTCTCTTGCTTGGGGACAAGCAAGGCACAAGTGTGGGGTGTTTGACAACGCCTAGTGACATCAAGTATTTTAGGCGTTGTTAAGCCCTGTTCTTGATAAAATTATATCAAATATGTCTGGTATTCTCACTTTCGTGCCAGGACTTGTTTGGAGAAAAAGAATGGAAACAGGGACTAAAAGCGTGCAAAAGGAAGAAGTTTGGAAAGAATGAAAAATTAAGTAAACTCGTACGCGTGCCGCGGGAATTAACCATGCGCGACGCGGGCTTGAGGCGGTGGAACACATTCAAATGCCGAAGAAACGGGAAAAGATTAGTACGCGCGCCGCGGATTTCACTTCTGCGCGGCGCGACTGCGGGAAATTTGCAAGTATAAATAGATTTATTTCCAGCCGAAAACCCTAGCAAAGACCAGGTGTAAAATCGACCTTGAAGCTCTTTGACTCCAAGATTTCATTCCAGAAGACTCTCAATTGGTATTGGTTAGTTTTAGATTTTATTTGTAATTAAATAGTTGGATTTAAGCTTGGTTTTGTATCTTTGGGTGTGACAACCATTGATATTAAGTTTTGGCTTTTGTTTTTAGATCATTTGGCTACTGTTTTTATATTTGGATTCGGATTTGGTGAATGCAAAGCATTTGGTTACATTTAACCTTAGCTTTTCGGTGTTTTTATATTTGGATTCGGATTTGCTTTTGAATGTTTGGTTTGTGTTTGGATATTGTTTGGACCTTATTGGGACTGTTTTCCTTTGCTGAAATCAGTAGCTAATTAGGTTAGTTTGTAAGCATTAAACCTTGGCTAGTAACTGTTCAGTAGAACTTTAGTTAGTGGCTAGTTTATGCTTTGCTTGGTTTTGCTAGTTTGGATGCCTTTGATTGCTTCTGATTCAGAGATGTACTTCTGATTTCAGAAAGTGACTAGGTCATTTGAGCATAGCTTAGCTTGGCTTGAGTGTGTTTGATCATTGCTTTTGTTTGCTAGTGATTAGGAAGATAGAAACCAGATCCTCCGACTGTAGCTGTGACACTACTAGTTGGTAATCTCTCATCTAGTCTAACCACGAAGCTTCTGTGGATCGACCCTAACTACCGCTATACTAGTGTGTGTTAGGTTTTCTCTTATTTTTGACCGCACGACGACCTCTGCGTGTGTCACCTAACGGACCCAGTTTTGTATCAGTTGTGAGGCAGTTTTGCAACTGCCAAACACAATTGTTCGCCAGTTACAACATGGAGTTATTTATGTGTTTTTGGTCACATCAATCTGGTACACGAAAAATCACAGCATCTTCTACATTCTCTGTTTTATACACTGAATTTTATCTTATTGAACTTCTGATTGTACCATCGAAAAAAATTCAATCTGAAAGTGCATCACGACTTTCAGTGTGTTCCAAGCAATCAAATACCCGATTTTCTAACAATATGGTATGGTCATGCATGCCCTTACCTTTTTCTTCAGAAGTACCTGAAACATTTGAAACTAACATAGTAAGCACAAGGCTTAGTGAGTTCCCCAAATACTATACATACCATCACATAATACATTCAATACACATGATCATCATACCGGGCTCCAGGCGCTAGCTAACCCATGTGGGTGTCACGCTCGGTCTGACCCTACTATATTTGTTCGAGCTCCAACCCTGTCGGGCCTCAGGAAATATCCAACCATATCGGGCCTCAATCACCACCAACCTAATCAAGCATCAGACACAAATAGTCATAAGAAAGAATCATACGACTTGTATCACACATAAGGCCTATGTGGCTAAGCATACAATATCACCATATCCAGACCTAGCGTCACTCAAGAGGAGCATGCCCTCTTCTAAGAATCAAGAGCTCCATAAAAGTATAAAGGTCGACCTAATGTACTAGAGTTCTCCAAACTCCAAGGATATAACCATTATAGACCAAGAACAATTATATCTAACCATAAATTCCTAAACCTAGAAAAGAAAACCATCAAGCAATGATCTTTATGACTTATAAAGGTCCAAAAGCTAAAGAGTGAGTTGAATCTTGACTATAGGAAATACCCTTGACACCAAGCTTCCTTCCTTCTTCTCCAAGAATGCTTCAAAACCAAGAAGTGGAGCTGGAAACACCAATAGAGGCTAGGGTTACGAATTAGGGTTTGTCTGGGCAGTAGAGGCTGATAAGGGACGGTTTCTTAGGTTTAAGTGCCCTTAAATAAGGTCTTGAGGCTCGAAACCTAGGGTTGTACAATAGCTGCAAATAGCACCGCTAACCTTAGGAGTTAGTGCCACTATCGGCAACTATCGCGCATGCGGACTTAAACCCTCTTTAGTGTCGTTATCTCTTAACAATATCGCTGCTAAGGGCCTCTCCAAACTAAAGTTTATTATTAATACCATTTAAATTAGTACTTAGGAAAACGGGTCTTAAAACTCTCCCCCACCTGGTCTAATTTCGTCCACGAAATTTGTATTCATAAACAACTCTAGATAACGCCTCTTCATTTCCTCATCGGGCTCCCAAGTCTACTCTGACCCTTTCTAGTGTTGCCACTGCACCTTCACCACACCGATCACCTTGTTACGCAAGGCCATCGTCTTCCTCTCTAGTGTCATGACATGTCGCTCCATATAATTCAGGCACTCATCCACCTGAATATCCTCCATCGACGCCACTACTGACTCATCTGCTATACACTTTCGTAATTGTAAGACATGGAAAGTGTCATGGATCTTACTAAGTTTCTTGGGCAACTCTAAACAGTAGGCCATCCTACCTACACTAGAAACGATTTGATAGGGTCCAATGTACCTGGGGCCAACTTGACCCACTTCTTAAATCGAATGACTCCTTTCCACGACGACACCTTGAAAAGAACGAAGTCTCCAACCTGAAACTCTAGATCGAATCGGCGCCAATCTGTGTAGCTCTTCTGTTGACTCTGCACTGTTTGCAACGTTTCCCGTGTTGGATTAGGTGTCTAAGCCATGACTAATAATTTGTATTTACCTAATTAATAGTAGCAAAGTATATTTGGGTTGCCCTCATAGCTGGAGGTTTGATAAAAAGTTCGGTAGAGAGAAAGGTTGATTTATTATGTGATTAATAAATCAACAGGAATTAAATATATGGTTTGTTAATATATTAAAGTGATAATATATTAATTAGAAACTATATTAATTAATTAGAAATTAATTTGGAATTAATTGGATTTAATTTGGTGATTAATTTAATTAATTAAAGGTGCAGGGACTGAAACTGTAATTATTCAATAGTTGAGTAAGTGACAGTTATAGTAAATCAAGTAACCATGAAATTATGTATGGGATAATACATAATTTTAATGATAATAAGTTAGGATAAATAGATTTGAATTGTAAGATAAAGGCTTATCTTATTTGAATTCAAAAAGGTTTATCTCTAAAGGCTTATCTGGTTATCGGTTGGAACCTATAAATAGGGAGCCCCATGCACACCATTTTGCACGACTTTTGACTCTATTTTCTCTCTAAATTTCATGACCTACCTCCTAGCTTGGGTGTGATCTCATTTGAGGCAGGACACTTGTGCTGCTTTGCTTCCAAGAAATCTAAAGGTTAGTTTTTCTGGTTTTATTCTTTAGAAATTTTTTATTGGCCTTTAGGAGCTTGTTATATGTTAAATAGTAGAAAACATAAATCCTCATAGGTTGCATGTGAACTTAGGTTATTTAGTTCATAGTTTGCAGAAAACCTTTCAATGGTATCAGAGTCTGTTCTTGTTTTCTTGTTGAATAGTTATAACTGTTTTAGGGTTTAAAGCTTATAAACCCTAATATTATGTGGATCGACTTTTAGGATTAGGGTTTTGTAAACCCTAATTCCCCCTTGTGATTTTCGATTTTATCCTTTAGGGTTTTAGGAGGATTTCTATTTTTGATAACTTTATTTGTTTAATTAAATGGATAACCTTAAACCCATTGTTTGAATTCAAAAATTAGGGGTTTAAGATAAGGTTTAAAATTAATGTAATTAATTTTGTAAAACCTATCTACATTTGAATTAATTTAATTAATTGTTAATTAAAAGATAATTCAAAGGATTTAATTTAATTTAAATTATCGAAAATTAAAGGATAAATCCTAAAATATTTTAAAAGGTTTAAAATATCAAGATTTAATTAATTTAATTAATTGTTAATTAAAATATGATTAAATCGATTTCTTAAATATTTAATTTAATTTTAATAGTTAAATTTGAAAAAATTAAAAGATAAACCTTGAATATTTTAAAGGGTTTTAAAATAGGGTTAATTTCATCTATATCCTTAGAAATTTCGAATTTTACATCAATATCCTTACAAAATTTAATATTACGTATATATCATTATAAATGTATAAAATTTATATTAATGTCCAAAATCCTATTTTAAATAAAACTAAACAGATTTAATATTAAAAAGATTATCTAAAATTCTAAATCCCATAGTAATTACCACACTACCCTTTCCAAAAAGAGGTCTCCTCGTTCTTTGACCTCTATCAGATTCTCATGAGTACCTGACCATCTTCGTGTCCTTTCTTCTTCTTTGTTTCACCATCGCCAAACTTGAACATTTAGATTTACAATCTAGATGTTGATTAGAAATCGCAACTGAGATGGGTAGGATTCAAAGCAAGAGAAGCTTAGGGCTGGGATCGAGAGTGCTATCGTGAAGGCTGAAATGAAACGCGATGTTGCTGGGATCAATAGTGCTAAGCAAGCTTTAGAGGAGGCGGCGGCTCGTTGGCTCAAAGTTGCTGAAGGTATGATTCGATTTATTCTTTCCCGAATTCAATTTCTTAAGTAATAGAAGCTTAATTTGAGAAAAATATATGAGATGTTCGATACCCTTTGGGTGTGCCTGCTGTAGATTATTTGAAAAAGAAATTCAATGGAGAATCCGATCAAGGAATGCATACCACACAAAAACTAAACAGCTAATTAAGCATGAACTAGCAAGGAAAATTTCAAATTGGGAAAAAGAATCAAAAGGTTCACTTATTAG
Organism: Cichorium intybus; assembly: GCA_023525715.1. Lineage (NCBI taxonomy): Eukaryota > Viridiplantae > Streptophyta > Magnoliopsida > Asterales > Asteraceae > Cichorium > Cichorium intybus. Next base: position 120,352,644 of record CM042011.1, on the reverse strand, counting down.
AATCCTTTTGCTATGGGCCCAAATTTGGTTTGTAGAAAAATCGTTTCAAAATTTGAGATTGGCATCTAAATAATGAAGCAATTTGTACCGTAGACATGGAGGTCGTCCAAAACAGAACTTTTGTTTTCTTTTAGTGTTTCTTTGATTTTTTTAGACCCTTTATTAACAGCTTTTGACCTTAAATTTACCAAGAAAAAACTAATTTAGATTCTCTAATTTATTGAACAAAGTGAAAATTTAAGCTAAATTCGAAATTTCCATGATTACTGCATAGTCTTAGTTTTATAAAGTTTTTGTATAGTCTTAGTTTTCTAACCCTTGTAAGGTAATTCAACGTCATTTTTTGCTTTGAAAATGTTTTAACTTTTGACTAAGAGTTCATAATCCCATTATTGCTTTGGAAACGTTTAACTTGTAATTATTCTAGTCTCTTATTTATTTGGAAGTGAATGTTCTTGTTAGGGTGAAAATTATTTTGTGTTAAAATGGCAAATTGGTCAGTAACGCACATGGGAGCACATAACGAATCACGCAACCATATTTACTTATGTTTAAGCTGCATAATTATTGTTTATTGCTTTATTTTTGTTCCGGTGACTAAATCATATTAATCTCACTTGTAATGTAGATGCAGATGGCAGGCGATGGAGTACAAGAACAAAGACCGGGAAGAGACTTCACGAGCCACATCATATTGTTCATGATTTTCAACATAAAATTGTGATTTTCAATATTCAATCACGAGTAAACTGATTTCTTTGTAATCCCTAATTAGGGAAGGGTACTTTAGTAATATAACATGGTATTTTTATGTTTAGATAATTGATTTAAATATTAAATTAGTTTAAACCTAATTTAAATAGAAATTTGGATATGGATGTAAATTTTAAAATTTTAGAATGACATATATGTAGTTTTAAAGTTTGTAAGGATATTGAAGTAATATTTAAACTTTACAAGGATATACATGAAATTTGGCCTTTAAAATATATCTTATACATGTTATTAAAAGATAATACTATATGTATAAGATAAATTGGTTAGTCAAATCAATAGTAGGCCTCATTCACGAAGCTGATCTATAAAGTGGGTATAAGGAGACTGCCTATAAAATGGCTGTCTAATGGGTGAACACTCTCGCCCACCGCTCGCCTGATCAGTGGAGGGTCGTTAGTCGAACGGGTTTGATAGGACCGCTAAATCATTAAAAGTATAATGATCAAAGTACTAGAACACTTTACAAAATCCAAATCTAGTTACTTTAGGAAAAATGTGAATTTGATGCTAATCCATGAAATTGCACATTGCACTTTATGAAACGTTGTTGGAGCGTGTGTGGTTTACCGGCACACCAATAGGGATTCATAAAGAGTGGCAATGGGTTTCTCGGGTGTTATCATTGTTAATGGAGCGTGTGTGGTTAACCGGCACAACAATTTGAGATGGTAATTGACCCCGAGAGTACCAAGCTAATTTGCATGGTTATTCACACCCGATTTGTGATCCTTGGCATCCCAGTCACAAATGGTGGGGCATATCCGAGATTAAACATGCCATTTAACAGTTCAATGAATCTCACAGATCTAGGAATTTCATATGATGAAATTGATAAATGTTATCTACCTTAATGACCACTGTGTTGTGATTACGGCATCCCTCTTCACATCATAGTTAGGGTATTTTGGATCCTAGCCTTGTTAAATAATAAATTGGGTAATTATTTAAAAGGATTAATTAAACTAATAAATTCAAATTTTATATATGTCTAAAGAAAGTGTCATTCTCCTCCTTCCTTTCCTTCACCCATTTCTGAGAGCTTCAGAAAGCACCTATTAAATATGGTATGGCTGACTGGCCTTGACTGTGTGATATAGTTTTGCAATTAGAGAATAGTTCTTAGTTTTGCTGGCGAACCATATCCGACTGAGTGTCCGCTCCCAAACATGGCATCACATAGCAGCTTGTGATGAGCATGACTCCTTAACTATTGAGTCCAAGGAAGTTCGTTGCCTTATGCTATTTATCATTGACCCCGAGTTACGCAGGGATTTAGAATTCCTGGGGTCAGATAAGTTAGCGTAGCTGGTTGAGGAAAGGTTCCGAGAACTGGTCGAATAAAGGGAACGAACTAGGATCTTCAAAGAGCTTGAAGTTGCAAGCTAGAAGGAAGTAGCACCATTTTGCGTGTTCCCGAGATCGAGGGATACTTAGGCGAACAATATAAAGTTGGTTTCCCTTTGTGATCGGGAGTTAAGCATTAGCTCGACTTGCTGATCTGTTCATCCAGATGAACAGAAAGGGTAACCAGATAAGACAATCGTGGAAATGCATTCAATGTCGACTCTGTATGAGTCGTTCATAGTTCCATTGATTCAGCTGCTTCAGGATTGAGTCCAGTATTAATGTGCATCAAGAAATGATCCAGATCGTCTGGACCAATTGTTCGATGTTTCAAACTAGGAATCCATAAGGTGGGACACAGTCACAGAAAGATTGGAAAAATGCTCCAAAGCCAAACCGTTTGGCATACTCAGTAATATCTTAAAATTCAGAATACCTGATCCTCATTTCCTTGATACAAGATGTGTTTCTCACATTTGCTCTGTATGCACGGACTCTGTAGGATGCAGTATGTTGTCGCACAGGAGCATATTCGGATTGGATCTGGAGCTCGTGCATTTTTTGGAGTTAGGTTAGATATTTGTTCTTGTTATTAGTTTATAGATACATATGACATGGATTCGCATAGTACATTGTTCTGAGGATAATTCTGGTTTAATAAAACATTTTTCTTTTAAAACATGATTGTTTTAATTGTCCTCGAAATGTTGTGTGAATGTGTTGATGAAGTAAATGGTAATAACTTGAATGTTTATACATCCGATGGGATTGGATTTATGAATTGTGTTCCTTATGATTCTTAAATTGAATTTTATGAGAATCACTTCAACCAAAGGTCCAGTTGGATAGGAGTTTGGAATCATTTGACTTAGAGTCACATGATGAATTTAGTTCTTAATAAAATCAGTTGTTGCAAGAAATGCATCACCCAAAGATCCAATGGATAGGATTTTGGAATCAGTTGACTTGGAGTCAGGTAATGATTGCTTGTCTTGAACAATATTAACAAAGTCATAAATTTACATAGGGATGTAAAAGACCTTAATATTTTGAGCAACAGACACATAAGTTACTGTGTATTGCTCGAATCTTCAAACAGAACACGGTTAGTTATACTTCATGATATTTACCAAATAGTTTGACAAATAAGGCTTCGCTTATCGGAATAAGCGATTGACTGGAACCTTGAAGTGTTCAAGGATTTCAAAGGAAGTATAAGATCAACAGAACCTGAGTGACAACATAGACTGAGAAAATGTTTCACAGTTTATCCTCTTCCAAGAACATTAATGGTTATAATGTGTCTTAGGGAAGACGATGGAACATTGATCAAAATAGTTTTGATCCTCGATGTATAATATACATTTCCGATTAGTATTTCAATGAATTAAATATTCAACCAGTCAGACCAGGACTTGTTTGGAGAAAAAGAATGGAAACAGGGACTAAAAGCGTGCAAAAGGAAGAAGTTTGGAAAAGAATGAAAAATCAAGGAAACTCGTACACACGCCGCAGGAATTAACCACGCGCGACGCGGGCTTAAGGCGGTGGAACACATTTAAATACCGAAGAAACGGGAAAAGATTAGTACGCGCGCCGCGGATTCTTAATCTGCGCGGCGCGGCTGCGGGAAAATTGCAACTATAAATATAGGCATTTCCAGCCGAAAACCCTAGCAAAGACCGGGTGTAAAATCGACCTTGAAGCTCTTTGACTCCAAGATTTCGTTCCAGAAGACTCTCATTTGGTATTGGTTAGTTTTAGCTTTTATTTTCAATTAAGTAGTTAGTAATTAACCTTGGTTTGTATCTTTGGGAGTGACAACCATTGATATCTAGCTTTGGTTTATGTTTTAGTCTCATTTTGTTACTGTTTGGATGTTTGGATTCGGATTTGGTGAATGAAAATCATTTGGTTATGATTAATTTTGGTATTTCGGTGTTTTTATGCTTGTGTTTGGTTTTGAATGTTTGAATGGTGTTTGGATATTGTTTTGACCATGTTGGGACTGTTTTCCTTTGTTGAAATCAGTAGCTAATTAGGTTAGTTTTTAGGCATTAAACTTTGGCTAGTAACTATTCAATAGAACTTTAGTTAGTGGCTAGTTTATGCTTTGCTTGGTTTTGCTAGTTTGGATGCCTTTGATTGCTTCTGATTCAGAGATGTACTTCTGATATCAGAAAGTGACTAGGTTATTTGAGCTTAGCTTAGCTTGGCTTGAGTGTGATTGATCATTGGTAGTGATTAGGAAGGTAAAAACTAGATCCGCCGACTGTAGCATGACACTACTAGTTGGTAATCTCTCATCTAGTCTAACCACGAAGCTCCTGCGGATTGACCCTGACTACCACTGTGCTAGTGTGTGTTTGGTTTTTCTCTTATTTTTGAACGCACGACGACCTAGGCGTGTCAAATTTTGGCGCCGTTGCCGGGGAGCTGTGAGCTTAGGTTAGGTGAGTAGTAGGAACTTGTTTCTTGTTTTTGAAATTTTTATTTGGTTTTTGATTTTTGTGGGCGTGTTGCACTAGTGCATGCGTACCCGCAGGGGTAAGCAATTATCCCCATTGCAGTTTGATTCTGAGATTGAGCGTACTGCGCGCAAAATCCGTGCCCGTAGGCGTTTAAATATCATGAATTTTAGTCAGGTTAGTAGTAATCCAGTAAGTGTTGCCCAGGAACCATCAAGTGAGGTAACGAGGGTGTTTTCTATTCCTCCACTGTCAGAGTTTCAGTTTGGGAGCACGAGTGCTTCTGGTGGTATAGTTTCAGCCCCTGCACCCATACCATAATGCACTCCACCATCTGTCCCACTATTTACACCCGCTTCACAACCACAATCTACCAATCCATTTACCTCTGCTATGTCTTGGGGAGAGCCGACCCGTGATGGCACCCCGCTCCTAGACAGCAGATACCAACCTCTCAACCACAACATGTTCTTTTTAAACCACAACCCACATTCCAACCTACACAACCGATACACTATCAACAACCTCCTCAGCCACAATACCATTACCCAGAGACAGAGGACGGATATGACGAGGAAGACGAGGGATGGGTGCCACCAGCACCACAACCATAGTGGAACCAAGGTCGGGGACCTCCCAGAAGAGCACCACAGTATCAACCACCAGGTCAGCGGGAATATAACGATCATCTTTATGGTAATCCCGCCTAACCTTTACATTTCGCACAACCGAGACGACAATCGGTTGCATCACATTTCCAACCGCGGGAATATGATGATTCATCGCCAATCTATATTCCTGATAACATTGATTCGCAAGTAGAAATAAGACCTCAGTTATTAGGAATATTGCCAGAGTTTAGAGGGTATAAGCATGACGATCCTTATAATCATCTATATGAATCCTTAGCGATTGTTAATGCTAATAACCCTAGGAACACCAATAGAATCATTTTCAGGCTTAGACTGTTTCCATTCACCCTTAAGGATAAAGCCAAATATTGGTTTACCTCGTTGCCATCGAACAGCATTACTACATGTGTTGGATTAGGTGTCTAAGCCATGACTTGTAATTGAACTTTTATCTTATGGTTAAAAGCAAAGTCCATTTGGGTTGCCCTCATGGGTGGAGGAAAGATAGTTCAGTAGAGAGAATAGTTGATTTATTAATTGTATAATAAATCAATAGAATATATATATATGGTTTATTAATATATTTAAGTGCTAATATATTAATTAGAAACTATATTAATTAATTGAGATTTAATCTAGAATTAATTAGATTTAATTTGGAGATTAAATTAATTAATTAAAAGGTGCAGGGACTGGTTTGGTATTTATTCAATAGTTGAATAACTGGCCAGGAAAAACCAGGGACCAAAAGTGGCGCCACCTTGGAGGCTTCTCCAAGGGTTTGGCGAAACCCTAATTAGGGTTTTGGTAAGCCTGGTCCAAGTGGTCAAAAGCCTTGTCCAATTGGAGGCTCCTTAGGGTTTCAGGTGTAACCCTTGGAGGCTATAAAAGGAACCCCCTGGCACCTCATTCTTCACGCCATCTTCTCTCTGGATTTACTCTGCTGGACTGATTCTTCCATCACCTGGGTGTGACTTTCATCTGAGGCAGGATAATTTTGCTGCTGCTTAAAAGGATCATAAGATCTAAGGTTGGTTTTTCTTGATTCTTCTTTAGAATTGAATTGTATCCTTTAGGTTCTTAGTTCTAATCTTCATAGAAGAAAACATAGATCAATATTAGGGTTGCATGTGAACCTTAGGTTATTTTGTGTTCATTGATTGCATAGAAACCCTTCAGTGGTATCAGAGCTAGCTTGTTTTCTTGTGTTTGATTATGAACTGCTTGAATTGTTTTGTGCCTAAGGGTTATTGGCGAAAATTAACCCTTGGGAGGAGGCCAAAATCGATCCCAAGGCTAGGGTTTCCTAACCCTAGCCGCCACCCTCCCTTGGTCCCCCTTGAATGCTTGATTTGCTTGCCTTAATTATGTGTTGTTATTTTTGGTATCTAAATCAACTAAAATAACTTGAACCCTAATTCCTTGGCTTGTAATTTTCGAAATTCATGGGACCATTACAGGTTAATTAATTTGATTAATTGGTAATCTGTAACCTAGATTTAATTAATTTAATTAATTGATTAATTAAAGGCAAATTAAATCTGCTTTAAGAATTAATTAAAATTTTCAAGAAAATTAGAATAATTTGAGAAAATTAGAATTTAATTAATTCTAAAGATATTTTAATGAGATTAAAATATATCTTATATATATTTAAAATTAAAAGTTAATTTAATATGTATAAGAAAATTGGTTAGTCTACCGCTAGTAAGCCTCATTCACAAAACTGTCCTATAAAGAGGGTATAAGGCGACTGACTATAAAATGTTAGTCTAATGGGTATCTACTCTTACCCACCGCTCTCCTGGTCAGTCGAGTGTCGTTAGCTGAACGGGTATGATAGAACCGCTAAGCCTCTTAAAAGTATAATGCTATAATTGAAAGTACTAGAACCCTAAAACAAATCCCAATCTAGTTACTTTAGGAAAATGTGAATTTGATGCTACCCCATGAAATTGCACATTGCACTTTATGAAACGTTGGTGGAGCGTGTGTGGTTTACCGGCACACCAATAGGGGTTCATAAAGAGTGGCAATGGGTGTCTCGGGTGTTATCATTGTTGATGGAGCGTGTGTGGTTTACCGGCACATCAATTTGAGATGATAATGGATCCCGAGAGCACCAAGCTAATTTGCATGGTTATTCACACCCGGTTTGTGATCCTCGGCATCCCAGTCACAAACGGTGGGGCATATCCGAGATTAAACATGCTATTGAACAGTTCAATAAATCTCATAAGAAACTAGGAATTCCATTTATAATAAGATTATTTTTCCGCGGTGGAATCGGCTGAATCGTCATTCGCCTACCTTTATAAAATTTGCTTATAGATTACGGCATCCCTCTTCTATGTTGCAAATTGTTATAGTTGGATCCTAGCCTTATTTTATATTGGGTTAATATAAGGACCGACAAGTATCTAATTAAACTTACCTTCTTTTATAGATGTCTTCTGCTGATCAATCCGCTCCCCAATCAAACTCCAGTGTTCCCTCAATCCTCTCACTATGTTCCAGGGTTCAATTGAACGGGACAAACTATAATGACTGGATTAGAAACATCAAGATGGCTCTGAGGTATGAGAACAAAGAGTATGTTCTCGAGACCGAGCTTGTCGATGTCGACCCCGAAACTGCTACTCCCGAGGAAATTGCCTCGTACCAAAAACATACTGATGATGCAACCAAAGTGGCCTGCATCATGATCGCCACAATGAACCCCGAATTGCAGAGAATATACGAAGACTACTGGCCCTATGAGATGCACAAGGAGCTTGCAGAAAAGTTCCGCAAGCAAGAGCGCATCGAGAGGTGCGAAGTGGTCAAGGACTTCACGAACAGCAAACCCAAAGATGGAGAGTCCATCTGCGCTCATGTGCAAAGAATGCAAGGTTACGTGGAGCGGCTTAGAAAGCTTGCGATGCCTGTACCGGAACAGTTGGCCGTTGACATAGTGCTTAACTCGTTGCCGAGTTCTTATGACCAGTTCAGGCTGGCTTATCATTTGAACAACAATCAGGCTAATATGACTGAGTTGCATCGCATGCTTCGAGTAGCTGAAGACGGGATGAAGGGTAAAAGTGTACCCTCGGTTAATCAGCCCGTTCTAGCCATTGGAAGTGGCAAAGGAAAGAAAAGGAAGGGCCCTCCTAAGCAAAATTGGAGGGAAAAGGTTCAGGCCGGGTCATCCAGTAATGGCTCGAGAACCAAGACTTCCCAAATTCCTTGTGTGGCCAACCCCGATGAAGCAAACTGTTTCTACTGCAAAGAAAAGGGTCATTGGAAGAGAAGCTGCCCCAAATACTTGCAGGATGTCAAGGATGGGAAAGTAAAGCCATCGACAGCAGGTATATACACTATCTCTAAAAACTCACCATCTTCTAATTCTTGGGTCCTTGATACAGGATGTGGTTTTCACATTTGTTCTGATATGCAGGGCCTAAAGGAAAGCAGGGAGGTGGAGCACGGTAGACTGAACTTGATCATGGGCAATAGGAGATCGTCCCCTGTTACCAAGATTGGAGTTTATAGTTTAGTGCTTAGTAGTGAAGTTTGTTTAGATTTATTAGATTGTTGCTATTCGCCAGAAATGGCAAGAAATATTATTTCATTTCACGCATTATTCAGACAAGGATTTCATTTTTCTTTTGATAATAATATTGGATCTATTTCTGTTTTCAAAAATGGTATTTTGAATTTTACTGCTTATCCTTGTAATGGTGTGTATGAAACTGTGAAATGTGTTGACAATCTAGGACAAAGTGTAAATTATATTGATTCTACTAGTGACGTGGAAAAGGCATGTCTGTGGCATAGTCGGCTCGGCCACATCAGCAAGAAACGCATCGCCCAACTCCAAAAGGATGGAGTGTTGGAATCATTCGACCTCAAGTCGGACGATGTATGCGAATCTTGTCTGTTGGGCAAGATGACTAAATCACCTTTCAAAGGGTCTTTTGAAAGAGGTGAGGGTCTATTGGACATTATTCACACGGATGTGTGTGGTCCATTCAGATCAACCACAAAGGATGGCACGCGGTTCTACGTGACTTTTACCGACGATTTTAGTAGATACGGTTACATCTACTTGATCAAGCACAAGTCGGACACCTTTGAAAAGTTCAAAGAGTTTAAGAACGAAGTAGAGAATCAATTAGGCAGGAAGATAAAGATGCTCAGATCCGACAGAGGCGGAGAGTATCTAAGTATCGAGTTCCTGGACTATCTAAAGGAATGCGGAATAGTTTCGCAGTTGACACCTCCCAGGACACCACAGTTGAACGGTGTTGCAGAGAGGCGCAACCGAACCCTGTTGGACATGGTTCGTTCCATGATGAGTCGAGCTTCACTTCCCATTCACTTCTGGGGGTATGCCTTAGAGACTGCCGCCCATATCCTCAATCTTGTCCCAACTAAGAAGGTTGCGAAAACACCTCATGAGATGTGGACGGGGAAAGCTCCCTCGTTGGCACATATCAAGGTCTGGGGTTGTGAGGCTTTCGTTAGACGAGAGACTCAAGACAAACTCGCAGACAGAAGCGAAAAGTGTTTCTTCATTGGTTATCCCAAACAGTCCTTTGGATATCTATTCTACAGACCGAGCGAGGACGTGGTCTTTGTAGCTAGACGAGCAGTCTTTCGAGAGAGAGAGCTCGTATTCAAAGAGGACAGTGGGAGTACCATTGATCTGGAAGAAATTCAAGAGTCATCAGATGACGCAACCTTAGGAGAAACTAGCAACCAACATGAGGAAGAAGTTCCTGTTGGCCCGACAGATGTATCCTTACCTCTTAGGCGTTCTAGTAGGGTTAGCATGCCACCCGAGTTTTATGGGTTCCATATAACTTCGGATGGGGACACTTTTGTCAGTGATAGGACACTGATAAATTTGGATGAACCAGCTAACTACCAGGAAGCAGTGGCAGGCCCTGAGTCTGCCAAGTGGAAAGAGGCCATGGATAGCGAGATCAAGTCCATGTATGACAATCAAGTTTGGAACTTGGTTGACAATGTACCGGGTCGAAAGACAGTCGGGTGCAAATGGATCTTCAAGAAGAAGACAGACATGGACGGAAAGGTACACACTTTCAAGGCAAGACTGGTTGCGAAGGGCTTTACTCAAACCCCAGGGGTTGACTATGACGAGACCTTCTCACCAGTAGCTAAGATAAAGTCTATTAGGATTATGCTGGCCATAGCTGCATTTCATGACTATGAAATTTGGCAGATGGACGTCAAAACCGCTTTCCTTAATGGGAAGCTGACTGAGGATGTTTACATGAATCAGCCAGAGGGTTTCGTCGATGCAAAGTATCCTAATAAGGTGTGTAAGCTTGAGAGATCAATCTACGGATTGAAGCAAGCTTCTCGCAGCTGGAATCTTTGTTTCCATGAGAAAGTCAAAGAGTTTGGCTTCTCTAGGAGCGAGGATGAGTCCTGCGTATATGTCAAGGCTAGTGGGAGTATAGTCACTTTTCTGGTGCTGTATGTCGATGACATACTGCTCATGGGAAACGATATTCCAACCTTGCAAGATGTTAAGGCTTGGCTTGGGAAATGTTTCGCCATGAAGGACCTAGGAGAGGCTGCCTATATTCTTGGGATTAGAATATTGAGAGATAGGAAGAAGAGACTGATTGGACTCAGTCAGGGTACATACTTGGATAAGGTACTAAAGAGGTTTAGTATGGAAAATTCCAAGAAGGGAGAGCTGCCTATCCAAAGTAATGCGAAGCTGAGTAAGACTCAAAGTCCGAGTACAGACGAGGAAATAGCTGAGATGAGTCGAGTACCATACGCTTCGGCTGTGGGATCGATCATGTACGCTATGACGTGTACTCGCCCTGACGTGGCTTTTGCCTTAAGCATGGTCAGTCGGTACCAGGGTAACCCTGGAAGGGCGCATTGGATAGCTGTGAAAAATATACTCAAGTATCTGCGAAGGACAAAGAACATGGTGTTAGTCCTCGGTGGCAGTGATACCTTGAGAGTTGAAGGATATACAGATGCCAGCTTTCAGACGGATAGAGACAGTGGTCGGTCTCAGTCGGGCTGGGTATTCCTTTTGAACGGTGGAGCAGTGACTTGGAAAAGTTCCAAGCAAGAAACAGTGGCTGATTCTACGTGCGAATCAGAGTACATAGCAGCAAGTGAAGCGTCAAAGGAAGCGGCTTGGCTGAAGAACTTTATCGGTGACCTTGGAGTAGTCCCGAGTATTCAGGAGCCCTTGGAACTGTTCTGCGATAATGAAGGTGCGGTCGCCTTGACAAAGGAACCGCGAGATCATGGAAAGTCCAGACATATCGACAGAAAGTACCACTACATCAGGCATAGGGTAGAAGAAGGTCACCTCCTTGTAAAAAGGGTATCATCGGAAGATAATCCTGCAGATCCCTTGACAAAGGCTCTGAGTAGGATTAAGCATAATCAGCATGCTAGGAGCATTGGATTAAGAGATGATATAAGTTTTAGTAATTAGATAGGTTCGAAACTTGTAACAATGTATTGTATTTGACTCTTGTGATTTAATAATAGAGATTTATTATGGTTTACTACTCTTGTCAGTACTTTATCATTGTGTTTCATTTTGCATGTTTTACTTCCTGAATAATTGGATTATTCAAATATCCACAGTCGATTACACTTTAAGGGAGTAAGTGTGAAGTAAGACTGTCATGAATTGGTAATAGATTGTCTAAGGAGTTAGACATTGCAATTGGATTGCTGAACCATTCGTGAGTACTTGGAAATGGAGATTTGAGTATTGGATAAACCCGCGCTCAATGGATTGCTTCATGGATTACATCACGAGCAATGTTGAGACGATAATATCTTTTGATCTTTAAGCTAAGACATATGAGTTATGATTTATTAGACGGTTGTTCATTGATAATATGAAAACGCATCGGTAACTCGGTGTTATAAAACGTATTGTTGTGAGTGATTTGTCTGGTAAAAGACATAAGTATATGAGTCGAAGTTTATTCGTCCCTTGACCCTAACGGGGAACAGATATCTGTAGGCCTCTCGATGATTTTGAAGTTGACTAAAATGGTTGGCCAACCGGGACTAAATTGGTAGTCTAAGAGTCATATGCAAATCGGAAATCGAGGAACAGTGAATCAGACCAGATTGATTTTATCCATGTCTTGAGTCTGAAAAATATCTTGTTGGACGGAGGATCATCAGATCACTTATCTTTGGACTGAACTGACTGGGTCAGAGTTCAGACAATTAAAGTCATAGACTTATCCAAGTGGGAGACTGTTGGATTAGGTGTCTAAGCCATGACTTGTAATTGAACTTTTATCTTATGGTTAAAAGCAAAGTCCATTTGGGTTGCCCTCATGGGTGGAGGAAAGATAGTTCAGTAGAGAGAATAGTTGATTTATTAATTGTATAATAAATCAATAGAATATATATATATGGTTTATTAATATATTTAAGTGCTAATATATTAATTAGAAACTATATTAATTAATTGAGATTTAATCTAGAATTAATTAGATTTAATTTGGAGATTAAATTAATTAATTAAAAGGTGCAGGGACTGGTTTGGTATTTATTCAATAGTTGAATAACTGGCCAGGAAAAACCAGGGACCAAAAGTGGCGCCACCTTGGAGGCTTCTCCAAGGGTTTGGCGAAACCCTAATTAGGGTTTTGGTAAGCCTGGTCCAAGTGGTCAAAAGCCTTGTCCAATTGGAGGCTCCTTAGGGTTTCAGGTGTAACCCTTGGAGGCTATAAAAGGAACCCCCTGGCACCTCATTCTTCACGCCATCTTCTCTCTGGATTTACTCTGCTGGACTGATTCTTCCATCACCTGGGTGTGACTTTCATCTGAGGCAGGATAATTTTGCTGCTGCTTAAAAGGATCATAAGATCTAAGGTTGGTTTTTCTTGATTCTTCTTTAGAATTGAATTGTATCCTTTAGGTTCTTAGTTCTAATCTTCATAGAAGAAAACATAGATCAATATTAGGGTTGCATGTGAACCTTAGGTTATTTTGTGTTCATTGATTGCATAGAAACCCTTCAACATGGGATCAGCTCAAGGCAAAGTTCCTTCAGGAATTTTATCCAGCAAGTAAGACAACTGAAATCAGAAGGGTCATCCAGGACTTCCAGCAAAAGCCAGGAGAGGCTTTCCACGAAGCCTTTGATAGATTGAAGGAGTTGTTACGATCCTGCCCGCATCACGAAATTCCTAGGTGGCAGTTAGTTAAGTTATTCTTCGAAGGAGTCAGTGAGACGCATCAGGCCATGATAAATGCCTCATCAAGTGGGACATTTATGTGGCAGGACCCAGAGGAAGCTTGGCAATTCTTGGAACAACTGAGCAATGGTTCCAAGGCAAACTTTTCTACCAGGAAGACTGTAGGTACGGCTACAGCAGTGGGAGTCGATGCTGACTGGAAAAAGGAAGTGAAGAAGGAAATTAGTGAACTGAATAAGAAGTTTGACAGGCTCATGTCAACACTGCAGAATGGACCGCAGAATTCATCGCAAGGAGGTCAAGGAGGACCTAAGACTCAAGAGGCGAATCAAGTTTATGGCCAGGGTCAAGACCAGCATAATAATGGACGACCCTACAGACCATATAACCAAGGACAGCAGCAGAATTTTAGGCAGAACAATTACCAGAGTCAATCGACCAGTCAGCCTAGAACACATCAACCTGCGAATAACAATAACCATAATGGAAATACAAATGGATATAGCAGCAATAACAACAACAGGGGGCCTACTAATGTTACCAACAACGCCCCAGGAACTCAAGAAGAAATGATTGCTAAGATGTACGATATGGTCACTGCGACGCAACAACAATCTCAAGCAAATGCAAAAGCCATTGCAAACATGGAACGACAAATAGGTCAAATGGCTACAGATCAGCAAAAGAGAGACAGTGGGAAATTGCCAAGTGCTACAGAGGTCAACCCTACTCATAATCAGCGACCAGGAAAAGAGCAAGTCAACACTGTCGAATCAGGATGGCGAAAAGTCACTTTGGAAGACTTGTTTGAAGTAGGGAGTGAAGTGAGACTAGGGGAAGAAGAGAAGGCTCTAGGAAGTGAGGAAGGTAAGGAAGAAGGAATTCCTGTTGAGAATGACACTCAACCAGAAATAGATAAAGAGGTCCAGAAGGAGGAACAACCAACGATAGCAGGAATCAAGCAGAAAAAGAAGAATAGGAAAGGGAAGACGAAGCAGGAAGCACCCAAATCAATGGGGCCCTTGATGAACCAGCCCCTGTGGGATGAGCTTAAGGATGCCCTTGAGGATACCAGAATTCTGCAAGAAATGTGTGAACAAAATGGGAAGAGCAAAGCACCTACACCAAAAACTGTGAGGCTGACTGTGAAAGCAAGTGAGGCGTTATTGGGAACACTGCCCAAAAAGGAAAAGGACCCTGGATCGCCATTGATCACTACAACTGTAGGGGACGTGGTTATTCGGAACACCTTGTTAGATTTGGGAGCAAGTGTCAATATCCTGCCAGGATACCTGTACGATAAGTACAAAAATGAAGAAATAGAGCCAACAGAAGTTGTATTACAGCTGGCTGATCAATCAACAAGGGTATCTCAGGGAAAGCTGACAAATGTCATAGTCAAAGTTGGGGACTTTTTCTATCCCGTGGATTTTCTGGTTATGGAATATGAAAGCTTGGACGATGCGCCTGCACTCACCTTAGGACGTCCATTCTTAGCTACTGCTGGTTCGGTGATCGATTGCAAGACTGGAGACATGGACATTTTCTTTGGGACGAGGAAAAGAAGATTGAACATGTTTGGAAATCCTATATCATTACCTTCAGAAGAAAATGGCAAACAAATGGACAGAAGGATATTGATGGAGCCTGGAATCAAGAGTAAAGAAAAGATCTGGACACGTACGGGAGAGGGAGGAAAAGAAGATATTTTAAAGGAGACCAAGGACCACCCGTTGTCCACCATCGACAAGGAGCAACTGCTGGACATGATAGAGATGATGGAAGCAAGGCACCAGCAATATGAAAAGGAATCAAGAGAACGAGAGGCGAAAGTTTTTAAGCTCTTGGAATCTCAACAACAGTGGATTAGCGGTGTGAGCGATCGAATGACCCAACGCACATCTCTCATGTCTATGATGGCCAACAACATCATGCCAGGATTCAATCAGATGCCATCAAGGGTTCAAGAAGAAGAAGATCCGGCATAGGAGTAGTACGTCTGGCTGAAGACGTTAAACGTAGCGCTTGTTGGGAGGCAACCCATCGTGTCATAGGTTAGGTTTTATATTTCTTTGAATTAATTAGGAAAATACATCAATTTTTGCAGGTACTCGTGGTCTAGAATAAGTGTGGGGTCATTTGAGAAGTTTTGAAATTTTTGAAGACCGCGCCGCGGGTTTTTGAATTACACGACGCGGGATCGTAAACCAACCCGATGCGCAGGGGTTGATTTGGTGACACGCGCGACGCGCAAAGCGTAAATCCGCGACGCGGTAAACGATCAGTCGGTTTTCTCCTTTATAAGGTAAGCCGCGGCTCACACAAACCACACACGACTCGGAGCTCTGATCAACGAATTTCTCTTGCAATTTTTCTTGCTCATTTTGTTTCCACTGCCAAGGTACACTATTCTAACTATCTATTACTCGTTAAAACTAGTGATTAGGTAGTTAATTTTAGTGATTTGCCCAAAATAGTTCAAAACTTAGAATCGCTAATGCTAACTCATAGGGTGTTTGTTTTGCCAAATGGAGACCCTAGATGAGTTAGTCGGCACCTAGGCTACCTTGTGGTGTGATTAGATTGAGTTTTAGCAGGTTAAATCGAGAGTTTGGATCAGGGTTTAGAAACAGCCGCACGCCGCGCCGCGTCCTTGCTCTTGGACCGCACCGCGGTGGGATGGGGAAGAAGGGACTAATTTTGCAAAAATTTTCTGTTTTGTGGCTATGTGTCTTTTTGCAGATGATGTTCAGATTGGAGCACACTTTCCTACAGTTCCCCGAGGGACTGGCTAGTTCAGCAGAGTACAGTTCACGGAGGGACGCGTTGATTGGTCGCCGGGTTCTCCAGGCGACGGTCATCGACATAGACATACTGAGGGATGCTCGGCTCTGGGGTGCGATCGAGCCATTCTTGCATCGCACCTGGACCCATGAGGAGGCATCATTTACTTGCCGTGGATGGGACAGGATCATGGCCACGGACGAGGATGTGGTCTATACGGAGCTCCTCCTGGAGTTCCTGTCTACTATCCGTTTTGCTCCTCAGGCGTCGGACCCACGATCCAGGATCATCCGCTTTCGACTGGGAGGTGCACAGAAGGAGTGCAACCTCCGGGAGTTCGGGAGGCGCACCGGCATCTACACTCCGGCAGATCTTCAGCACCGCTACTTCACGCAGTTCTTTGGTGCGTGCATCCAGGGGCAGCCGGACCGGGCTCCCAACATGGAGATTTGGACACCATTGTCCAACGTCATGTACGAGGCAGGGACCTCGAGGGAGAGCCACCTCCGCGATCCACTTCACCGCCTCATGCACCGTATCGTCTCCACCTCCATCATGCAGCAGGAGGGAGGCGAGAAGGTGTCTGGGGAGGACATGACATTCCTATAGGCTCTCCTCGACCCGTCCCGATTCCTCCATCTCCCCTTCGCCCTCGCGGTTGCTCTCTCCACCCACTCGACTGGCGCCTCCACCAGCAGCCCACTAGCCAGGGGGTATTTCATCACCCGCCTGGCCCGCTCATATGGTATTCTCACTGCCCCTGTGGTTGCCTCCTTGACCGCTCTGCCTCCATCCTGCACTACAGCGTGCACTTTGGAGAGGATGTGGCTCATTGAGCAGCAGCGCCCGGGGCAGTTCATCCGAGCACCGACTGAGCCTCCTCAGGCACCCCAGCCCGTGTACGCCCAGCCAGGCAGGAGATGCCGGAGACCAGAGCTAGCACCAGCAGCCCCGACAGAGCCACATCAGGAGGACCTGGCAGCCAGGGTTGCCAGGATTGAGGACCAGTTGGCATGGATTGGGGAGGTACTCTTGGATTTGGCCACACAGCAGGGCCGACGCCCCCGACCATTCCCAGCCAGAGCCCACGATCACGAGGCTGGACCCTCCAGGCCACCTGGTAGTGATTGATGTACTTTTTCTTTCATTCTTATATTTGTTGGGATATATGTACAAACTTATGACACCTCTATCTGTATATTTTTGTTCAATTTATTTTATTTGTCATGTTTGTTTTTAATTTGTTTGTTGAGTTATGGGTGGTATACCAATTTGAGAAGGAGTTGTCTTAGACAAGTGTGGGGTCACCGTGCCCCCTCCACTTGTCTCGACCACCGGCGTGTTCACTGTAGCGCTACAACTCCGGAATACGAAATCAAGGATCCGTTTGTTCGCAATTATACCTATGATATTGAGCACCAAGCAGTCTATCGTCCAAAAGGGGTAACTCTTTCTCCCTTGTTTTGAAATAATTTTGTACAACGGGGACGTTGTACGGTTTTAAGTGTGGGGTGTGGACGGTCGAAAGAGAAACTTTTTGTTGAAATTTTTGCAGAAATGATCAATTTTTCACTTTTTAGCAATATTTTTCAAAATTTTTAATAAATTGCAATTGTGAAATGAATGGTTTGTGATTGTGATAGCACTAGTATTTTTCAAGAAATACTGTTTCTTTGTGATCATGCTATTAGTTAGTCAAATAAGTTGAGTTTTACGAGTTTAGAAGATTGAGCTGTTTTAGGATTGGAGTTTAGGAAGGAAAAGTCAATCTGTGGCCTTTGTTGTTCGAGCCAGTAGGTCTAAAATGGGTGGGCCTTATGCACCTTACCACCTAAGATCGTCTGGTCTGGGATGGTATTTCTGAAAGCTCGCTACACGGACAACATCGAAAGTCATGGACAATTCCTTAATGGCCTTTAGAATCTGAATGAGTAAGTACACTTCATTGTGGACAGAAAGTTTGTGATCAAGGGTTCTCTAGAAAGCCACGAATTCCAAAGAACAATTCAATTATGTTTTCGCGAACTATTCCACTCTAACTCAAAGAGCGATAAACTTTGAAACTGAACACAGTCAGAAATTGTTTGATTCTTCATTATAATTTGTTAAAAACTCTCTTGCTTGGGGACAAGCAAGGCACAAGTGTGGGGTGTTTGACAACGCCTAGTGATATCAAGTATTTTAGGCGTTGTTGAGCCCTGTTCTTGATAAAATTATATCAAATATGTCTGGGTATTCTCACTTTTCGTGTCAGGACTTGTTTGGAGAAAAAGAATGGAAACAGGGACTAAAAGCATGCAAAAGGAAGAAGTTTGGAAAAGAATGAAAAATCAAGGAAACTCGTACGCACGCCGCGGGAATTAACCACGCGCGACGCGGGCTTAAGGCGGTGGAACACATTTAAATACCGAAGAAACTGGAAAAGATTAGTACGCGCGCCGCGGATTCTTAATCTGCGCGGCGCGGCTGCGGGAAAATTGCAACTATAAATAGAGGCATTTCCAGCCGAAAACCCTAGCAAAGACCAGGTGTAAAATCGACCTTGAAGCTCTTTGACTCCAAGATTTCGTTCCAGAAGACTCTCATTTGGTATTGGTTAGTTTTAGCTTTTATTTTCAATTAAGTAGTTAGTAATTAACCTTGGTTTGTATCTTTGGGAGTGACAACCATTGATATCTAGATTTGGTTTATGTTTTAGTCTCATTTTGTTACTGTTTGGATGTTTGGATTCGGATTTGGTGAATGAAAATCATTTGGTTATGATTAATGTTGGTATTTCGGTGTTTTTATGCTTGTGTTTGGTTTTGAATGTTTGAATGGTGTTTGGATATTGTTTTGACCTTGTTGGGACTATTTTCATTTGCTGAAATCAGTAGCTAATTAGGTTAGTTTTTAGGCATTAAACTTTGGCTAGTAACTGTTCAATAGAACTTTAGTTAGTGGCTAGTTTATGCTTTGCTTGGTTTTGCTAGTTTGGATGCCTTTGATTGCTTCTGATTCAGAGATGTACTTCTGATATCAGAAAGTGACTAGGTTATTTGAGCTTAGCTTAGCTTGGCTTGAGTGTGATTGATCATTGGTAGTGATTAGGAAGGTAGAAACTAGATCCTCCGACTGTAGCGTGACACTACTAGTTGGTAATCTCTCATCTAGTCTAACCATGAAGCTCCTGCGGATCGACCCTGACTACCACTGTGCTAGTGTGTGTTAGGTTTTTCTCTTATTTTTGACCGCACGACGACCTAGGCGTGTCAGGTGACATACCGATTAGTGGTAAAACACTAAAGATGGTATGGATAAGTAAGCCGACTACTAGGAAGCATTGGTGAGCTGGGTTGCTGCCAAATAAGAGAACCTTAGCGCGAGACATAGTCTATGTTGCAGTTTGATTGATTTTACAACTGGTCTAGGAACCAGTGGGAGTAATTGAATCATCAAAAGAAGGGAACATAGAAATGTACTTACAGAACATCTGGTTGAATGAGTCATCACTTGGGGTCAAGCAGTTGATTCCGAGAGAGGCACTCTCAATAGAAGATGAAATCCGAGAGGATTCTGCGTGGCATTGTGTGACTCATTAGTGGAGCGTGTGTGGTTTACCGGCACACTAATAGGGACTCACATAGAACATGCCATTTCAAAAGGTACATGGCCCCAGGATTCGTCCCATGGGCATCTCGCAAGAAAGGATATTCGGATTCTCAAAATAAACAAAAAGGTTTGGATTTTGGGAATATCCTGAAAGATTTCCTTTAGTATGTCAGAAAGGTTTGGATTTCGGTTTCACAAAATGTGCCAAAAGTTCTGGATTTTGTGAATAGTCCGAAAGAGTTACATAACCGTGTCAAAGCCGGTGGGAGTATCGTTGTTATCTGCTATCACTGTATGTGGGTTACATACTGGTTCTAGGAAACGTCTCTGATCATTACAAAGTGTAATGACTTGGTGTTAAGAAACGGTTCGCTATGAAAAACTTTAAGAGATACAACATACTCAGGTGGTTGTGAACATCTATTAGATAGATCGAAATTCTGCCAATATGATCTTGATGAGATTCAAGATACATAACCCAAGGAAAGGAGTTTCCTATCATTGCAAAGTGTGATCACTTGGCATGAAAGAAATAAAGAAGGTGCAACATACTCACGTAGTTCACGGACATCTATCGCATAGATGAAACTGACAGTATAGACCTAGCCATTGAAAAATATGATCTTGATGAGATTCAAGATGCATAAGAAAGAGTCTCCGAAAGGAAATGCTTTCCGGAAGTCACGACACAAGGATTATTGGTAATCTTTGGATTTCGAAAGGGTTTGGAATGAGATTACATCAGGTTCCACGAGCCTCTTGGACCAAACAGAAGTGTTATGAACATATCCTGATGACTTGATGCGTAGAGCATAGGGTGAATGATTTGAAAGTAGTTTCAAATCAGTAATTGTTTACAACAGGACGTAGTGCTGTAGGACTTCATGGTTAAAGAGTTTCGTTGGCATTCTCGCGTGTGGTTCACCGGCACATCATGATACCTTGAAATAGTCTTAGGGTGTAGTCATGCAGACTAAAGACCCCGAGAACCATGGGAATCATGGTACACATCACCAGAATGGATTTGTGAGAGAAATAGACAGAATGACAAATTGAGATATCATCGGAAGAGTATCCGGTTGGATTATCTGCAATAAAGTGTATAAGTGTTAGACACTTGGATACATAAAAAGAGTGAAATAGGTCATTTAGTTAAAATAGACATAAATATAATAGGTTTGAATTGAAAGTTTAACAGAGAATAAGAAACCGATAATAGTTATGATAAATCCGACTTGGTGATTACCTCGTGGAGACTTGGTAATAAGCAGGAGTAGGTACTAGTCAGATATTATGTTTCGCTTTCACATGTTTTACTTCCTGAATAATTGGATTATTCAAATATCCACAGTCGCTCATACTTTTAGGGAGTAAGTATGAAGGAAGACTGTCATGAATTGGTTTGTAGATTTTCTAAGGAGTTAGACATTGCAATAATATTGTTGCAACGTTTATGAGTACTTGGAAATGGAGATTTGAGTATTGGATAAACCCACGCTCAATAGATTGCTTCATGGATTACATCACGAGCAATGTTGAGACGATAATATCTTATGATCTTGAAGTGGAGAGATATGAGTTATAATTTACGAGGCGGTTGTTCATTGATAGTACGAAAACGCATCGGTAACTCGATGTTATAAAACGTGCTGTTGTGAGTTATTTGTCTGGTAAAAGATATAAGCATATGAGTCGAAGCTTATTCGTCCCTTGACCCTGACGGGAAACAAATATCTGTAGGCCTCTCGATGATTTTGAAGTTGACTAAAGTGCTGGCCAGCCAGGACTGAATTGATATGTTCAATTAGAAGTCTTATGTCATATGCAAAATCGGAAATCGAGAAACAGTGTGTCAGACAAAGATTGATCTCAATCCATGTATCATGTCTGAAAATATCTTCTTGGACAGAGGATCATCTGATCACTTATCTATGGACAGAACTGACTAGGTCAGAGATCGGCAGCAGTTTCTAGGAAGCTACAGTTTGTTGATTAATTAGAGGTTAAATTGATAATTATAGTCATAGACTTATCCAAGTGGGAGACTGTTGGATTAGGTGTCTAAGCCATGACTAATAATTTGTATTTACCTAATTAATAGTAGCAAAGTCCATTTGGGTTGCCCTCATAGCTGGAGGTTTGATAGAAAGTTCGGTAGAGAGAAAGGTTGATTTATTATGTGATTAATAAATCAACAGGAATTAAATATATGGTTTGTTAATATATTAAAGTGATAATATATTAATTAGAAACTATATTAATTAATTAGAAATTAATCTGGAATTAATTGGATTTAATTTGGTGATTAATTTAATTAATTAAAGGTGCAGGGATTGAAACTGTAATTATTCAATAGTTGAGTAAGTGACAATTATAGTAAATCAAGTAATCACAAAATTATGTATGGGATAATACATAATTTTGATGATAATAAGTTAGGATAAATAGATTTGAATTGTAAGATAAAGGCTTATCTTATTTGAATTCAAAAAAGGTTTATCTCTAAAGGCTTATCTGGTTATCGGTTGGAACCTATAAATAGGGAGCCCCATGCACACCATTTTGCACGACTTTTGACTCTATTTTCTCTCTAAATTTCGTGACCTACCTCCCTAGCTTGGGTGTGATCTCATTTGAGGCAGGACACTTGTGCTGCTTTGCTTCCAAGAAATCTAAAGGTTAGTTTTTAATAGGTTTTATTCTTTAGAAATTTTTATTGGCCTTTAGGAGCTTGTTATATGTTCAATAGTAGAAAACATAGATCCTCATAGGTTTCATGTGAACTTAGGTTATTTAGTTCATGGTTTGCAAAAAACCTTTCATCCCGAACCCCCTGGATGAGGTCTGTTCTTTTGAGCACAACCATGGGCTCCTCATGACACGCTGACCATCCTCGCCCTAACATATTGTATTTCCTCCCATACAACATCTCAAAGAGAGGCATGTCAATACTCGTGTGACAACTGTTGTTGTAGGAGAACTCAGCTAAAGGAAGATATGTATCCCAACTCCCACCAAAGTCGATAACGCAAGCTCACAACGTATCCTCTATAGTCTGAATCGTGCTCTCACTCTGTTCATCAGTCCGAGGATAATACACAATGCTGAAATGGAGTCGAGTTTCCAATTCTTCATGGAACTTCCTTCAAAACCTAGAGGTAAACCAGACAACGTGGGTCAGATATCACGAAAATAGGTACCCTATACCTGGTAATCACCTCCTCGACATAGATACTGACCAACTTCTTTATGGTAAACGTCTCTTGTATCAGTGTGAAATAAACACTCTTGGTCAACCGATCCACAATAACCCAGATAGTGTCCACACTCTGAGGAGTCGTCGACAAATTCGTGACAAAATCCATAGTGATATGCTCCTACTTCCACTTGGGAATCTCCAAAGGCTGGAGCTTTCCGTGAGGTCTCTCCTGACCTTCTGATATGTCAAACATCTATCCACGTACCACGCTACATCCTTTTTCATGTCGGGCCACCAATAATCCTCCCGAAGATCGCGATACATCTTTTTCGCTCCCAGGTGGATCACAAACTTCGACTTATGAGCCTCTTCCAACAATGTCTGACAGGCCTTGCCTGTTACCGTACCGTGTCAACAAGACGCGACTATCCTAACCATGTATGACATCTAACCCAGAACCCGTTCCTTCTTCTAATTCTCCGCCTTGCTCGCTTCTACCTAGGGCACACGAATCATCTCAAGCAAAGGCGTGACCATAGTCATTCTCAAACATAACCCATAGAGGGGCACACTAATTGTAACACCCCATTTTTGGTATGTTTGTTTTTGACGAATTAATTATTTTAGCGTAAAATAGTAATAATAATAATAAATAATAAATAAGTAAATGGATAATAATAACTATAACATAATTATGGAAGTTGGGGGTGAATTATGTCGTAATTGGAAACTTGAATTGTGAATTAAAGCTACATTGTGCTAATCAAAAATCAAACACCAAACTACAACGACTAAAGTTGCCATTTCCCTAAACTTTTGCATGGACCGTGTTTTGCCCTTGCTGTGTGCGACATATTCTTTTTGGGCATGTAGGTATCGACCTTAAGGCCTTGATTCACGATTCCTAGCCCATGGTTTGATATATCGAATTCCTAGAAGTGAAACCTTATTTCTCGTATCCTACTTCCGAGTCATGATCTTTCTTATTTGTTTCTCCTTCGTACACTCTTTCTTGTTGGAGTGTTCTTGCTACCAAGGAGTGTTCAAGTGAAGGAGGGTTGGACGAGAATTGTGTGTGGATCAGGGTGGTTTGCAAGTGTGTGTGCTAGTTAGATAAAGAAATAAGAGGTACATGTTCAATTCTTGAATTTTGATATATTTTTCTCTCCTCTTGTCAAGATCGTGGTCATCACCACCACCAAATCTCCACCGTGAGGTGTGTGTATGGTGTAGTTTCTTGTGTCCTCATGATATTTATACCCTAATGTTCAAATTCCTAGTTTCTTGTTCAACATTCTTGATTCTACTTTTCTTGTTCTTTGGGTTTCCATGATCTTGTATGTGTTTGTATTGTGTATGGCTCAAATGAGTATATCCTACCCCCACCGAAGTTTCTGTTGCTGGAATGTATTTGACCCCAATTTAGACCCTAGATGTCTTAATCTAGGTCTTAATGTGTTTGGGAGTTGAAACCCGAAACCCTAATGTCATTTATGACCTTTTGCTATTTTCGATGTTTTGAACTTATTGTTAGAAAATTCGTGTAAAATGATAGACTTCACCATTTGGGGTGAGCCTTATATCCATGGAATTTTCATTGAGTTTGTTTCTTTGTCCATAAGGCCTTGGCGTAATTCGCGTCCCAGGTTAGGTGAATGTTGCAATATTCACCGACTGGTCTAGGGCTGTGTTGTACAATGAATTCTGTCTTGATAAATTGATAATTAAATGTACAAAACTCATTTAGGGTCAAGGCCACTAGGAAATATTCAAATTAGGAATATAGTTTTCTCACAACAAAAATCAGAACCCAAATCCATGTACCTTTTGTGCTTTGGTTGTATCTTTGGAGTGTGGTATTGTGAGTGAACTGATCAAGTTAGTCAACTTTGTGGATTTATCATTTGTAATTGGAAAATTAAAATGTCCTGAGGTCAAGCCCTGTGATCTTATCAATGGGTCTAGTATAATGCATGATTTTTTACCAGATTTTAGTTTGAATCCCTCCTTGGTTGGAAGTTGCAAATTTTGCAATTAGGTAAAAAAATCACCTTTGCTGTCGAATTTCATTTTTGTGGAAATTGTTTAGGTTATGGGTTTAGTGTGTTATATGGAGTATCTGGTCCTATCTAAACGTAACTAAAATACCTAACAACTTCATTGATGAGCAATAGTAAAGGGGGGGGGGGGTTCATGCTTGTGACACAGTGTGTGTCAGAAGTAGAAATATTTAAATTATAAGCAACGATATACGTATCTATTTATAGTAAGGCTAGTTGTATACTTTGTAGTGACTTAAAATACCTTATAGGAGTAGAAGGTGTGTGAGTGGAGGTTGGTGGGACCCGCGGAGTCACTGGACGAATTTCTACATTTGCGCTTTCGAGGTAGGTTCATCACTACACTGTATGGAAGTTATACATCATTTACTGCAGCTCGTGTGTGCTTTTTATGATGTAGGTGGGTAGTAACAGGCCATAGGAATTTCTAGCAGGTGTGTGAATCTGGGGAGTGATATCATTGAGTTGGGTGCCATGATTGAGTTGGGTGCCATGATGTATTGGTGTACTGTGAGTGCGTTGGGTGCAATCATTGAGCCGGGTGCCACGATTATGCTGCAAATCATGATTAAGATGGGTGCAATGATCATGCTGTGTGCTGTAGTTGCACGGTGTCTTATAGTTGTGTTGTGTTTTTGTTGTGCTGGATGCCATTATTTTGTGTGCTGTAGTTGCACGGTGTCTTATAGTAGTGTTGTGTTCTTGTTTTGTATGTATGATGGATATGATGTGTATGTGTTGAATTCACTAAGTTGTGTGCTTACCCTTTCCCTAAAAACTCACCGTTTCAGGTTCTTCAAGTGTAGGTGATGGCAAGGCGTGACGCGTACACACTGATGCTGCTTCATTTAAATATTTACTAGACGAAATCCCGCGCGTTGCGCAGGTTAAAATTATGTAAGAAAAACGTTGTCATTACCATTATCTATGAAATAATAATTCTTCCACAAAGTTGATAGATAAACTTATAACTACTTTCAACAATAAACATATATTACAATCACAATAGTCAATGGTCGTTACCTCGACTTACGCTTGAATATAGTTAAATATAATTCTCAATTTAGTGTTATTTTTTCTATTGTGATTATTAAGTAATTTAAATGTTACTTTTTTACCATCTTTTTATTTCTATGATAATAATTATTTAAAATAACAACCATTCTTTAAGGTAATGTAATATAAATTATAATTTATGTTACTATATATTATTATTATCGTCAATTAAGTTTGTAGAAGATATTTAAAAACCACTTATTATTTATTTGTAATTATATTATATTATAAATAAACTCTGAATCATTACTAAATGAACAATTAAAAGTTGTATGTGTTTCAAATCAATATAGTGTACATATTTAATAAATGATTAGAGACATCCACAATGATGAATCAATCATATATGATGTTTCAAAATAAATACATCTTCAATAAATTGTTAGTTAAATGCATTTACTTTTTATTAATATTACAACCCTTAAAATTCCAAATAAGAGTTATTTAGCATTAAAATAGTACAATGAAGAGGTTTTTTCTACTTATGATGTTTAATTGATACTTATTATACTTAATTAAATAAGATTGAAATATTTAAATTGTATTTGGTAACATAAATAAATAATATGATCATCTAATGTATGTTATTATGTTATATTTGAACATTTACATTTGAATATTTCTAACGATAATAAAACTAATAATATGTTAGTTGTGTGTGTGTGTGTGTGTGTGTATATATATATATATATATATATATATATATATATATATATATATATATATATATATATATATATATATATATATATATATATATATATATTACATATTTGCGGATCAATTATTGATTGTCGAATCATTGAAAATCACTAATTACAAAGAATAATCAATGATACTAAATATTATATATATATATATATATATATATATATATATATATATATATATATATATATATATATATATATATATATATATATATATATATATATATATATATATATATATATATATATATACCGTTATATTGAGATAGAACCAATATGTACTTTGTTTCTTATCTTACAACTTCTAATTTATTTTAGTTTCTTCATGTTCCTCCTTCTTAATACAATATAAACATATGTCTCTTCAAAGTATGTTTTCTCAACCATGTCATTTTTCTATGTATAATTCATCAATAAAATAGTTATACTTTTCTAATTATATTAGTTACATATCCGACGACGAAATGGAATCAAACAATCATATAGGATATTACAAAATGAGAACATATATCTTCAACATATTATAACAAATAAATTGAAATATAATTATTTTTTCTCTTGGATCTAAATGTATAACATAAACATTTTATTGAAATATTCATCAATGAAATAATTATACTTTTCTAATTATATTAGTTAAACACCCGACGACGAAATCCAATCAAACAATTATATATGATATTACAAAATAAGAACATACGTCTTCAACATATTGTAACAAATAAATTGAAATATAATCATTTTTTTTTCTCTTGGATCTAAATGTATAACATAAACATTTTATTGTAATCTAAAGAAAATAGAAAGAAAAAAAAAGTGAATACAATTTGAACAAAAAAATAACTAAAATAACTTATAGCATTTTAAAATTTTGATTGTCATACCCGCATTTACTTCTTCCAATTTACAACTATTTCTTTTAGATATTAGATGACTATAGATCTCTTGCATCTTCTTTTCCATCTTTATACACTTTAGATAACAATAACAAAAATTTGAGAAGAAAATGCATGCAACAAAACATGAAAATAATGTTCTTATATAGAGAAAAATATTCCATTAACTAAGCAATTAATTGGAAGAAGTTGAAAAGGTGGAAGTTTCAAATGAATATGGTGTAAGAATGATACTTATCTTGAACCACATTCATTTGGTGGCCTCTATTATAAGAGTTATATAGATATAGATATAGATATATAGATATAGATATAGATATATAGATATAGATATAGATATAGATATAGATATATATATAGATATAGATATAGATATAGATTTTGAATTAACTTTATCATGTTTAACTTTCATTGTTGGATTGGTTTAATATTAAATGTTTTTGGATATAGATATAGATATAGATATAGTTTTGAATGTTTATAATAATACGATGTGGTTTTATTAAATTTTTTAAAAAATTTACTGAAAAATCTAGGACGTTACATTAACCATCCTCTGGCTCAAAGCATCGGCCATCACATTAGCCTTCCCTAGATGATATAGGATCTCACAATCATAATACTTGATCATTTCTAGCCATCTCCTCTGCCGCATATTCAAATTTGGCTGGTCCATCGAGTACCTCAAACTTTTATGGTCCGTTTAATGGTACGCCGAACCCCATATAAATAATGCTTCAAAATGTTGAGGGCAAACACAACCGCCCCCAACTCTAAATCATGAGTCGGATAGTTAGCTTCGTGAGGCTTCAGCTGCCTCGAAGCATAGGTAATCACCTGACCCCTCTGCATTAGGACCACTCCCAATCCGGAAATAGACACATCGCAATATACCACCATATCATTAACTCCCTTAGGCAACGTCAACACTGGAGCCTAACACAAACTCTGTGTCAAAGTCTCAAAGGCGGTCTGCTGCTCATCGCCCCAATGAAAGGCGACATTCTTCTTCTTCAACAGAGTAAAGGCACTGTAATTTTAGAGGAACCTTGAATAAACCTTCGGTAGTACCCATCCATATCTAAGAAACTCCTGATCTTAGAGGGAGTCTTCGAAGCCTCGCATTGCATCACGACCTCAACCTTGGCCGGATCGACCATAATACCCTCCTGGTTGATGAGATGTCCAAGGAACTGGACACCCCTCAACCAAAAATCACACTTGGAGAACTTGGAATAAAGCTTCTCCCTCCTCAAAGTCTCCAAGACCTCCCTCAAATGGTATGTCATCCAATGCAACTGCCGAACTCTGATCAAAGTCAAGAGACAACCCTTAGATAAGTGATCAATTATTCCTCTGTTCTACAAGATATCCTTATGAACCTGAGACATGGATAAGGTCAATCTTAAAGGTTCAAATTTTGTTTCCTGATTAGTGATTTATGATGACTACATCAGACTACTGAATTGAACACATCAATTAGTGAGGGTTTGGCCAAGCACTTCAATGTCATCATCAAATCATTGAGGGGCCTATGAATATCGTTTGTCATTTTCAGGACAGAAGGAACAAATAAACTTTGACTACATAGTTTCCGTCTACTTATCTTGTCATACATGGACATACCCTTTATAACTGCTAGTTACGGACAATGTTTGAGAAGACCAATGCATCACAGAATCATAGAGAAAAAACCTCATGTATCTTGGCTTGAAGAATAAGAGATATTATCATCTTAGAATTACTTGTTATTTAATCCATGAAGTAATCTCCAAGTGCGGGTTGTTCAATACTTGATTCTCTATCAAGTACTCATGAGTGTTAGTCGCAATCCTCATGCTATGTCTAATCTCTATAGACAATCTACTAACACTTCATGACAGTCTTAAATCACTACTCACTTCCAAGAGTATGACCGACTGTGGAGGTGTTTATTACTTTTGTATATTGCACAACTTTGACATAAAATTGTTATGTATAAATAAAACTTATTGTGCACAAATCACTTCCCCAAGAACTATAATTGAAAATCTCCCAAAATAATTCATGTATGGGGAATGCAGAATTGGTTTTTAGATGCTTTGGAATTAAATAAATATAGATTCGTTTTAGGTGTTTATTTAAAGTTGAAATTAAATAAATATAAGTACCGGGACTATAATTACTAACCTTTAAACGTAATTCATGTAAAAAGCATATAAATATAGAATTTAATAATAATTTTATTATCCATGCCAAATCATTATTCAAAATTGTATATAGTTTATATATATATACAACGAGCACCTGTGGAAAAGAATGGTAACCGCCTTGTTTCTTTCTCATTTTTAATCTTGCTTTCGTCTTTATCGATCACCTGATTGGTAAATCCCAACCAATAAACATCCCAACATCCTGTTTCATTTTTCTCAAATATTGTAATCTTTTAATCATGACTTTATTGTGTCAGCTGACGTGACTCGTCAGATTACGTTTCTCAATCAAGATATCAGGTAAGCGGAGATCCTCCAATGACCTTCTCAGGTAAGAGGCCATATCTCTCGGTAGCTTCTGGAAGTTGGATAGCCGAGTCGGTTCACACAAGTGTTTTTTGCTCATATTCAGTGCTACTTTAATTTGTAATCACTATCTGAAAATCGGGATCGTTTATAATGAATTTACGGTTTATGTCTAGTTAATTTCAAAATTGCGTGTTCTTCTATACTTTGTATTGAATTTCGAGAGTTTTGTCGTGATGATAAATGTTACGAGTTTGACACGTGTTAATATTCAGTTAAGTTAGTTGGAGCTGTTAATTAATTAGTTAGAACAGTTAGTTTGTTAGCTTCAGTTTGAGCATTGTACTTTGTATATAAGTGATACTTCACTCATTGGAATAGAACTTGAATCTTCCAATTATCTCTCTACTCTCTCTTTTTGTTGACAGGTGGAATCGGATCCATAAGCAGGATTTGACCTCTAACTTGTGCATTGTTCGAATCCAGACCATTAGGAAGTTCATAGCATGTTCAACCTCCTTTGCACCTCCACAAGTGCACTTTCCACATATGCAACTGTTGTTATAGTTTGATAATTCTTCCCAAAGCGTCTTGATCTTGGTGAAATAAGTGCTAACTGAATCAGTTCCTTGAGTCAAGTTCATCAGATCTCGTTTGATTTGAAAATTCCTTGGTCCATTTGACTGTTGAAATCTCTCTTTCAATTCCTTCCACATTTCAGCAGCAGTAGAAAGGTAAATGATACTGGAAGAGGTCCCTTTGGAAACCGAGTTGAGGATCCAAGAAATGACAACATTATTATTACGTGACCAAGCTCTGAAGTTTTGCTCAGTCAGATCTCACTGTGGAATCGATCCTTCAATAAAATCCAGTTTGTTCTTAACAGATAAAGCGATTAGCATAAATCTGCTCCAAGTAGCGTAGTTATCACCTGTGAGTATTTGAGAAACTAATACTAAACCAGGTCCATCAGAATTGTGAAGATAATAGGGATCGTTGTATGAATTTGAATCAACAAATCCAGAATTTTCAAAATTGGAACTAGGAGTAGCCATTGGAACAATCGAAAAAGATGAATAAGATCAAGGAATGGCTATCAATGAAACAAAGATTCAATAAAGATGAAACGAATGAAAAATAGAGTAATGCTTTGATACCATTGATTCTTATCTTATTCCACATAAATGTAAGTACCCTCTTTCTGAGGTTATTTCCTATGATAACCTTACTGCCAATTTTCGTGCCTATACCTTTTCCATTTCTGCACAAGAAGAACCTAAAAATTACAATGAAGCTGCTAAAGTTCTTGAATGGAAACAAGCAATGACTGATGAATTAACTGCTTTAGAACTCAATAAAACATGGGTTGTTGTTCCTCTTCCAAAAAATAGAAACCCATTAGGCTGTCGATGGGTTTACAAGATAAAAAGAAAAGATGATGGCACCATAGACATATTTAAAGCCAGTTTAGTTGCCAAAGGTTTCAATCAACAAGAAGGGGTTGATTTTCTAGATACTTACTCTCCGGTTGCTAAACTAGTTACAGTTAAGTTGCTTCTTGCTTTAGCTGCCAAGAACAATTGGCCATTAATACAACTGGACGTTAATAATGCTTTTCTTAATGGGATCTAGAAGAAGAAGTTTATATGCAACTTCCTCCAGGGTATTCTAGTATCTCTTCTACTTCTAATTCTACTCAATTGGTTTGCAAATTACATAAATCTCTCTACGGTTTACGCTAGGCTTATCGACAATGGTATTCAAAATTTTCTAACTTTTTAGTTACCTTGGGATTTACACAGTCTAAATCCGATTATTCGCTTTTCTTCAAAGGTTTTGGTTCTTCCTATGTTGCTCTACTCATTTATGTTGATGACATTGTCATCACAGGAATATTCATCTGAAATAAATCTTCTCAAAACTGCTCTAAGTGCTCGTTTTAAACTAAAAGATTTGGGGAATTTACGTCATTTTTTGGGCCTTGAAATTGCAAGATCGAAAACTGGCATTTTTATATCTCAAAGGCAATATACTTTAAAGCTTCTTGAAGATATGAGACTTTTAGCAGCTAAGCCTACCTTACAACCCATGGATCCTAAATACAAACTCACGAGCTTTGAGGGTGATTTCTTACAAGATGTTTTTCAATATAGAAGATTGGTTGGGCGTTTATTGTACTTAACTATCACCAGACCTGATATCACTTATGCGGTTGACAACGCCTAGTAATATCAAATATTTTAGTCATTGTTGAGCCTTATTCTTAGTGAATTTATATCATATATATCGTGGTATTCTCACTTTTCGTGCCAGCAGTTGTTTGGAAAGAAATAATGAAAACAGGGACCAAAAGCGTACAATATGCAAGAAGATTGAAGAAAAGGACAAAACAGTCGAACTCGCACGCATGCTGCGGGATTCATAAAGACGTGAAGGGGTGATGAGGCGGTGGAACATTCAAATGCCGAAAAAACGGGGATAAACCCATACGTGCGCCGCGGAATTCATTTGTGCGCGACGCGGCCTCGTGATTTTTGCAACTATAAATAGAGTGTTCTAGGTCGAAAAATGCAGCAAAGACCCGGCATAGGAATGACTCCCAAGCCTCTTTGACTCCGAGATTCGACTTTCAGCAGCCATCATTTGGTATTTTATGTTTTTCTTTTTAATTTTCAATTAGTTTCATAGTTAGTAGTATTTGGCTAGTGTCTTTGGGTGTGACAACCGTTGATATTTAGTCTTAGTTTCTGTTTTAGATAGCTGGGTTACTGTTTTGAACCTATGGATCTGATTTTTTGGTTAATGAATCATCTGGTTATTAATAATTTCTTCTTTTCGGTATTTCATGCCTTTGAATGATCTTGTGGATGCTTGGATTGTGTTTGATGCTTGTTTTGACCTTTTGTTGCTTCTGATTTTTAGATATAATTCTGATTTCAGTTAAGTACTTAGGGTTAGTTATTGATTTGAACTTTAGTTTAGTGGATGGTTGTTTGGAATTATTTTAGTTTTTGGTCTTTGGGATTGTTTGGCAAAAGTTAGGAACTAGATCCTCTGACTGTAGAGTGACACTACAGTTGGTAATCTGTCACCTGTCTCGACCACGTAACTCCTGTGGATCGACCATGACTACCGCTGTACTAGTGTGTGTTATGTATTTTCTTATTTTTGACCGCACGACGACCTAGGCGTGTCAAATTTTGGTGCCGTTGTCGGGGAGTTATGAGCTTGAGAATAGGTGTAACATCCCAAAATTTTAGGGTAAAATTAAAAAAAAAAATTAAACGGACACTTCAATATAAGAAAAGCCACTTAATTAATTTTGACAAAATTCCATAACTTATAAGTTTAATGAAAACATCCCAGGATTAACAAAAGTTAATGAAATCACAACATAGCGGAACTTCCATTCAAAAACAGTCCTCCAATGAAGCAGCACAGTGTATACACGTCACGCCTTGCCATCCATGGTACCTGATGTACCTGAAACAGTAGTTTATATAGGGAAAGGGTAAGCACGGAGCTTAGTGAGTTCCTCAAAATACCATACGATCCATCACATAACATACAACACATCATAACCATTCATATGTCTGTGAGACTCGCGGGCTATCCCTGTTCCGCTAAAGACTCACGGGCAGTTCCCGTTCTGTCTTATCGCTCGCAGGCTTCTCCCATTCCGTCTAATGACTCGCAGGCTATTCCCGTTCCGCCTATTGGCTCGCGGGCTATCCCGTTCCATCCACAAACAATCATTATCATAGCAATAATTCATACAATTATCATAATAGGTAAGATCATCTTAGTCTAGCATATCTTCCTTCCTACGCATGCAATATCACCTATAGTATAGTGAGAAGACTCACCTGATTATAGTTGACTATATCGTTTATCTTTCTCAGCTTTGTATTTCCTTCAACTTTAACTATTAACATAATAAGAAATCTATCATTTCTTAATCCTTAACTATATTATAGTCGCATCATTAAACCCTTCAATAATTCCAATATGATACTCCATGATTTATCAAGTAAAGAACGGCCAGGTAGAAGATTAGATGGGGTGGCAGGATCCTTTCAGCATTTTAGCATTTCGGAAAATCCAACAACCAAATCCCAAGTAATCGGCCTAGTCACCGTCCTCGTAAGTAAATCAATCGGTATTATTTTCGGAAATTACGAATTGTTATAATAACGACATTTTAAGGTTTTTGTTTACTATTGTTAGAAATTAGTATAATATAACATATGTTATACTTATTAAATATTCTACTTCTTAACAAAAACTATTTTACAATACCTAATTAAGCTATAGAAAGGTTTGTAGTTACCTTATGACCAGTCGTCGAGATCTATAACTCCTTCGTTAGGCTTTTAAGCTTCCTTCCGCTCACTTGCTTACACTCTAGTGCTTGGAAACCTCTATATATTGGATTGAGATTTAGTTGTGTGGTTTATGAGATGTTTTGAGGGGTATTTATACTTGAATTCTTGAATAAAAAATTGCATGACACTTTTGACAAAAGATTTTAATAATATAACTTTGTTGAAATTAATACCTTCTAGAACCAGTCTGTTCAAGACTGGTTTACCCGACTTTAAACCCATTAAATTCACGTTTTTATTTGATATTCCATAAGTTTATCTCAATACCTTTCCAGGGATGTATTTTACGTATTTATACGATTTTTCTATGATTTATTATGAATTTTTGAAAACAGACTATCTAATCTGTCAATTCCGAACTAATCAGTAAAGATTTTTTACCATAGATAATGTCATTTTCAAGCTTACTATTATTTTTGGTAATTGTACTAGACTCAATTTTTAAACTTTGTGCACTGGTTTGAGGTCCAAACGATTTTTCTAGAATTAATTATGATTTTTCTAAAAACGACACAAAATGCTGATTTTCATATGAAATTGTAACTAAAGTTTTTCTTAGCTTTATAACTACCAATGATGATATAATTCCTAACACTCTTATTTTAAGTATATGTTATAATCAGGATACGGGTCTTACAAGTCTCCCCCACTTATTTGGATTTCGTCCCGAAATCCGCATTCTCGAACTCCTCTATGTATTTCCAATCGAGTCCTTATGTCCTTCAAAAATCCTCCTCGTCTTATTGCCGAACCTTTACAAGATTTAATTATCTTTCATTTTCAACATTCACATACCTCTGTAATAATGCTTAAGGTCTTATTATTCTCATTCACTCCATACTTCTTTTCTTCTAATTACTCTAGATGTACAAAAAAACTCTAACTGTTTCTCACCGTCCCACACATCGACTTGACCGGCTACTATCTATAGTACATATTTAGTACTTTCTAATCTACCTATATACATAGTTAACCTAGTTAACTTGCAACACCTAATTTTTAACACTATTTCGTATTTATATGAATTCGTCATATTTCAATACACATTTGCCTCAATTCAACATTTCTTTTAAATACTTTTTTGGCTAAATAAGTCTATTTTTGTAAAATCTCCAAATTTTTGTGTTTCACCAAAATATAAAATTTACATCATCTTTTGTAAAAAAAAAAATTTTGGAGTACTGAACACTCTTTAAACTATTTCCATTATATGGAGACATAAAATTTTGTTTTATTTCAAAAGTCTCTTTATTATCTCGTTCTCACCAGAGTCAAGCAGGGAATTTTGAAAAAATGTCACTTGGGGTAGTGAAAAGTCGCATCTACTGTAGTTGGTTTGAATTTCGGTAATTAAAGCGTGAGGTGTCCTTTCAGTTCCGTGTGTCCTTTCGGTTCCAGCTGCAATATACTATATATACAGGTATGTAGTATCATTCATTTTTAGTCTCATCCTCTCTTATCACTAGTTTGTTCGTAAACGAACTCATATTTAAAGTCGAGTCATGGAAAACAGATCTTCAATGGGCGATCTGTCGAACCCTGGACCTGGTTTTCCGCAAGGAGAGGGTACTTCAAACCAAGCATTCTTAATAGAGTTTGGTGACTCTAACATTCTAAACATTTATCATCCATACTTCGATTACCTTTCTAATGTTTTATTTGATTTTGAATTATGGTACAGTCTTCCAGATATACTACCAATAGAGCAACTCCACGGTGAGCCGGAAATTTTTCCTGAGTTGAATATTAACTTAGAAGATCCGGTGCATGCATCATTAGACTTTGCACTTGATCAGACTCCACACCTTCTACCAGGTTAAATTCTTTTAAATGATTGCTTCTATGAGTATTCAATTTTGTTTTATCATCTGACAATCGTTATTTGTAGACCCATTTGTGGATGGTCTAACTGAGTACAATCCATTCATGGACGTGTACCCAACAAGCAGTGAGTTTGTCCCCATGAATCAAGAATTCATGGCTGGTATTCAGGATGAGAATTAATTACAGAGGACTCATAACATAAATATTGAATTGAATCCCAAGTTTGGGGTTGGTTTTCAATATCAAGATCATCTTCGGTTGATTCAAAGGAATCTAGAAGGATTTCAGAATCCTGAGATTTTAGTTGAAAACCAACAATTATTACCGATAGAGGCCACTAATTTTGATGAATCAATGTCAATATTTGGGCCAAAAAATCAGGATCATGTTCAAATGATCCAGAATGATAACAATACAATTGGATTTGAACCTTCTAGTTCAGAAAACATAGCAGGTGGCAGTGGAAGAGGTTTCAGACATTTATTAAGTAGGGAAATAATAGCTGAACACTTTAACGAACCAATTGAGAAAGCTGCGAAGGAACTCAACATTGGAACGACACAATTAAAAAAACATTGTAGAGAATTAGGTATCAATCATTGGCCCCAACGACAACTTACGAGTTTGAAAACCCTTATTGATCGTGCTGAGGTAAAGAACTATATTTTTTTTATTTCCTTTATATCATAAGGTTGAAATTACTAAAGTTATTTATGCCACAGGAATTTGGTAATGAATTTATTGAGGCAACAGAATTATCGGGAGATTTAATACCCAACCTAAAAAAAGAAAAAGAAGCGATAATTGAAGGGTCACAATCGGGTCTAACAGACGGCACAAAGAAGCTAATACAAGCTGCTCATAAGGTTGTATTTAGGAAAAGAAAAATTCAGGAAAAGGGGGAAACTTCATCAAGAACTCATACACAGCAGCAATCTCCGCCATCTAATTCTGGTATGAGTAGTATTAACCCTGGTTTACTCGAGTCTTCGAGTGAGGAGAATTTTTGAGGCTTTGTAGGTGACCTAGCCTGGTTTCCTCCTTCTTATAGCTACCCCCAACTGGTTTCGAATTAGAGCCCTTCCTCATCACTGCCCTACTTACACACGCCCCAAATGAGTCAATATTTAGCCCCTAATCATAGGGTTACAGGTTCCAACCCTATCGAGACCCCATACCTTGGAGCTCCTCCTCCAATAACTGAAAGCATACCACTTCCAAATCCTCGAGAAGGTACAAGTCAACCTGATGATGACAAAGATTGGAGTGTAGAAGATATTTTCTCGCTTCTTTCTGATTCTCCGGTTTAGGTTAGTAGTTTTGTAAACTTTTCTTAATGTATTAATATAAAGTTGTAGTAATGAATTAAATATATTGACGTGTTACTATAATTTTAATAATTTCATCGATTCAATATAATATTCATGTTGTTCCCTTAATTTCGTATTCCTCCCCCACTTGGACTAAAGTCCAAGTCTGTTTATTCGATTTATAATTTTTTTTACGAGCCCTTACTCTCGAACAAAAACCAAGCCCACTCTGCTCAGCCAACAACTTGCATCAGGGGCAAACACCATCTCAATAAACATGTTTCGATAATGTAAAGACGTTTACATCAACCACCATGTGTTACTCATCCGCTTGTAACCCTAGTCAACACCTCTATCGTCAGTTACCTCAATCAGAAGCGAGTGATCCAGACTCTCAACCCACACGACCTGATCAATCACTCAAGCAAGATCAATACAAGGGTAGGTAGCCCCACTATTACACAGCACTAGGCATGTGGCATGTATAGAGTCGACTCAAAAATACCCGCTATCATCTCAGGTGCCGCTTGCACCTCTTTGACCGTGAGTTGGAAAACTCACCCTTGCATCCTCTAGTCCCTGTCTGACTTGTGCGCCCATTAGTTGCATGAAAAATAGCTACCACAATAGCACTTTGACATTCTCCCTTTCAACAGTCTTTAAGCTCAGTAATCAACTTAAGCATGATCGGTCCAACCAAACTGGTATGATCACATCTTAATTGTTCCTACTGAACCTCACAATCAACATTCAACAATCGAATGGATAAAGGTTTACCACATTACACTAGCATTTAAGTCAACTACGCTAGACACTCACATACTCAGCTCCTTGGATCCTTCGTGACGAACTCCTGACTCAAACGCAGATCCTGTGCTTTCGATAGTAGGAGCTCTACTACTACCTTCCACACCTATCCATGTTTGTTCCAAGACCCGTCTCGAAATATCCAATTCGCTTCTCACCGATAATTTTAACACATATGCCCTTACAAGGCATATGTCAACCCTTCCAGGAATACTTGGAATCCCACCCCACCCTGCTATTCTAACTAAGATGGAACTTCCTCCAGTGATGACAGATTGTTTCGCGAACGTAGTTGTATACAATATCGAACTAAACAGTCTTTCAAATAAGAGAATCGTCCCTAAGGCAACAACCAAACAAGGTGAAGGGTTTCTATGCAATCAATGAACACAAAATAACCTAAGGTTCACATGCAACCCTAATATTGATCTATGTTTTCTTCTATGAAGATTAGAACTAAGAACCTAAAGGATACAATTCAATTCTAAAGAAGAATCAAGAAAAACCAACCTTAGATCTTATGATCCTTTTAAGCAGCAGCAAAATTATCCTGCCTCAGATGAAAGTCACACCCAGGTGATGGAAGAATCAGTCCAGCAGAGTAAATCCAGAGAGAAGATGGCGTGAAGAATGAGGTGCCAGGGGGTTCCTTTTATAGCCTCCAAGGGTTACACCTGAAACCCTAAGGAGCCTCCAACTGGACAAGGCTTTTGACCACTTGGACCAGGCTTACCAAACCCTAATTAGGGTTTCGCCAATCCCTTGGAGGAGCCTCCAAGTTGGCGCCACTTTTGGTCCCTGGTTTTTCCTGGCCAGTTATTCAACTATTGAATAAATGCCAAACCAGTCCCTGCACCTTTTAATTAATTAATTTAATCTCCAAATTAAATCCAATTAATTCTAGATTAAATCTCAATTAATTAATATAGTTTCTAATTAATATATTAGCACTTAAATATATTAATAAACCATATATATATTTTCTATTGATTTATTATACAATTAATAAATCAACTATTCTCTCTACTGAACTATCTTTCCTCCACCCATGAGGGCAACCCAAATGGACTTTGCTTTTAATCATAAGATAAAAGTTCAATTACAAGTCATGGCTTAGACACCTAATCCAACAGTCTCCCACTTGGATAAGTCTATGACTTTAATTGTCTGAACTCTGACCCAGTCAGTTCTGTCCAAAGATAAGTGATCAGATGATCCTCCGTCCAACAAGATATTTTCAGACTCAAGACATGGATAAAATCAATCTGGTCTGATTCACTGTTCCTCGATTTCCGATTTGCATATGACTCTTAGACTACCAATTTAGTCCCGGTTGGCCAACCATTTTAGTCAACTTCAAAATCATCGAGAGGCCTACAGATATCTGTTTTCCGTTAGGGTCAAGGGACGAATAAACTTCGACTCATATACTTATGTCTTTTACCAGACAAATCACTCACAACAATACGTTTTATAACACCGAGTTACCGATGCGTTTTCATATTATCAATGAGCAACCGTCTAATAAATCATAACTCATATGTCTTAGCTTAAAGATCAAAAGATATTATCGTCTCAACATTGCTCGTGATGTAATCCATGAAGCAATCCATTGAGCGCGGGTTTATCCAATACTCAAATCTCCATTTCCAAGTACTCACGAATGGTTCAGCAATCCAATTGCAATGTCTAACTCCTTAGACAATCTATTACCAATTCATGACAGTCTTACTTCACACTTACTCCCTTAAAGTGTAATCGACTGTGGATATTTGAATAATCCAATTATTCAGGAAGTAAAACATGCAAAATGAAACACAATGATAAAGTACTGACAAGAGTAGTGAACCATAATAAATCTCTATTATTAAATCACAAGAGTCAAATACAATACATTGTTACAAGTTTCGAATCTATCTAATTACTAAAACTTATATCATCTCTTAATCCAATGCTCCTAGCATGCTGATTATGCTTAATCCTACTCAGAGCCTTTGTCAAGGGATCTGCAGGATTATCTTCCGATGATACCCTCTTTACAAGGAGGTGACCTTCTTCTACCCTATGCCTGATGTAGTGGTACTTTCTGTCGATATGTCTGGACTTTCCATGATCTCGCGGTTCCTTTGTCAAGGCGACCGCACCTTCATTATCGCAGAACAGTTCCAAGGGCTCCTGAATACTCGGGACTACTCCAAGGTCACCGATAAAGTTCTTCAGCCAAGCCGCTTCCTTTGACGCTTCACTTGCTGCTATGTACTCTGATTCGCACGTAGAATCAGCCACTGTTTCTTGCTTGGAACTTTTCCAAGTCACTGCTCCACCGTTCAAAAGGAATACCCAGCCCGACTGAGACCGACCACTGTCTCTATCCGTCTGAAAGCTGGCATCTGTATATCCTTCAACTCTCAAGGTATCACTGCCACCGAGGACTAACACCATGTTCTTTGTCCTTCGCAGATACTTGAGTATATTTTTCACAGCTATCCAATGCGCCCTTCCAGGGTTACCCTGGTACCGACTGACCATGCTTAAGGCAAAAGCCACGTCAGGGCGAGTACACGTCATAGCGTACATGATCGATCCCACAGCCGAAGCGTATGGTACTCGACTCATCTCAGCTATTTCCTCGTCTGTACTCGGACTTTGAGTCTTACTCAGCTTCGCATTACTTTGGATAGGCAGCTCTCCCTTCTTGGAATTTTCCATACTAAACCTCCTTAGTACCTTATCCAAGTATGTACCCTGACTGAGTCCAATCAGTCTCTTCTTCCTATCTCTCAATATTCTAATCCCAAGAATATAGGCAGCCTCTCCTAGGTCCTTCATGGC
The DNA here is from genome assembly GCA_023525715.1 of Cichorium intybus. Taxonomy (NCBI): domain Eukaryota; kingdom Viridiplantae; phylum Streptophyta; class Magnoliopsida; order Asterales; family Asteraceae; genus Cichorium; species Cichorium intybus. Next base: position 120,311,258 of record CM042011.1, on the reverse strand, counting down.
GAAACATTTCCCAAGCCAAGCCTTAACATCTTGCAGGGTTGGAATATCGTTTCCCATGAGCAGTATGTCATCGACATACAGCACCAGAAAGGTGACTATACTCCCACTAGCCTTGACATATACGCAGGACTCATCCTCGCTCCTAGAGAAGCCAAACTCTTTGACTTTCTCATGGAAACAAAGATTCCAGCTGCGAGAAGCTTGCTTCAATCCGTAGATTGATCTCTCAAGCTTACACACCTTATTAGGATACTTTGCATCGACAAAACCCTCTGGCTGATTCATGTAAACATCCTCAGTCAGCTTCCCATTAAGGAAAGCGGTTTTGACGTCCATCTGCCAAATTTCATAGTCATGAAATGCAGCTATGGCCAGCATAATCCTAATAGACTTTATCTTAGCTACTGGTGAGAAGGTCTCGTCATAGTCAACCCCTGGGGTTTGAGTAAAGCCCTTCGCAACCAGTCTTGCCTTGAAAGTGTGTACCTTTCCGTCCATGTCGGTCTTCTTCTTGAAGATCCATTTGCATCCGACTGTCTTTCGACCCGGTACATTGTCAACCAAGTTCCAAACTTGATTGTCATACATGGACTTGATCTCGCTATCCATGGCCTCTTTCCACTTGGCAGACTCAGGGCCCGCCACTGCTTCCTGGTAGTTAGCTGGTTCATCCAAATTTATCAGTGTCCTATCACTGACAAACGTGTCTCCATCCGAAGTTATATGGAACCCATAAAACTCGGGTGGCATGCTAACCCTACCAGAACGCCTAAGAGGTAAGGATACATCTGTCGGGCCAACAGGAACTTCTTCCTCATGTTGGTTGCTAGTTTCTCCTAAGGTTGCGTCATCTGATGACTCTTGAATTTCTTCCAGATCAATGGTACTCCCACTGTCCTCTTTAAATACGAGCTCTCTCTCTCGAAAGACTGCTCGTCTAGCTACAAAGACCACGTCCTCGCTCGGTCTGTAGAATAGATATCCAAAGGACTGTTTGGGATAACCAATGAAGAAACACCTTTCGCTTCTGTCTGCGAGTTTGTCTTGAGTCTCTCGTCTAACGAAAGCCTCACAACCCCAGACCTTGATATGTGCCAACGAGGGAGCTTTCCCCGTCCACATCTCATGAGGTGTTTTCGCAACCTTCTTAGTTGGGACAAGATTGAGGATATGGGCGGCAGTCTCTAAGGCATACCCCCAGAAGTGAATGGGAAGTGAAGCTCGACTCATCATGGAACGAACCATGTCCAACAGGGTTCGGTTGCGCCTCTCTGCAACACCGTTCAACTGTGGTGTCCTGGGAGGTGTCAACTGCGAAACTATTCCGCATTCCTTTAGATAGTCTAGGAACTCGATACTTAGATACTCTCCGCCTCTGTCGGATCTGAGCATCTTTATCTTCCTGCCTAATTGATTCTCTACTTCGTTCTTAAACTCTTTGAACTTTTCAAAGGTGTCCGACTTGTGCTTGATCAAGTAGATGTAACCGTATCTACTAAAATCGTCGGTAAAAGTCACGTAGAACCGCGTGCCATCCTTTGTGGTTGATCTGAATGGACCACACACATCCGTGTGAATAATGTCCAATAGACCCTCACCTCTTTCAAAAGATCCTTTGAAAGGTGATTTAGTCATCTTGCCCAACAGACAAGATTCGCATACATCATCCGACTTGAGGTCGAATGATTCCAACACTCCATCCTTTTGGAGTTGGGCGATGCGTTTCTTGCTGATGTGCCCGAGCCGACTATGCCACAGACATGCCTTTTCCACGTCACTAGTAGAATCAATATAATTTACACTTTGTCCTAGATTGTCAACACATTTCACAGTTTCATACACACCATTACAAGGATAAGCAGTAAAATTCAAAATACCATTTTTGAAAACAGAAATAGATCCAATATTATTATCAAAAGAAAAATGAAATCCTTGTCTGAATAATGCGTGAAATGAAATAATATTTCTTGCCATTTCTGGCGAATAGCAACAATCTAATAAATCTAAACAAACTTCACTACTAAGCACTAAACTATAAACTCCAATCTTGGTAACAGGGGACGATCTCCTATTGCCCATGATCAAGTTCAGTCTACCGTGCTCCACCTCCCTGCTTTCCTTTAGGCCCTGCATATCAGAACAAATGTGAAAACCACATCCTGTATCAAGGACCCAAGAATTAGAAGATGGTGAGTTTTTAGAGATAGTGTATATACCTGCTGTCGATGGCTTTACTTTCCCATCCTTGACATCCTGCAAGTATTTGGGGCAGCTTCTCTTCCAATGGCCCTTCTCTTTGCAGTAAAAACAGTTGGCTTCATCGGGGTTGGCCACACAAGGAATTTGGGAAGTCTTGGTTCTCGAGCCATTACTGGATGACCCGACCTGAACCTTTTCCCTCCAATTTTGCTTAGGAGGGCCCTTCCTTTTCTTTCCTTTGCCACTTCCAATGGCTAGAACGGGCTGATTAACCGAGGGTACACTTTTACCCTTCATCCCGTCCTCAGCTACTCGAAGCATGCGATGCAACTCAGCCATATTAGCCTGATTGTTGTTCAAATGATAAGCCAGCCTGAACTGGTCATAAGAACTCGGCAACGAGTTAAGCACTATGTCAACGGCCAACTGTTCCGGTACAGGCATCGCAAGCTTTCTAAGCCGCTCCACGTAACCTTGCATTCTTTGCACATGAGTGCAGATGGACTCTCCATCTTTGGGTTTGCTGTTCGTGAAGTCCTTGACCACTTCGCACCTTTCGATGCGCTCTTGCTTGCGGAACTTTTCCGCTAGCTCCTTGTGCATCTCATAGGGCCAGTAGTCTTCGTATATTCTCTGCAATTCGGGGTTCATTGTGGCGATCATGATGCAGGCCACTTTGGTTGCATCATCAGTATGTTTTTGGTACGAGGCAATTTCCTCGGGAGTAGCAGTTTCGGGGTCGACATCGACAAGCTCGGTCTCGAGAACATACTCTTTGTTCTCATACCTCAGAGCCATCTTGATGTTTCTAATCCAGTCATTATAGTTTGTCCCGTTCAATTGAACCCTGGAACATAGTGAGAGGATTGAGGGAACACTGGAGTTTGATTGGGGAGCGGATTGATCAGCAGAAGACATCTATAAAAGAAGGTAAGTTTAATTAGATACTTGTCGGTCCTTATAATAACCCAATATAAAATAAGGCTAGGATCCAACTATAACAATTTGCAACATAGAAGAGGGATGCCGTAATCTATAAGCAAATTTTATAAAGGTAGGCGAATGACGATTCAGCCGATTCCACCGCGGAAAAATAATCTTATTATAAATGGAATTCCTAGTTTCTTATGAGATTTATTGAACTGTTCAATAGCATGTTTAATCTCGGATATGCCCCACCGTTTGTGACTGGGATGCCGAGGATCACAAACCGGGTGTGAATAACCATGCAAATTAGCTTGGTGCTCTCGGGATCCATTATCATCTCAAATTGATGTGCCGGTAAACCACACACGCTCCATCAACAATGATAACACCCGAGACACCCATTGCCACTCTTTATGAACCCCTATTGGTGTGCCGGTAAACCACACACGCTCCACCAACGTTTCATAAAGTGCAATGTGCAATTTCATGGGGTAGCATCAAATTCACATTTTCCTAAAGTAACTAGATTGGGATTTGTTTTAGGGTTCTAGTACTTTCAATTATAGCATTATACTTTTAAGAGGCTTAGCGGTTCTATCATACCCGTTCAGCTAACGACACTCGACTGACCAGGAGAGCGGTGGGTAAGAGTAGATACCCATTAGACTAACATTTTATAGTCAGTCGCCTTATACCCTCTTTATAGGACAGTTTTGTGAATGAGGCTTACTAGCGGTAGACTAACCAATTTTCTTATACATATTAAATTAACTTTTAATTTTAAATATATATAAGATATATTTTAATCTCATTAAAATATCTTAGAATTAATTAAATTCTAATTTTCTCAAATTATTCTAATTTTCTTGAAAATTTTAATTAATTCTTAAAGCAGATTTAATTTGCCTTTAATTAATCAATTAATTAAATTAATTAAATCTAGATTATAGATTACTAAATTAATCAAATTAATTAATCTATAAATGCCCCATGAATTTCGAAATACACATGCCAATAATAAGGGTTCAAGTTATTTTAGTTTATTCAGTTACCAAAAATAACAACACACAAATATGGCAAGCAAATCAAGCATTCAAGGGGGACCAAGGGAGGGTGGCGGCTAGGGTTAGGAAACCCTAGCCTAGGGATCGATTTTGGCCTCCTCCCAAGGGTTAATTTTCGCCAATAACCCTTAGGCACAAAACAATTCAAGCAGTTCATAATCAAACACAAGAAAACAAGCTAGCTCTGATACCACTGAAGGGTTTCTATGCAATCAATGAACACAAAATAACCTAAGGTTCACATGCAACCCTAATATTGATCTATGTTTTCTTCTATGAAGATTAGAACTAAGAACCTAAAGGATACAATTCAATTCTAAAGAAGAATCAAGAAAAACCAACCTTAGATCTTATGATCCTTTTAAGCAGCAGCAAAATTATCCTGCCTCAGATGAAAGTCACACCCAGGTGATGGAAGAATCAGTCCAGCAGAGTAAATCCAGAGAGAAGATGGCGTGAAGAATGAGGTGCCAGGGGGTTCCTTTTATAGCCTCCAAGGGTTACACCTGAAACCCTAAGGAGCCTCCAACTGGACAAGGCTTTTGACCACTTGGACCAGGCTTACCAAACCCTAATTAGGGTTTCGCCAATCCCTTGGAGGAGCCTCCAAGTTGGCGCCACTTTTGGTCCCTGGTTTTTCCTGGCCAGTTATTCAACTATTGAATAAATGCCAAACCAGTCCCTGCACCTTTTAATTAATTAATTTAATCTCCAAATTAAATCCAATTAATTCTAGATTAAATCTCAATTAATTAATATAGTTTCTAATTAATATATTAGCACTTAAATATATTAATAAACCATATATATATTTTCTATTGATTTATTATACAATTAATAAATCAACTATTCTCTCTACTGAACTATCTTTCCTCCACCCATGAGGGCAACCCAAATGGACTTTGCTTTTAATCATAAGATAAAAGTTCAATTACAAGTCATGGCTTAGACACCTAATCCAACACAAGGAACATGCAATAAGGTCAACTCACACATTCTATGACTATTCAGTCCATATTGTATACAACTTAGTGGAAATCTCTAAGCAACCTATCGGCACTAGCATACAGTTCTATTAGCAAATAGCAGATAATAATACAACAATGTGTGATCTCTACTAGGCATTTCAGCAAACATATACCATATGTTTTTTTAACATCTACAATATTAAATACTTAACCCTTTTCTCATACCGGCGTTGGCTGGCGGTACACACTGTGTCTTCAGTTCACCCTTCATTAAACATCTTTCTTTCGTAAAAATGTTTTAAGAAACTCTTAAGCCTCAACTTGAGTCCAGAACTCACTAAGTGAGCCTGATTCTCTCAAGCTGTGCTCTGATACCAACTTGTAACATCCCAAAATTTTAGGGTAAAATTAAAAAAAAAATTAAACGGACACTTCAATATAAGAAAAGCCACTTAATTAATTTTGACAAAATTCCATAACTTATAAGTTTAATGAAAACATCCCAGTATTAACAAAAGTTAATGAAATCACAACATAGCGGAACTTCCATTCAAAAACAGTCCTCCAATGAAGCAGCACAGTGTATACACGTCACGCCTTGCCATCCATGGTACCTGATGTACCTGAAACAGTAGTTTATATAGGGAAAGGGTAAGCACGGAGCTTAGTGAGTTCCTCAAAATACCATACGATCCATCACATAACATACAACACATCATAACCATTCATATGTCTGTGAGACTCGCGGGCTATCCCTGTTCCGCTAAAGACTCACGGGCAGTTCCCGTTCTGTCTTATCGCTCGCAGGCTTCTCCCGTTCCGTCTAATGACTCGCAGGCTATTCCCGTTCCGCCTATTGGCTCGCGGGCTATCCCGTTCCGTCCACAAACAATCATTATCATAGCAATAATTCATACAATTATCATAATAGGTAAGATCATCTTAGTCTAACATATCTTCCTTCCTACTCATGCAATATCACCTATAGTATAGTGAGAAGACTCACCTGATTATAGTTGACTATATCGTTTATCTTTCTCAGCTTTGTATTTCCTTCAACTTTAACTTTTAACATAATAAGAAATCTATCATTTCTTAATCCTTAACTATATTATAGTCGCATCATTAAACCCTTCAATAATTCCAATATGATACTCCATGATTTATCAAGTAAAGAACGGCCAGGTAGAAGATTAGATGGGGTGGCAGGATCCTTTCAGCATTTTAGCCTTTCGGAAAATCCAACAACCAGATCCCAAGTAATCGGCCTAGTCACCGTCCTCGTAAGTAAATCAATCGGTATTATTTTCGGAAATTACGAATTGTTATAATAACGACATTTTAAGGTTTTTGTTTACTATTGTTAGAAATTAGTATAATATAACATATGTTATACTTATTAAATATTCTACTTCTTAACAAAAACTATTTTACAATACCTAATTAAGCTATAGAAAGGTTTGTAGTTACCTTATGACCAGCCGTCGAGATCTATAACTCCTTCGTTAGGCTTTTAAACTTCCTTCCGCTCACTTGCTTACACTCTAGTGCTTAGAAACCTCTATATATTGGATTGAGATTTAGTTGTGTGGTTTATGAGATGTTTTGAGGGGTATTTATACTTGAATTCTTGAATAAAAATTGCATGACACTTTTGACAAAAGATTTTAATAATATAACTTTGTTGAAATTAATACCTTCTAGAATCAGTCTGTTCAAGACTGGTTTAGCCGACTTTAAACCCATTAAATTCACGTTTTTATTTGATATTCCAGAAGTTTATCTCAATACATTTCCAGTGATGTATTTTACGTATTTATACGATTTTTCTATGATTTATTATGAATTTTTGAAAACAGACTATCTAATCTGTCAATTCCGAACTAATCAGTAAATATTGCATTTTTTACCGTAGATAATGTCATTTTCAAGCTTACTATTATTTTTGGTAATTGTACTAGACTCAATTTGTAAACTTTGTGCACTGGTTTGAGGTCCAAACGATGTTTCTAGAATTAATTATGATTTTTCTAAAAACGACACAAAATGCTGATTTTCATATGAAATTGTAACTAAAGTTTTTCTTAGCTTTATAACTACCAATGATCATATAATTCCTAACACTCTTATTTTAAGTATATGTTATAATCAGGATACGGGTCTTACAATAGGTGATTTGTAGGACTTTTAGTTTCTGAATTTTTGGTTTTAGTATTTTCATTTGGTTAGTATCTTGCTTTTTGATTTCTCAGGCGTGTTGCACTAGTGCATGCGTACCCGTAGGGGTGAGCAATTATCCCCTTTGCTTTTTGACTCATAGATTGAGCGAACTGCGCACAAGATCCATACATGTAGGCGTTTAAATACAATGAGTTTTAGTAATGTCAGTAGTAGCTTAGAGCATGTTGCCCAGGAACCCTCGGGTGAGGCAACGGGGATGTCATTTATTCCCCCGGTTTCAGAATTTCGCATTGGGAGCACATGTGCTACTGGTGGTGCAGTTTCAGCCCCTGCACCTATACCCTCATGCATGTGACATCCACCTAAAATGGATTCGGGTCAACCCAACCCAATTGGAAATTTAATAAACCCTACTCGAGCTTACTTGACGCTAATATGATCAAAACCCATAGAATACGATATAAATTGACGTTAATAGCAATATAGCATAGTATAACGTTATAACTTTAATCAAATTAAATTATGATACCATATTAAAATCAAATCAAAGTATGATGCTCTAATTAAATTAAAAGAATCAAACTTGAATGCTATAATTAAACTTCAAATCAAAGTAGATTGTTATAATCAAATAATAACCTATTTTTTTATAAAACTCTATTTTTATAAACTCTACATTAAATTTTATAAAATTTTTATATTAGTTAGTGTATTACATAGAGATGCTTGTGCTAGTGGAAAATTATGAAGATCACCAAAAGCCAAAAGTTATTCCCATGGTCTCCCACTCACACCTCCCATCATCTTTCCTTTCATTTTTCTCCCAACATATTATTCTCATCACCACTCAAACCCTCTCTATTCTTTCTCTCACTCTCAATCTCGAAATTCTTCCAAGAAATATCAATTTTCCAACCAAGAACAATCTCTCATACTCAAATCTCCATCCCTCTTGAAGCATTCATCAAGGTATGTTGTTAAAAGTCTCAAATTCATGAATGAAACAAATTAAATCCACCAAAATATCTAAAACACATTTTATGCATAAACCTGATTTTTTTCAGGATCTCATCAATAAAATAAGAAGTTCTGGAAATTTTCAGAAAATAACTTATTTTTATTGAATTACTATAATTATTGCAATAAAATAGGGCAATAATTCACATAAAATACTTTTTGCAGTAAATAAATTCTGGGAACATTTTGGAATAACCCATATATTTAGTAAAGTGGATTTATAAAGTTTCATGCATTTATATTACAGTTTGATGCTTATTTTGTATTTTATTTTGTTGTAGATAAATAAATTGCAAATATATAGTTATATATGTTAAAAACTAGATTTTATATTTTTCACACCTTATTAACATTTTAAAGACTCCATGAAAAAATTTACAGATGTTTTTAAGAATGTTTGCTTATTTTTCCTGATTTAATGATTATTTAATGATTTAAATTGATAATAAATAGCTACACATGTCCAAAACTTATAAAACCTTATCCGAATATCATATATAACATGTTAATCATAAATAAAAAGTATAATGAATTTCTCTTAATATTTTCCTATTATTTATGATTTTATTGATTAGTTAATAATGAAAAACGTAAGAAATATTTTCCTTAGTCCAAAATATCCAAAATATTTACAGTAGGCTCAATATAATGTTTGAAAACTATGGTTAATTTTCCAGAATTTTGGGGAATCATTTATTATTTTTCCCAAAATTTGTTGTGGTTTAATTATTAAAATACTAAATAAATACTAAAGCAGTTAAGAAAAATATGAAAATTTTACAGTAATTACTATTTTATGAAATAATGATTTTCTGATAATTTCAGAATGTTTCATTACTGTTTAGTATTTAAAACCATTTTCCTAAATATCTAAGCATCTAAAAATGCATTTTTAATGATTATTTCATATAAATAATTGTTTATAATATATAAAATCTGTAAATACTTATAATTTGACTAGTTATTATTTTAATAAGAAATTATTAAAATCTTGCCTAAAGTGAAAATATAAATTAATTAAGCAAAGTAATTAATTCAATTTAAAATTCATTTAACATATGAATACATTAATATTCAAAACAAAATTTGGATTATTGTTAATTCATCTAATATAAGAATATGTGTCTAATTATTTTTATTAATACTATATTCCCGTTTATCGATTCCTAAGCCAAAACTATTAATTATATTAGGTTCTACGACATTTTGACTCGAGCCGTCTATCGTACAACACGCGCATTCCTTATGGGACTAATGTGAGTAATCTACCCCATATTTTATAATTTTCAATACTTTTGGGGTGTATCATGTGGTTCTAATATGTTTTCAACTTCATTTTATTATTTTATCACAATTGAGACATTGTTGGGACATTTATACTTGAATCATTATTTGTATAATAATTGTTTGTTTATGCTACATGTACTTGTAGTGCATTATCATTTTTAGTCTAATCTCCATGACTATGCCCGTATTCTTGAGGTACGTTATGGACAATAATAGCGCTATTGGGTTGACCACCCCGCCTTGGGACGCTAAGGTGATTGATTGCACGTGGTTGAGTGTGTATGATGATTAGATGCTCCATCCTATATATATACATATATATGTATATATAGGGTGAGGACTTATTGTTGTTGTTATCATTTGTTAATCAATTTTTGATTTATAAACCGTTATCTCAATAATACTTGCTTGTCGACTTCCAAAGAAAACAAGTTTCAAATTATAAATATTTCAAACTCACAATTTTCTTTAATAAAACTAGATTACTCACCAACTCTCGTAGTTGACCTGTTTTTACCCATGATGCAGATTTGAATAATGAAGTTGATGAAAAGTAGGGTGTACCTTAGAAACCCACAAGACTATTTAAATTTGATGTAATAAATGTTGTTGTATTTGGATTTGTATTTGTATGTTGTGGATCTTGTTTGCATACTTAGTACTTAATTTAATCTAATCATATTATAACATAGTTGTCATGAGACTTTGAACAATATATCACGCCTTGATCGATTCCGCCAAGGATAAGGGTGTGACAATGCACTCCGTCGTCGATTCCGCCATTTCAACCTTTATCCCAACCACAATCCACAAACCCGTTTACATCTGCTATGTCTTGGGGAGCGCCGACCCGTGATGGCACCCCAGTATCTAGACAGCAGACAAACATTTCTCAACCCATTTCACAACCTTTATCACAACCACAACCATCACCAGTACTTTTTAAATCACAAACCACATTCCAACCTATACCACCACAACAACAATACCAGCAGCAACCTCCTCAGCAGCAGTACCAGTATCAAGAGACTGAGGAGAGGTATGAGGATGAAGATGAAGGATGGGTTCCACCAACACCACAGCAACCATGGGACCGAGGTCGGGGACCTCCGAGAAGAGTACAGCAACACCAACCACCACAAGGTCAGCAGGGATACAATGATCATTATTTTTACGGTAATCCTGTTCAACCCTTGTATTTTGCACAACCGAGGGGGCAATTGGTTGCATAGCACTTCCAGCCACGGGAGTACGATGACTCGTCGCCCATTTACATTCCAGAAATTATAGAATCACAAGTAGAAATTAGGCCCCAATTGATAGGAATATTAACTCAATTTAGAGGATATAAGACGGATGATCCATACAATCACTTGTATGAGTTCATCGTTATCGCAAATGCTAATACTCCTAGAAACACCAATAGGGATACCTTTAGGTTAAGATTATTTCCTTTCACATTAAAGGATAAGGCCAAATATTGGTTCACCTCTCTTCCATCTAATAGTATCACTAGTTGGGACCAACTTAAGGAAAAGTTTTTACAAGAGTTCTACCCTGTTAGTAAGACCACGGAAGTTAGACGCGCAACTCAAGACTTTCAGCATAAGCCTGGCGAGGCTTTTCACGAAGCGTTTGATCGCTTAAAGGAGTTACTGCGTTCCTGTCCGCACCATGAGGTTCCCAAATGGCAGTTAGTGAAATTGTTCTTTGAAGGAGTAAATGAGACACATCAAGCAATGATAAATGCCTCGTCGAGTGGGACATTTATGTGGCAAGAGCCAAAAGATGTATGGAGATTTTTGGAGCAGTTGAGTCTAGGATCTAAGGTTAGTGGATCCATGAAGGATAATACAGACTATGTGTAAGACCCGTTCCGCTGAGGCGCGGCCTGGACGAATCCGTGGCTCGGCTTTAGGAAGGATCTGGAATCGTGAATGATTCATACGCGCGGCGCGGCTCAGTAGAATCCGCAGCGCGGTGCACCGCAGTTATGAAAAACCCTAATTCGGATTTAAACGCCTATATAAAGGGTCCCAGCCCTAGGGTTCACGTTTTTGGAAGTTTTCTGGAGTAGAGTCGACTGGTTTCAGCAGAGGCTCTTCGGTTCCAAGGCTTTGAAGGTTTTGAGAGATTGGAAGAAGGAGATACAACATGGGGAATGGCTTGTAGCCGATCGTGTGCATTCCTCCGTTTTCCAAAAACAAGGTAAGAGGATCTACCTTTCTGATATTTCATTTTATCCCGTCGTATGCTGTTATCCCTTGGTTAGTAGTCTTAGAAGACTTGTAACACTTAGGGTTTGGACCAAGGACATGCATGGACTTGCATGTCCATAAGGAAGTGATCTTAGGGTAGTTTCTGATCCCATGAAGGATATAGAGTGAAACCCTAGCCAATGACTGAACTAATTTAGGGCTAATAAGACTTTGGATTATTACGAGTCCGCGACGCGGACAGACTATGTCAGCGACGCGGGTTCGAGTAGAACCCCGTAAGGGTAATGGTAGTCCGCGACGCGCAAGAGAAAGGTCGCGCCGCGGTAAGTGATTGTTTGACCAAAAGTTTACTGTCGACCCTTGTTGGTTAGCAAACGTTGGGTCTAACCTTTAGGAAAGTCTATAAGAGTTTGGTCAGTGCTTGATATGTTGTGTATGTGGGATTTAAGTGTGTGGACAAGCTAAGTGGGGATATTAGAGAATATCTACACGGTTACGAATCAGGTGAGTATCCTCACCTTACTATATGATGTTGCATGTTAGGCGTCTTGTGTGTTTTGTACAGTTATATGATTTGTTCTATATATGTGATTATTTGTGGTTGGGCTCAGTACTGATGCGTGTTCACTCGTAGCTGTTGTATGACGAGTTGGTGACACGCCTAGGTCGTCGTGCGGTCAAAAATAAAGAAAACTTAACACACACACTAGTACAGTGGTAGTCAGGGTCGATCCGCAGGAGCTTCGTGGTTAGACCATATGACAGATTACCAACTAGTAGTGTCACGCTACAGTCGGAGGACCTGATTTCTAAGTTCTCAACTACCCAAAAACAATAGTCAAACAAAGTCAAACTAAGCATAAGCTAACTCAACTCAAAATAACCTAGTCACTTTCTGAAATCAGAAGTGCATCTCTGAATCAGAAGCAAACAAAGGCATCCAAACCAAACAAAGCATAACCTAACTAATAACTAGGGTTCTGACTCAACAGCTACTAGCTAAAGTTCAATGCCTAAAGCTAACCTAATTGGCTACTGATTTCAGCAAAGGAAAGTAGCACCAAACAAGGTCACAATACATCCAAACACGACTCAAACAATCAGAACCCAAAACAAGCATAAAAACACCGAAAAACCAATATTGCTTATAACCAAATGCTTCTCATTACTCAAACTCAATTCCAAACATCTAAACATCCAAATGTTGCTAAACAAAAACTAAAGCTCAATATCAGTGGGTGTCACTCCCAAAGATACTAGCCAATGCTTAATACTATCTAACTAATTGAAAATAAAATCCAAAACATAAAAATACCAATTGAGAAGTTGCTGAAACGAAATCTTGGAGTCAAAGAGCTTCAAGGTCGATTTTACACCCGGTCTTTGCTAGGGTTTTCGGCTGGGAATGCCTCTATTTATAGTTGCAAATTTCCCGCAACCGCGCCGCGCAAATGAAGAATCCGCGGCGCGAGTACTTATCTTTCCCCATCTTTTCGTCATTTGAATGAGTTACACCGCCTTAAGCCCGCGTCGTGTATTTGAGAAACCCGCGGCGCGCGTACGTATTTTCTTGATTTTTCATTCTTTCCCAAACTTCTTCCTTTTGCATGCTTTTAGTACCTGTTTCCATTCTTTTCCTCCAAACAAGTTCTGGCACGAAAAGTGAGAATACCCAGACATATCTGATATAATTTCATCAAGAACAGGGCTCAACAACGCCTAAAATACTTGATATCACTAGGCGTTGTCAAACACCCCACACTTGTGCCTTGCTTGTCCCCAAGCAGGAGAGTTTTTAACAAATTATCATAAGGACTCAAACAATTTTTGACTGTGTTTAGTTTCAAAGTTTATTGCTCTATGAGTTAGAGTGGAATAGTTTGTGAAAACATAATTGAATTGTTCTTTGGAATTCATGGCTTTCTAGAGAACCCTTGATTACAAACTTTCTGTCTACAATGAAGTGTACTTACTCATTCAGATTCTAAAGGCCATTAAGGAATTGTCTATGACTTTCGATGTTGTCCGTGTAACGAGCTTTCAGAAATACCATCCTAGACCAGACGATCTTAGGTGGTAAGGTGCATAAGTCCCACCCATTTTAGACTTACCGACTCGAACAACAAAGGCCACAAATTGACATTTCCTTCCTAAATTCCAATCCTAAAACAGCTCAATCTTCTAATCTCATAAAACTCAACTTATTTGACTAACTAATAGCATGATCACAAATAACAGTATCTCTTGAAAAATACTATTGCTATCACAATCACAAACCATTCGTTTCAAAATTGCAATTTATTAAAAATTTTGAAAAATATTGCTAAAAAATTGAAAATTGATCATTTCTGCAAAAATTTCAAAAAAAAAAAATTTCTTTCGACCGTCCACAGCCCACACTTAAAATCGTACAACGTCCCCGTTGTACAAAATTATTTCAAAACAAGGGAGAAAGAGTTACCCCTTTTGGACGATAGATTGCTCGGTTGGCACTCAGTATTACAGGTATAATTGCGAACAATGGATCCCTGATTTCGTATTCCGGAGTTGTAGCGCTACAATGAACACGCCGGTGGTCAAGACAAGTGGAGGGGCACGGTGACCCCACACTTATCTGAGACAACTCCTCCCCATTTGGTATATCATGCATGACTCAACAAAACATTAAACACAAAATGACAAATAAAATATAAACAGAATACAGATAGTGGTGTCATAAGTTTTGTACATATATCCCAAAAAATAAAAAGAAAGAAAAAAAATAAATACATCAATCACCACCAGGTGGCCTGGAGGGTCCAGGCCCATGATCGTGGGCCCTAGCTGGGAATGGTCGGGGGTGCTGGCCCTGCTGAGTGGCCAAATCTAGGAGTACCTCCCTGATCCATGCCAACTGGTCCTCGATCCGAGCTACTCTGACCTCCAATCGGTGGAGGGCGGATGGTTCATCCTACTGTGGCTGCGGCTGTGGTGCTGGCTCGGCGGGTGCCTCCCTCCTCTGTCGTGTCTGGCCCGGCTGGGCATATGCCGGCTGGGGGTCCTGGCGTGGCTCGATCGGTGCGCGGATGAACCGGCCCGGGGCTGCTGCTCTATCAGCCTCATATTCTCCAAAGCTCGCGCCGTAGTGCGAGATGGAGGTAAAGCAGTCAAGGAGGCAGCAACGGGGGCAGTAAGGATCCCGTATGAGCGGGCCAGGAGGGAAATGAAATACCCCCGGGCCAGTGGACTGCTGGCGGAAGCTCCCGTCGAGTGGGTGGAGAGTGCGACTGCGAGGGCGTACGGAAGGTGGATGAACCTGGAGGGGTCGAGGAGAGCCCAAAAGAACGTTATATCCTCCCCAGACACCTTCTCGCCCCCCTCCCGCTGCATAATGGAGGTGGAGACGATACGGTGCATGAGGCAGTGGAGTGGGTCACGGAGCTGACTCTCCCTGGAGGTCCTGCCTCGTAAATGACGTTGGACAGCGGTGCCCAAACCTCCATGTTGGCAGCCCGGTCCGGCTGCCCCTGGATACAAGCTCCAAAGTGTTGGAATACGATAACATAAAACAAACGCAGCGGAAATAGAAATCTAAATCGCATTCAACCAGAATCACAGAATCATGCACACTTTTGTAACTGTAAAATCAAGAGGGTTCAAGACATACCTTTTTAAATCTCAGATCTGATTTTGTTAGGATGACGAGAGCCCAAAGTAGAACTCCTCTAATGTAATCGCACCCAAGACAACGATCCAGCACCCGTTGATG
This sequence comes from Cichorium intybus, assembly GCA_023525715.1. NCBI lineage: Eukaryota > Viridiplantae > Streptophyta > Magnoliopsida > Asterales > Asteraceae > Cichorium > Cichorium intybus. The sequence goes on along the minus strand of CM042011.1, from coordinate 120,295,648 downwards.
TAGTATATACCTTTGCTTGAAGTTTTAGCACGTAATACCTAGGGTTTTGAAAGAAATCGGCCGTATACCGAGGGGTGGGAGGAGGGTGACGAAAATTAGGGTTTTGGCAGCCCTTACAACTCAGATCTAGGGTTGTATTTATAGTGCTCCTCATCCTTATCCCCTCCTTTGTGGATATTTCACTTTTGGTCCTTTATCCTTATTAAGTTTCTAATTAATATACTTTTACTTTGGTATATTAATAAACTTAACCATTAAGTTTCTAATTAATATACCTTTACTTTGATATATTAATAAACTTAATCCCTCAAGTTTATTTTCGATCTCTTTTAGCTAAATCGTCTCTTGCGTGTAACCCAAAAGGACCCTACTATTTATAATAATATTACCAACTTGTTATAACAATGGGCATATAACCAACAGTCTCCCACTTGCACTTGTTATAACAACTGTATGGTCTAATATTCATTAACCTAGTAAGGTGTATGTCATCCTAGACAAATGCCGTGTTCATCTAATGAAACAGCCCTTAGGCAAGTGATCAAATATTCCTTTGTTCTACAAGACATCCATATGAACGTCTGACATGGAATTCTGTCAGTCTCAAACATTCAAGATTATGTTTCCCGATAGAGATTTGTGATGACCACAACAAACTGCACTTATTGATTCTTTATCAATTCAGTTCGAGTACGGCCGTACATTTGCTGTCAACACCAAATCATCGAGGGGCCCACGGATATCGCTTCTCCTGTTAGGGCAGAAGGAACAAATAAACTTTGACTACACGGATCTCGCCCACTCATCATGTCATATCTGGACATTCTCTGTATGGCTGCCAGTTACGGACAACGTTGGAGAAAACCAAGACATAACAGACTGCAGGACTAAGAATCAATGCATCTCCGCTTGAAGAATATAAGATATTACCATCTTAGAATTACTCGTGACACATTCCATGAAGTAATCTCTAAGTACAGGTTACTCCAATACTTAATCCCTATTAAGTACACATGAGAATTAGCGCATCTCTATGCTATGTCCATCTCTATGGACAATTTACTAATTCCTCATGTCAGCCTTGAATCAATACTTACTCCCAAAAGTATGACCGACTGTGGACGTTTTGAATAATAAAATAATTATTCAGGAAGTCAATAAAACATGCAAAATTGGAACACAATGATAAACTAATGAAATGACTGCCTTCATGCATATATTAAGTTCTCCACATAATAATCTTCAAAACAAATAGAGTTTCACATTGCTTGAGTTCCAAACACAAATCAAACTAAATTAAATACACTTAAACCAACTCATTTGCAAATCTAATGCCCATCGACCTAGTATGAGAATCATGATTGGCCTGAGATAACGGTTTAGTGAATGGATCAGCAAGATTATCTTCTGATGTAACTCTACTAATCATGATGTCTCCTTCTTCAACGAGCCTCCGGATATAATGGTACTTCCGGTGTATATGCCTTGTGCGCTTGTGAGCTCTGGGTTCTTTCGCCAAGGCGACTGCACCCTCATTGTCACAGAAGATCTCAACTGGACCATCAATGCTAGGAACAACACCGAGATCCCTGATGAACTTCTTCATCCACATGGCTTCCTTTGCAGTTTCATTAACTGCAATATACTCAGCCTCCGTTGTCGAATCAGCTACTGTTTCTTGCTTGGTACTCTTCCAAGTTACTGCCCCACCATTCAGTAAGAACACGAATCCTGACTGCGAATAGGAGTCGTCTCTATCGGTTTGGAAGCTAGCATCACTATAACCACTTACAGTAAGTTCTTCCATGCCCCCATAGACCAAGAACACTTCCTTCGTCCTCCGAAGATACTTAAGAATGTTCTTGACTGCGGTCCAATGGTTTTCACCAGGATTGGCCTGATAACGACTCGTCATACTCAAGGCACAAGAGACGTCATGTAACGCCAAGACATGTTTTATTATATAATTATAAAAAAAGGGCAAAATGGTCATTTTACCTTGGAAGGGTAAATTGGTCTTTTGGACAGAAAAGTATTTGGTTTGCAATAATATTTTGAGTTTTGGACTTAAAATGTTATAAAAACGGATTTTTGGTCATTTTACCACAAAAGGGTATTTTGGTCATTTGACCATGTGAAGGACCAAAAATGAAAAATATTGTTGGTTGTGGTAAATGTATAAAGAATGAAAGTTTTATGTCATAAAACTTGATTATTGTGGCCAAAGTTCAAAAGATGGAACTTCAGGGGCTAAATTGCAAAATCTGGAAGTATAAATAGTGCAAGAACTCTTCCACATGTGCAGAATTTTGGGAACTCACGGGAGATGGTTTTCCTTGGACGATTTCTGCAGAGATTGAAGAATTCTTGAAGGATTGAGCTTGTAATCCGATTCTAGCTTGGAATTGAAGATTTCTAAGCATATAAGGTTAGTTCTTGGAATTTCTAACCTAGGTTTGTGTGTTCTTCACTTGAGGAATATGATGACTGAAATTTCAGTCAAGAATTATGTGTTTAAGTGGCTTAATACTTTCAATAAGTTATGCTAAAAGAACTTAACTCAAGAATATGAAAGTATGTTGCTATTGTTGAAATTTGGAACTTTGCTCAAGAACCCTAAAATACATGTTTATATGATCCAGTGGATTCTAATGGGTTCTAATGAGTTCTAAATGTTGTTAATGATGATAATAATCAGTAGAAGTGATTAGAATTCAAGAATTTCGGTTTTTGGACCAAAATGTCAAAAACGGGAATTGTTGGAAAATGTTTGAATTATATGATTTCCATGGGTTAAAACTAGATGTAAATAAATGGTTTTTGACCTGAAACAATCCTCTATCGATTAAGTCATGTATTAAGGACTTAATAGCTGATAATGGGATTTTTAAGCACAAAATCGGACTTCACTGCCTGGAACTGCGACACGCGCGACGCGGCCCTTGCATTGGGCGCGGCGCGGGATCGGGCAGAAGCTCTAAAACCCCCTGTTAAAATTTGGTGCATTTTCCAAATTTGATTTTGATGCTAGGCTTATCCGATTGACCTGAAATTTTAAACATAGGTCTAATATGTTTGTGAAACTTCATGGAAAATTATCGGAATACGTATACGACCTACCGAAAGTACTGTAGTAGAATACGCGTATTTCGGGAAGTGTATTAAATTTTTATACCAATGGTTAATGCTTGAAAATGGTCTTATATTAGACTCTTGTGCATTAGAACCAACTGAAATGGTATATTAACCTATAGTCATTTTTAAAATAAATGGAATTATAGGTATGGGACAAAATGGTTGTGGTGCACGCAAAGGCAAGAAACAACCGGGATTTAAATACAGCTAGCATCCAGGTGAGTAATCTCACTAATACCATATGTGATATATGATGATTGAGTTGTTACAGGTTGAAACTGATTGTGGGACGAAATTGATGGTTCAAAGATATATTTGAAGGGACAAGACCAGATAAGCCGTGAGTCTATAATAGACAAGAACGGAGCTGTGAGTCAAACCTATATAGACAAGACCGGATAAGCCGTGAGTCATTGCGATGACAAGAACGGAGCCGTGAGTCTAGGCAACAGCGGGCTAACCCGTGAGCCAAGGCAACAGCGGGCTAACCCGTGAGCCATAACTAATTCTGGATTTTATATCCAATGGGTGCGGCCTTAGGGCTATGTCTCTGATGCGGCCTTCGGGCTATGACTCCAGTGCGGCCTTTGGGCTATGTCTCCGATGCGGCCTTCGGGCTATGACTCCGGTGCGGCCTTCGGGCTATGTCTCCGATGCGGCCTTCGGGCTATGATATTTGGTGCGGCCTTTTTGGCTATGATTTTTGGTTACAGGTACATGGTGCGGCCTGTTGGCTATGATATCGGGTTATTTAACCCAGCTGGTGCGGCCTACTGGCTATGATTTATATATTGACAATGTTTTGGTACAGTTTATATAGCTATGACACAGGGTGCGGCTTAAATAGCCATGAAATACTGTGCGGTCCATTGTGACTAAGAAACATGGGACAGAAAGGGTTAGATATGATTATTGTGCAAATAACTGACGTGACTTGATAATTTCAGGTTATCATGAATCAGCCTGTAAGGCTACAAACTAGGATGTGAAATCCTAAGAAATATATGGTCAGCCAGTAAGGCTAGGAGTTTGGATCCGATATCCAAATAAATATATGAATGTATTTTTATACGTGTTATTTGCAGATACGATTACTCACTGAGCTTTATAGCTCACGATATTTGTTACTGTCCCTGCAGGTTAGCATGATACTGATAGGGGACAAGATAGAGTCCGTGACTTTGAAGTGGGACTCATAGATGCTGTCAGTAGCAGCCCGGCTTTAAAGGAGACATGGTATTTTATACTCTCCTTGATACACTTGTACCCGTTTTTATTAAACTATACCCCTTTGTTATGGTTTTATGTATTGAAACCTTTGTTTAAAATGAAAAATTTTTCAGGGGTGTTTATGTTTTAAAAGTCGGGTGTTACAAGTTGGTATCAGAGCCGAGGTTTAAGTGAATTAGGTGTCTATAGAGTAGATTTCTGGACTTAAACCTGTAGACAGTAGACACGATGTATCGTTAGGTGTATATAAGTTGTTATTATACATATATAACCTAACTATTGCTGACTTCTAATGTATAAGAAGTATGAGCAGCGAATCGTATTTTGAGGAATTTAGGGCGTGCAGCTTTGAGAGGCGAACCAGCCCTTTCCCAAGGCTTCATCGAACGAGGGGCAAAGAGACAAGGAGCAGAAAATACACATGACAAGCAACAGTAGTTGCTGTGGTCAGAGAAAGAAAAATCGGTTGCTCACCTTGGTTGATATTCAAGGTGAAAGAACAGTAGTTGAGACTACAAGAAAAGCAGAAAATATTGGTGGACTTCTCAGAAGAAGTTAACACGATTCAGGTCTAGCCTTGAAGAGAAGAGACCAAAACGAAAAGATGATGTGATGTAAGAAGTGCAGGAAAAGCACTTAGAACATTTCAGAGTTGAGACTCTACCGTTCTACATGCTGAAATTGCAGATGATAGGAGCAGATTGCTCGAGTTGTTGGATAGATCGGAATTGTGTCTAGCGCGAAGCTATAGAACACTTTCTCATGAAATACTCGCATGCTAAATGTGAAGTAACGGGTGATGAACCCAGGAAAGAACGAGGAGGAAAGAAAGAAGAAATGAATGGTCAAAAAGGACCCGTGGTACCATGAGCATTCCAGTAGATTGTGGAAGAAGCTCGTGAGGAGACTGATATGGTCTCAGATATCATTGTTTTGAATATAACTCGTGTATGTTATATTTGATCCAGGAAGCTATGCTTTGGATTGGTGACACTGATGTCTTATTTAAATATTTCATCAATGATTATGGATGAAAAGTTGGAAGTAGCTATAGCAGATAGCAAATATGTTCTAGATATGGAACACCTGGAAGGTAATTTGCCTAGGATTTACGGGACCATTTTTCCCTAAAAATCTGAAGCCGATAACTACCAGTGAATCTGAAGCAATTGTGCTTATGAATTGGTTAGCAATGAATTATGCTAACGTGAATTGCAGAAATAAGAACAGTATGGTTCTTAAAACAGAAGTGGAACAGATGAAAACCTACGGTAAATGACCGTTGTTGAGAATACCGGTTATTTTCCTTTTCTTAAACTCGGAAAAGAGTTAGTAAAGGAATGATGTTGTAGTTGGCATACGTGGTATGAGCCAAGTTAAATAAAGCAGTGATAGTAGTGTACTACTTTAATTAAATTCTCGGATGTTTCTTTTGTAAAGAACTTCCAGGATTTCTACCAGATTGGTGAGAAGAGCTTATGATTAAGCTGGTCTTGGGAGCCGTTACCGTTATTTAGGCTCTATATTGATTTGCCTCTGCAGAGATGGCAGAGTGGTAAAACAATTAGAAGAAATTGTTTTTGAATTGGGGTCTCATATGGCCGAATGTGTCATCGTGTGGAGCCCTGTCTTGTTTGAAAAGAAGAAAGAGAAGTTAATATGTATGTACATTGACTACTGAGAATCTGATATTCTCGAAACCAGACTGAATATGAGGTACATTGTACCAGATATTGGAGTTACTTCACTGAGTTAAGTGATATGTAAAATTCTCCAAGTATAAAAATTTGGCTAAAAGAAGCTTTATATTCTTTAGGCATGTTAATAATGCCAAAGATGATAAAATAAATCCAGTGGAAATGATACTATGATAAAATGGGAACCGCCTTGGAATCTGACTGAAATTAGTAGTTTCCTGGGATTGGCGAGTTAATTTAGGAGAGTTGTAGAAAACTGCTCCTTGATTGTTGTTCAGTTGACTAAAGTTAACTAGGAAAAGTGAAAAGTTTGAGTGGTAGAAAGACCACAGATATCTTGTAAAGGTTTAGAACAAACCTTGTGTGAAACTCCGGTGTTAGCATTATTGCTAAGTGGAGAATATAAATTGTTTTATAGAAACACATCCAAAGTTAATTTTGGATACATGATATTGCAGTGGCAATTATGATTTTGGCATTTAAGCTTTGGAGACACTACTGATGTGGTGTAAAGCTTACTGTTTATACGGATCATAAAAGTTTGAAGTACTTAGTTGATCAAAAGAAGTTAAATATGAGATAGCAAAGATAGATGGGTTACTCAAGGATTTCGGTTATGAAATCTTGTACCATCTCGGAAAGGCGGATGTGATTATAGATGCCTTGAATTAGAAAGAGTATCTTTTGAAAGATACAACCACATGCGTGAGTGTGTTGAATTGATTACCTGAGTTGTTTCGGGTAGCACTAGAAGAAGTGTGCAGATTTGAAAACATGAAGAATGAATGATTAGCTATTGAAAGAAGCTAGTTAGAAACTCACAGCGATTGAAAACCCTCGGGGGTTGTGTATGTGAGTTTCAAAGCAAAACGAGATATGAAAAATTACCATTAAAAAGATGTATAATTGGGTAGATATGCAAAATGTCCGGGGCAATACCAAACTGTGTAGGATGATGTAACCTACGCATTGGTGGCCGGGACTAAAGAAAGACATTGAAAGACATGTGAAAAGTGTTTGACTAGTGTGTAACTACAGTCAAATCATTAGAAACATACGGAAAAATTTGGCCGTTGTCGGTCCCAAAGAAGAAATGGGACGATATTGTTATAGACTTTATAAGAAAGTCTCCGCAAATACTATATGGGTATGACACCATATGAGTAATTGCAGATTGGTTGATGAAACCAGTGCACATTGTTACCAACCAGTGATAAATATCAAGATCGAAAAGTCGTGAAAAACTACATAGAAGGAGGAATTTGCCAACGTGCGTTACCGATAGCGACTGTATCGAGTCGAGAAACTAGAATTATTTGTTCAAAAGTACTAGCAAGTACTGTACATGATTCGCAGATTGATAGACGAGACGAGATAATGATGCAAACTCCAGAAAATATGCATTGAACTTGCATAATAGACCCTGGTGAAAGATGAAAAGATCGCCTATCTTTGGTAGGAACCGTAGATATGATAGTTTAGTACCAGCATTTAGATGGCCTATATAATGTATAGTATAGAGTATAGTGTTGCACGCAGACTTACTAGACTGAAGTTGGGGAGAAGCCGTTGACTAGCACTTCAAAAAGAAGAAAATATTAGGCAAATACGAGAAAATTGGAAAATGACTAATAATTAGCAAAAGTGGTATGCGGATCAGTGAGTAAAACTGTTGAAACTCCAAGTAAAGGAAAATGGTGGAACTCAAAGTGACCTTCGGAAAAACTAGAGATTGATGTGGGACAAAAAGGAAAGTTGAGTCCTTGCTTATTGGACCTTTCCGTATATTCCAAAAGCAATAATTGCGGTGTGTTGATTGAAGTTTCTTGATGAACTTCAAGATAATTGTAATGTTTTCTATGGGTCTCATGGTTCTGAGAACATAGATTGATAAATTCTAACGAAACCCTCATGTTGGAATGAGGAAGATAAGTGATTAAGGTGCCCGGGACAACCGGAGGAGTGATATGCGAGTGGTGATATAACCACGAGATAAGAAGACTAGTATGGTTAAGTGCTTAGGCAATACCATAAAGGTTTCCATATGATATGGGAAACCGGAATTGTAACGAGAAAGAAATACCCTCGCTTGATAGTATGATTTCGGGGACGAAATCTTTTGAAGGAGGGGAGAATTTGTAACGCCAAGACATGTTTTATTATATAATTATAATAAAAGGGCAAAATGGTCATTTTACCTTGGAAGGGTAAATTGGTCTTTTGGACAGAAAAGTATTTGGTTTGAAATAATATTTTGAGTTTTGGACTTAAAATGTTATAAAAACGGATTTTTGGTCATTTTACCACAAAAGGGTATTTTGGTCATTTGACCATGTGAAGGACCAAAAATGAAAAATATTGTTGGTTGTGGTAAATGTATAAAGAATGAAAGTTTTATGTCATAAAACTTGATTATTGTGGCCAAAGTTCAAAAGATGGAACTTCAGGGGCTAAATTGCAAAATCTGGAAGTATAAATAGTGCAAGAACTCTTCCACATGTGCAGAATTTTGGGAACTCACGGGAGATGGTTTTCCTTGGACGATTTCTGCAGAGATTGAAGAATTCTTGAAGGATTGAGCTTGTAATCCGATTCTAGCTTGGAATTGAAGATTTCTAAGCATATAAGGTTAGTTCTTGGAATTTCTAACCTAGGTTTGTGTGTTCTTCACTTGAGGAATATGATGACTGAAATTTCAGTCAAGAATTATGTGTTTAAGTGGCTTAATACTTTCAATAAGTTATGCTAAAAGAACTTAACTCAAGAATATGAAAGTATGTTGCTATTGTTGAAATTTGGAACTTTGCTCAAGAACCCTAAAATACATGTTTATATGATCCAGTGGATTCTAATGGGTTCTAATGAGTTCTAAATGTTGTTAATGATGAGAATAATCAGTAGAAGTGATTAGAATTCAAGAATTTCGGTTTTTGGACCAAAATGTCAAAAACGGGAATTGTTGGAAAATGTTTGAATTATATGATTTCCATGGGTTAAAACTAGATGTAAATAAATGGTTTTTGACCTGAAACAATCCTCTATCGATTAAGTCATGTATTAAGGACTTAATAGCTGATAATGGGATTTTTAAGCACAAAATCGGACTTCACTGCCTGGAACTGCGACAGGCGCGACGCGGCCCTTGCATTGGGCGCGGCGCGGGATCGGGCAGAAGCTCTAAAACCCCCTGTTAAAATTTGGTGCATTTTCCAAATTTGATTTTGATGCTAGGCTTATCCGATTGACCTGAAATTTTAAACATAGGTCTAATATGTTTGTGAAACTTCATGGAAAATTATCGGAATACGTATACGACCTACCGAAAGTACTGTAGTAGAATACGCGTATTTCGGGAAGTGTATTAAATTTTTATACCAATGGTTAATGCTTGAAATTGGTCTTATATTAGACTCTTGTGCATTAGAACCAACTGAAATGGTATATTAACCTATAGTCATTTTTAAAATAAATGGAACTATAGGTATGGGACAAAATGGTTGTGGTGCACGCAAAGGCAAGAAACAACCGGGATTTAAATACAGCTAGCATCCAGGTGAGTAATCTCACTAATACCATATGTGATATATGATGATTGAGTTGTTACAGGTTGAAACTGATTGTGGGACGAAATTGATGGTTCAAAGATATATTTGAAGGGACAAGACCAGATAAGCCGTGAGTCTATAATAGACAAGAACGGAGCTGTGAGTCAAACCTATATAGACAAGACCGGATAAGCCGTGAGTCATTGCGATGACAAGAACGGAGCCGTGAGTCTAGGCAACAGCGGGCTAACCCGTGAGCCAAGGCAACAGCGGGCTAACCCGTGAGCCATAACTAATTCTGGATTTTATATCCAATGGGTGCGGCCTTAGGGCTATGTCTCCGATGCGGCCTTCGGGCTATGACTCCGGTGCGGCCTTAGGGCTATGTCTCCGATGCGGCCTTCGGGCTATGACTCCGGTGCGGCCTTCGGGCTATGTCTCCGATGCGGCCTTCGGGCTATGATATTTGGTGCGGCCTTTTTGGCTATGATTTTTGGTTACAGGTACATGGTGCGGCCTGTTGGCTATGATATCGGGTTATTTAACCCAGCTGGTGCGGCCTACTGGCTATGATTTATATATTGACAATGTTTTGGTACAGTTTATATAGCTATGACACAGGGTGCGGCTTAAATAGCCATGAAATACTGTGCGGTCCATTGTGACTAAGAAACATGGGACAGAAAGGGTTAGATATGATTATTGTGCAAATAACTGACGTGACTTGATAATTTCAGGTTATCATGAATCAGCCTGTAAGGCTACAAACTAGGATGTGAAATCCTAAGAAATATATGGTCAGCCAGTAAGGCTAGGAGTTTGGATCCGATATCCAAATAAATATATGAATGTATTTTTATACGTGTTATTTGCAGATACGATTACTCACTGAGCTTTATAGCTCACGATATTTGTTACTGTCCCTGCAGGTTAGCATGATACTGATAGTGGACAAGATAGAGTCCGTGACTTTGAAGTGGGACTCATAGATGCTGTCAGTAGCAGCCCGGCTTTAAAGGAGACATGGTATTTTATACTCTCCTTGATACACTTGTACCCGTTTTTATTAAACTATACCCCTTTGTTATGGTTTTATGTATTGAAACCTTTGTTTAAAATGAAAAATTTTTCAGGGGTGTTTTTGTTTTAAAAGTCGGGTGTTACAAGTTGGTATCAGAGCCGAGGTTTAAGTGAACTAGGTGTCTATAGAGTAGATTTCTGGACTTAAACCTGTAGACAGTAGACACGATGTATGGTTAGGTGTATATAAGTTGTTATTATACATATATAACCTAACTATTGCTGACTTCTAATGTATAAGAAGTATGAGCAGCGAATCGTATTTTGAGGAATTTAGGGCGTGCAGCTTTGAGAGGCGAACCAGCCCTTTCCCAAGGCTTCATCGAACGAGGGGCAAAGAGACAAGTAGCAGAAAATCCACATGACAAGCAACAGTAGTTGCTGTGGTCAGAGAAAGAAAAATCGGTTGCTCACCTTGGTTGATATTCAAGGTGAAAGAACAGTAGTTGAGACTACAAGAAAAGCAGAAAATATTGGTGGACTTCTCAGAAGAAGTTAACACGATTCAGGTCTAGCCTTGAAGGGAAGAGACCAAAACGAAAAGATGATGTGATGTAAGAAGTGCAGGAAAAGCACTTAGAACATTTCAGAGTTGAGACTCTACCGTTCTACATGCTGAAATTGCAGATGATAGGAGCAGATTGCTCGAGTTGTTGGATAGATCGGAATTGTGTCTAGCGCGAAGCTATAGAACACTTTCTCATGAAATACTCGCATGCTAAATGTGAAGTAACGGGTGATGAACCCAGGAAAGAACTAGGAGGAAAGAAAGAAGAAATGAATGGTCAAAAAGGACCCGTGGTACCATGAGCATTCCAGTAGATTGTGGAAGAAGCTCGTGAGGAGACTGATATGGTCTCAGATATCATTGTTTTGAATATAACTCGTGTATGTTATATTTGATCCAGGAAGCTATGCTTTGGATTGGTGACACTGATGTCTTATTTAAATATTTCATCAATGATTATGGATGAAAAGTTGGAAGTAGCTATAGCAGATAGCAAATATGTTCTAGATATGGAACACCTGGAAGGTAATTTGCCTAGGATTTACGGGACCATTTTTCCCTAAAAATCTGAAGCCGATAACTACCAGTGAATCTGAAGCAATTGTGCTTATGAATTGGTTAGCAATGAATTATGCTAACGTGAATTGCAGAAATAAGAACAGTATGGTTCTTAAAACAGAAGTGGAACAGATGAAAACCTACGGTAAATGACCGTTGTTGAGAATACCGGTTATTTTCCTTTTCTTAAACTCGGAAAAGAGTTAGTAAAGGAATGATGTTGTAGTTGGCATACGTGGTATGAGCCAAGTTAAATAAAGCAGTGATAGTAGTGTACTACTTTAATTAAATTCTCAGATGTTTCTTTTGTAAAGAACTTCCAGGATTTCTACCAGATTGGTGAGAAGAGCTTATGATTAAGCTGGTCTTGGGAGCCGTTACCGTTATTTAGGCTCTATATTGATTTGCCTTTGCAGAGATGGCAGAGTGGTAAAACAATTAGAAGAAATTGTTTTTGAATTGGGGTCTCATATGGACGAATGTGTCATCGTGTGGAGCCCTGTCTTGTTTGAAAAGAAGAAAGAGAAGTTAATATGTATGTACATTGACTACTGAGAATCTGATATTCTCGAAACCAGACTGAATATGAGGTACATTGTACCAGATATTGGAGTTACTTCACTGAGTTAAGTGATATGTAAAATTCTCCAAGTATAAAAATTTGGCTAAAAGAAGCTTTATATTCTTTAGGCATGTTAATAATGCCAAAGATGATAAAATAAATCCAGTGGAAATGATACTATGATAAAATGGGAACCGCCTTGGAATCTGACTGAAATTAGTAGTTTCCTGGGATTGGCGAGTTAATTTAGGAGAGTTGTAGAAAACTGCTCCTTGATTGTTGTTCAGTTGACTAAAGTTAACTAGGAAAAGTGAAAAGTTTGAGTGGTAGAAAGACCACAGATATCTTGTAAAGGTTTAGAACAAACCTTGTGTGAAACTCCGGTGTTAGCATTATTGCTAAGTGGAGAATATAAATTGTTTTATAGAAACACATCCAAAGTTAATTTTGGATACATGATATTGCAGTGGCAATTATGATTTTGGCATTTAAGCTTTGGAGACACTACTGATGTGGTGTAAAGCTTACTGTTTATACGGATCATAAAAGTTTGAAGTACTTAGTTGATCAAAAGAAGTTAAATATGAGATAGCAAAGATAGATGGGTTACTCAAGGATTTCGGTTATGAAATCTTGTACCATCTCGGAAAGGCGGATGTGATTATAGATGCCTTGAATTAGAAAGAGTATCTTTTGAAAGATACAACCACATGCGTGAGTGTGTTGAATTGATTACCTGAGTTGTTTCGGGTAGCACTAGAAGAAGTGTGCAGATTTGAAAACATGAAGAATGAATGATTAGCTATTGAAAGAAGCTAGTTAGAAACTCACAGCGATTGAAAACCCTCGGGGGTTGTGTATGTGAGTTTCAAAGCAAAACGAGATATGAAAAATTACCCTTAAAAAGATGTATAATTGGGTAGATATGCAAAATGTCCGGGGCAATACCAAACTGTGTAGGATGATGTAACCTACGCATTGGTGGCCGGGACTAAAGAAAGACATTGAAAGACATGTGAAAAGTGTTTGACTAGTGTGTAACTACAGTCAAATCATTAGAAACATACGGAAAAATTTGGCCGTTGTCGGTCCCAAAGAAGAAATGGGACGATATTGTTATAGACTTTATAAGAAAGTCTCCGCAAATACTATATGGGTATGACACCATATGAGTAATTGCAGATTGGTTGATGAAACCAGTGCACATTGTTACCAACCAGTGATAAATATCAAGATCGAAAAGTAGTGAAAAACTACATAGAAGGAGGAATTTGCCAACGTGCGTTACCGGTAGCGACTGTATCGAGTCGAGAAACTAGAATTATTTGTTCAAAAGTACTAGCAAGTACTGTACATGATTCGCAGATTGATAGACGAGACGAGATAATGATGCAAACTCCAGAAAATATGCATTGAACTTGCATAATAGACCCTGGTGAAAGATGAAAAGATCGCCTATCTTTGGTAGAAACCGTAGATATGATAGTTTAGTACCAGCATTTAGATGGCCTATATAATGTATAGTATAGAGTATAGTGTTGCACGCAGATTTACTAGACTGAAGTTGGGGAGAAGCCGTTGACTAGCACTTCAAAAAGAAGAAAATATTAGGCAAATACGAGAAAATTGGAAAATGACTAATAATTAGCAAAAGTGGTATGCGGATCAGTGAGTAAAACTGTTGAAACTCCAAGTAAAGGAAAATGGTGGAACTCAAAGTGACCTTCGGAAAAACTAGAGATTGATGTGGGACAAAAAGGAAAGTTGAGTCCTTGCTTATTGGACCTTTCCGTATATTCCAAAAGCAATAATTGCGGTGTGTTGATTGAAGTTTCTTGATGAACTTCAAGATAATTGTAATGTTTTCTATGGGTCTCATGGTTCTGAGAACATAGATTGATAAATTCTAACGAAACCCTCATGTTGGAATGAGGAAGATAAGTGATTAAGGTGCCCGGGACAACCGGAGGAGTGATATGCGAGTGGTGATATAACCACGAGATAAGAAGACTAGTATGGTTAAGTGCTTAGGCAATACCATAAAGGTTTCCATATGATATGGGAAACCGGAATTGTAACGAGAAAGAAATACCCTCGCTTGATAGTATGATTTCGGGGACGAAATCTTTTGAAGGAGGGGAGAATTTGTAACGCCAAGACATGTTTTATTATATAATTATAATAAAAGAGCAAAATGGTCATTTTACCTTGGAAGTGTAAATTGGTCTTTTGGACAGAAAAGTATTTGGTTTAAAATAATATTTTGAGTTTTGGACTTAAAATGTTATAAAAAAGGATTTTTGGTCATTTTACCACAAAAGGGTATTTTGGTCATTTGACCATGTGAAGGACCAAAAATGAAAAATATTGTTGGTTGTGGTAAATGTATAAAGAATGAAAGTTTTATGTCATAAAACTTGATTATTGTGGCCAAAGTTCAAAAGATGGAACTTCAGGGGCTAAATTGCAAAATCTGGAAGTATAAATAGTGCAAGAACTCTTCCACATGTGCAGAATTTTGGGAACTCACGGGAGATGGTTTTCCTTGGACGATTTCTGCAGAGATTGAAGAATTCTTGAAGGATTGAGCTTGTAATCCGATTCTAGCTTGGAATTGAAGATTTCTAAGCATATAAGGTTAGTTCTTGGAATTTCTAACCTAGGTTTGTGTGTTCTTCACTTGAGGAATATGATGACTGAAATTTCAGTCAAGAATTATGTGTTTAAGTGGCTTAATACTTTCAATAAGTTATGCTAAAAGAACTTAACTCAAGAATATGAAAGTATGTTGCTATTGTTGAAATTTGGAACTTTGCTCAAGAACCCTAAAATACATGTTTATATGATCCAGTGGATTCTAATGGGTTCTAATGAGTTCTAAATGTTGTTAATGATGAGAATAATCAGTAGAAGTGATTAGAATTCAAGAATTTCGGTTTTTGGACCAAAATGTCAAAAACGGGAATTGTTGGAAAATGTTTGAATTATATGATTTCCATGGGTTAAAACTAGATGTAAATAAATGGTTTTTGACCTGAAACAATCCTCTATCGATTAAGTCATGTATTAAGGACTTAATAGCTGATAATGGGATTTTTAAGCACAAAATCGGACTTCACTGCCTGGAACTGCGACAGGCGCGACGCGGCCCTTGCATTGGGCGCGGCGCGGGATCGGGCAGAAGCTCTAAAACCCCCTGTTAAAATTTGGTGCATTTTCCAAATTTGATTTTGATGCTAGGCTTATCCGATTGACCTGAAATTTTAAACATAGGTCTAATATGTTTGTGAAACTTCATGGAAAATTATCGGAATACGTATACGACCTACCGAAAGTACTGTAGTAGAATACGCGTATTTCGGGAAGTGTATTAAATTTTTATACCAATGGTTAATGCTTGAAAATGGTCTTATATTAGACTCTTGTGCATTAGAACCAACTGAAATGGTATATTAACCTATAGTCATTTTTAAAATAAATGGAATTATAGGTATGGGACAAAATGGTTGTGGTGCACGCAAAGGCAAGAAACAACCGGGATTTAAATACAGCTAGCATCCAGGTGAGTAATCTGACTAATACCATATGTGATATATGATGATTGAGTTGTTACAGGTTGAAACTGATTGTGGGACGAAATTGATGGTTCAAAGATATATTTGAAGGGACAAGACCAGATAAGCCGTGAGTCTATAATAGACAAGAACGGAGCTGTGAGTCAAACCTATATAGACAAGACCGGATAAGCCGTGAGTCATTGCGATGACAAGAACGGAGCCGTGAGTCTAGGCAACAGCGGGCTAACCCGTGAGCCAAGGCAACAGCGGGCTAACCCGTGAGCCATAACTAATTCTGGATTTTATATCCAATGGGTGCGGCCTTAGGGCTATGTCTCTGATGCGGCCTTCGGGCTATGACTCCGGTGCGGCCTTTGGGCTATGTCTCCGATGCGGCCTTCGGGCTATGACTCCGGTGCGGCCTTCGGGCTATGTCTCCGATGCGGCCTTCGGGCTATGATATTTGGTGCGGCCTTTTTGGCTATGATTTTTGGTTACAGGTACATGGTGCGGCCTGTTGGCTATGATATCGGGTTATTTAACCCAGCTGGTGCGGCCTACTGGCTATGATTTATATATTGACAATGTTTTGGTACAGTTTATATAGCTATGACACAGGGTGCGGCTTAAATAGCCATGAAATACTGTGCGGTCCATTGTGACTAAGAAACATGGGACAGAAAGGGTTAGATATGATTATTGTGCAAATAACTGACGTGACTTGATAATTTCAGGTTATCATGAATCAGCCTGTAAGGCTACAAACTAGGATGTGAAATCCTAAGAAATATATGGTCAGCCAGTAAGGCTAGGAGTTTGGATCCGATATCCAAATAAATATATGAATGTATTTTTATACGTGTTATTTGCAGATACGATTACTCACTGAGCTTTATAGCTCACGATATTTGTTACTGTCCCTGCAGGTTAGCATGATACTGATAGGGGACAAGATAGAGTCCGTGACTTTGAAGTGGGACTCATAGATGCTGTCAGTAGCAGCCCGGCTTTAAAGGAGACATGGTATTTTATACTCTCCTTGATACACTTGTACCCGTTTTTATTAAACTATACCCCTTTGTTATGGTTTTATGTATTGAAACCTTTGTTTAAAATGAAAAATTTTTCAGGGGTGTTTATGTTTTAAAAGTCGGGTGTTACAAGTTGGTATCAGAGCCGAGGTTTAAGTGAACTAGGTGTCTATAGAGTAGATTTCTGGACTTAAACCTGTAGACAGTAGACACGATGTATCGTTAGGTGTATATAAGTTGTTATTATACATATATAACCTAACTATTGCTGACTTCTAATGTATAAGAAGTATGAGCAGCGAATCGTATTTTGAGGAATTTAGGGCGTGCAGCTTTGAGAGGCGAACCAGCCCTTTCACATGGCTTCATCGAACGAGGGGCAAAGAGACAAGTAGCAGAAAATCCACATGACAAGCAACAGTAGTTGCTGTGGTCAGAGAAAGAAAAATCGGTTGCTCACCTTGGTTGATATTCAAGGTGAAAGAACAGTAGTTGAGACTACAAGAAAAGCAGAAAATATTGGTGGACTTCTCAGAAGAAGTTAACACGATTCAGGTCTAGCCTTGAAGGGAAGAGACCAAAACGAAAAGATGATGTGATCTAAGAAGTGCAGGAAAAGCACTTAGAACATTTCAGAGTTGAGACTCTACCGTTCTACATGCTGAAATTGCAGATGATAGGAGCAGATTGCTCGAGTTGTTGGATAGATCGGAATTGTGTCTAGCGCGAAGCTATAGAACACTTTCTCATGAAATACTCGCATGCTAAATGTGAAGTAACGGGTGATGAACCCAGGAAAGAACGAGGAGGAAAGAAAGAAGAAATGAATGGTCAAAAAGGACCCGTGGTACCATGAGCATTCCAGTAGATTGTGGAAGAAGCTCGTGAGGAGACTGATATGGTCTCAGATATCATTGTTTTGAATATAACTCGTGTATGTTATATTTGATCCAGGAAGCTATGCTTTGGATTGGTGACACTGATGTCTTATTTAAATATTTCATCAATGATTATGGATGAAAAGTTGGAAGTAGCTATAGCAGATAGCAAATATGTTCTAGATATGGAACACCTGGAAGGTAATTTGCCTAGGATTTACGGGACCATTTTTCCCTAAAAATCTGAAGCCGATAACTACCAGTGAATCTGAAGCAATTGTGATTATGAATTGGTTAGCAATGAATTATGCTAACGTGAATTGCAGAAATAAGAACAGTATGGTTCTTAAAACAGAAGTGGAACAGATGAAAACCTACGGTAAATGACCGTTGTTGAGAATACCGGTTATTTTCCTTTGCTTAAACTCGGAAAAGAGTTAGTAAAGGAATGATGTTGTAGTTGGCATACGTGGTATGAGCCAAGTTAAATAAAGCAGTGATAGTAGTGTACTACTTTAATTAAATTCTCGGATGTTTCTTTTGTAAAGAACTTCCAGGATTTCTACCAGATTGGTGAGAAGAGCTTATGATTAAGCTGGTCTTGGGAGCCGTTACCGTTATTTAGGCTCTATATTGATTTGCCTCTGCAGAGATGGCAGAGTGTTAAAACAATTAGAAGAAATTGTTTTTGAATTGGGGTCTCATATGGCCGAATGTGTCATCGTGTGGAGCCCTGTCTTGTTTGAAAAGAAGAAAGAGAAGTTAATGTGTATGTACATTGACTACTGAGAATCTGATATTCTCGAAACCAGACTGAATATGAGGTACATTGTACTAGATATTGGAGTTACTTCACTGAGTTAAGTGATATGTAAAATTCTCCAAGTATAAAAATTTGGCTAAAAGAAGCTTTATATTCTTTAGGCATGTTAATAATGCCAAAGATGATAAAATAAATCCAGTGGAAATGATACTATGATAAAATGGGAACCGCCTTGGAATCTGACTGAAATTAGTAGTTTCCTGGGATTGGCGAGTTAATTTAGGAGAGTTGTAGAAAACTGCTCCTTGATTGTTGTTCAGTTGACTAAAGTTAACTAGGAAAAGTGAAAAGTTTGAGTGGTAGAAAGACCACAGATATCTTGTAAAGGTTTAGAACAAACCTTGTGTGAAACTCCGGTGTTAGCATTATTGCTAAGTGGAGAATATAAATTGTTTTATAGAAACACATCCAAAGTTAATTTTGGGTACATGATATTGCAGTGGCAATTATGATTTTGGCATTTAAGCTTTGGAGACACTACTGATGTGGTGTAAAGCTTACTGTTTATACGGATCATAAAAGTTTGAAGTACTTAGTTGATCAAAAGAAGTTAAATATGAGATAGCAAAGATAGATGGGTTACTCAAGGATTTCGGTTATGAAATCTTGTACCATCTCGGAAAGGCGGATGTGATTATAGATGCCTTGAATTAGAAAGAGTATCTTTTGAAAGATACAACCACATGCGTGAGTGTGTTTGAATTGATTACCTGAGTTGTTTCG
This sequence comes from Cichorium intybus, assembly GCA_023525715.1. NCBI lineage: Eukaryota > Viridiplantae > Streptophyta > Magnoliopsida > Asterales > Asteraceae > Cichorium > Cichorium intybus. The sequence goes on along the minus strand of CM042011.1, from coordinate 120,276,321 downwards.
GGTAGCACTAGAAGAAGTGTGCAGATTTGAAAACATGAAGAATGAATGATTAGCTATTGAAAGAAGCTAGTTAGAAACTCACAGCGATTGAAAACCCTCGGGGGTTGTGTATGTGAGTTTCAAAGCAAAACGAGATATGAAAAATTACCCTTAAAAAGATGTATAATTGGGTAGATATGCAAAATGTCCGGGGCAATACCAAACTGTGTAGGATGATGTAACCTACGCATTGGTGGCCGGGACTAAAGAAAGACATTGAAAGACATGTGAAAAGTGTTTGACTAGTGTGTAACTACAGTCAAATCATTAGAAACATACGGAAAAATTTGGCCGTTGTCGGTCCCAAAGAAGAAATGGGACGATATTGTTATAGACTTTATAAGAAAGTCTCCGCAAATACTATATGGGTATGACACCATATGAGTAATTGCAGATTGGTTGATGAAACCAGTGCACATTGTTACCAACCAGTGATAAATATCAAGATCGAAAAGTAGTGAAAAACTACATAGAAGGAGGAATTTGCCAACGTGCGTTACCGGTAGCGACTGTATCGAGTCGAGAAACTAGAATTATTTGTTCAAAAGTACTAGCAAGTACTGTACATGATTCGCAGATTGATAGACGAGACGAGATAATGATGCAAACTCCAGAAAATATGCATTGAACTTGCATAATAGACCCTGGTGAAAGATGAAAAGATCGCCTATCTTTGGTAGAAACCGTAGATATGATAGTTTAGTACCAGCATTTAGATGGCCTATATAATGTATAGTATAGAGTATAGTGTTGCACGCAGACTTACTAGACTGAAGTTGGGGAGAAGCCGTTGACTAGCACTTCAAAAAGAAGAAAATATTAGGCAAATACGAGAAAATTGGAAAATGACTAATAATTAGCAAAAGTGGTATGCGGATCAGTGAGTAAAACTGTTGAAACTCCAAGTAAAGGAAAATGGTGGAACTCAAAGTGACCTTCGGAAAAACTAGAGATTGATGTGGGACAAAAAGGAAAGTTGAGTCCTTGCTTATTGGACCTTTCCGTATATTCCAAAAGCAATAATTGCGGTGTGTTGATTGAAGTTTCTTGATGAACTTCAAGATAATTGTAATGTTTTCTATGGGTCTCATGGTTCTGAGAACATAGATTGATAAATTCTAACGAAACCCTCATGTTGGAATGAGGAAGATAAGTGATTAAGGTGCCCGGGACAACCGGAGGAGTGATATGCGAGTGGTGATATAACCACGAGATAAGAAGACTAGTATGGTTAAGTGCTTAGGCAATACCATAAAGGTTTCCATATGATATGGGAAACCGGAATTGTAACGAGAAAGAAATACCCTCGCTTGATAGTATGATTTCGGGGACGAAATCTTTTGAAGGAGGGGAGAATTTGTAACGCCAAGACATGTTTTATTATATAATTATAATAAAAGGGCAAAATGGTCATTTTACCTTGGAAGGGTAAATTGGTCTTTTGGACAGAAAAGTATTTGGTTTGAAATAATATTTTGAGTTTTGGACTTAAAATGTTATAAAAACGGATTTTTGGTCATTTTACCACAAAAGGGTATTTTGGTCATTTGACCATGTGAAGGACCAAAAATGAAAAATATTGTTGGTTGTGGTAAATGTATAAAGAATGAAAGTTTTATGTCATAAAACTTGATTATTGTGGCCAAAGTTCAAAAGATGGAACTTCAGGGGCTAAATTGCAAAATCTGGAAGTATAAATAGTGCAAGAACTCTTCCACATGTGCAGAATTTTGGGAACTCACGGGAGATGGTTTTCCTTGGACGATTTCTGCAGAGATTGAAGAATTCTTGAAGGATTGAGCTTGTAATCCGATTCTAGCTTGGAATTGAAGATTTCTAAGCATATAAGGTTAGTTCTTGGAATTTCTAACCTAGGTTTGTGTGTTCTTCACTTGAGGAATATGATGACTGAAATTTCAGTCAAGAATTATGTGTTTAAGTGGCTTAATACTTTCAATAAGTTATGCTAAAAGAACTTAACTCAAGAATATGAAAGTATGTTGCTATTGTTGAAATTTGGAACTTTGCTCAAGAACCCTAAAATACATGTTTATATGATCCAGTGGATTCTAATGGGTTCTAATGAGTTCTAAATGTTGTTAATGATGAGAATAATCAGTAGAAGTGATTAGAATTCAAGAATTTCGGTTTTTGGACCAAAATGTCAAAAACGGGAATTGTTGGAAAATGTTTGAATTATATGATTTCCATGGGTTAAAACTAGATGTAAATAAATGGTTTTTGACCTGAAACAATCCTCTATCGATTAAGTCATGTATTAAGGACTTAATAGCTGATAATGGGATTTTTAAGCACAAAATCGGACTTCACTGCCTGGAACTGCGACAGGCGCGACGCGGCCCTTGCATTGGGCGCGGCGCGGGATCGGGCAGAAGCTCTAAAACCCCCTGTTAAAATTTGGTGCATTTTCCAAATTTGATTTTGATGCTAGGCTTATCCGATTGACCTGAAATTTTAAACATAGGTCTAATATGTTTGTGAAACTTCATGGAAAATTATCGGAATACGTATACGACCTACCAAAAGTACTGTAGTAGAATACACGTATTTCGGGAAGTGTATTAAATTTTTATACCAATGGTTAATGCTTGAAATTGGTCTTATATTAGACTCTTGTGCATTAGAACCAACTGAAATGGTATATTAACCTATAGTCATTTTTAAAATAAATGGAATTATAGGTATGGGACAAAATGGTTGTGGTGCACGCAAAGGCAAGAAACAACCGGGATTTAAATACAGCTAGCATCCAGGTGAGTAATCTCACTAATACCATATGTGATATATGATGATTGAGTTGTTACAGGTTGAAACTGATTGTGGGACGAAATTGATGGTTCAAAGATATATTTGAAGGGACAAGACCAGATAAGCCGTGAGTCTATAATAGACAAGAACGGAGCTGTGAGTCAAACCTATATAGACAAGACCGGATAAGCCGTGAGTCATTGCGATGACAAGAACGGAGCCGTGAGTCTAGGCAACAGCGGGCTAACCCGTGAGCCAAGGCAACAGCGGGCTAACCCGTGAGCCATAACTAATTCTGGATTTTATATCCAATGGGTGCGGCCTTAGGGCTATGTCTCCGATGCGGCCTTCGGGCTATGACTCCGGTGCGGCCTTAGGGCTATGTCTCCGATGCGGCCTTCGGGCTATGACTCCGGTGCGGCCTTCGGGCTATGTCTCCGATGCGGCCTTCGGGCTATGATATTTGGTGCAGCCTTTTTGGCTATGATTTTTGGTTACAGGTACATGGTGCGGCCTGTTGGCTATGATATCGGGTTATTTAACCCAGCTGGTGCGGCCTACTGGCTATGATTTATATATTGACAATGTTTTGGTACAGTTTATATAGCTATGACACAGGGTGCGGCTTAAATAGCCATGAAATACTGTGCGGTCCATTGTGACTAAGAAACATGGGACAGAAAGGGTTAGATATGATTATTGTGCAAATAACTGACGTGACTTGATAATTTCAGGTTATCATGAATCAGCCTGTAAGGCTACAAACTAGGATGTGAAATCCTAAGAAATATATGGTCAGCCAGTAAGGCTAGGAGTTTGGATCCGATATCCAAATAAATATATGAATGTATTTTTATACGTGTTATTTGCAGATACGATTACTCACTGAGCTTTATAGCTCACGATATTTGTTACTGTCCCTGCAGGTTAGCATGATACTGATAGGGGACAAGATAGAATCCGTGACTTTGAAGTGGGACTCATAGATGCTGTCAGTAGCAGCCCGACTTTAAAGGAGACATGGTATTTTATACTCTCCTTGATACACTTGTACCCGTTTTTATTAAACTATACCCATTTGTTATGGTTTTATGTATTGAAACCTTTGTTTAAAATGAAAAATTTTTCAGGGGTGTTTTTGTTTTAAAAGCCGGGTGTTACACGTCAGGCCTTGTACATAACATGGCATACATGATCGATCCCATTGCTGAAGCATATGGGATTCGACTCATTCTCTCTCGTTCATCACTAGAACTAGGACATTGGTCTCTACTCAATGTCATACCACGTTGCATAGGCACGAATCGTTTCTTGGAATCCTGCATCTTGAACCTTTTCAAGATTTTGTCTATGTATGTACTCTGGCTTAAACCAATAAGTCGCCTAGATCTATCTCTATAGATCTTTATACCAAGTATGTATGCCGCTTCTCCCAAGTCTTTCATAGCGAAACAATCCCCAAGCCAAGTTTTAACACTTTGCAACATTGGGACATTGTTTCCTATGAGTAGTATGTCATCAACATACAGCACAAGGAAGACAACAGCACTCCCACTAGCTCTGACATATACACATGGCTCATCTTCACTTCTCGAAAATCCAAACTCTTTGATCTTCTCATCGAAGCAGAGATTCCAGCTGCGAGATGCTTGTTTGAGTCCATAAATCGACTTCACAAGTTTACACACTCTATTGGGATATTTGGACTGTACAAAACCCTCTGGTTGTGTCATATACACATCTTCTGAAAGTTTTCCGTTAAGGAAAGCGGTTTTTACATGCATTTGCCATATTTCGTAATCATAAAAGGCTGCGATGGCAAACAATATCCTGATAGATTTAATCATTGCCACTGGTGAAAAAGTTTCCTCATAATCAATCCCTTGGGTTTGAGTATAACCCTTTGCCACCAGTCTGGCTTTATATGTGTGTACTTTTCCATCCATGTCTGTCTTCTTCTTGAAGACCCATTTACACCCAACTGTTTTAAGGCCAGGTGTTTGATCAACCAAGTTCCAAACTTGGTTATCATCCATGGATTTCATCTCGCTCTCCATAGCCTCCTTCCATTTGGCAGCATCTGGGCCTGCCATTGCTTACTGATAGCTGGTAGGTTCATCGTCACCTACCATTGACTCATCACCTTCAGTAATATGTAAACCATAAAATTCAGGTGCATGACGTACTCTATCAGATCTCCGGACAGGAGGTGGAGGTATGTCAGATTCCCCAGCTGTACTTGGCTGAGGCTCAACAGGTTTTTCAACCTCTGATTGAGAGCTAGTGCCAACAACAGGTCCTTTATTGGTTGGTTCTTGAATTTCCTCAAGATCAATTTGGCTCCCACTGGCCTCTTGGTGTATCAGCTCCCTCTCTCGGAAGACTGCCCTTCGTGCAACAATCACCTTGTTTTCAGAAGGTTTGTAAAACAAATACCCAAAAGAACTAGCAGGATAACCAATAAAGTAACACCTCTCTGATCTGGGTTCTAGTTTGTCGATGGCTTCACGACGGACGTAAGCCTCACAACCCCAGACTTTCAAATGCGCCAATGAGGGTTTAGTCCCATTCCATATTTCAGAGGGTGTCTTGCTAACTTTCTTAGTTGGTACAAGGTTCAGGACTTTTGCTGCAGTCTCCAAGGCATAGCCCCAGAAACTGATTGGAAGCGTAGCACGACTCATCATGGACCGAACCATATCAAGTAATGTTCGGTTCCTCCTCTCAGCTACACCATTATGTTGTGGTGTTCCGGGAGGAGTCAGCTGTGAAACAATTCCACAGTTCCCCAGATGATCGTAGAATTCTTGACTAAGATATTCTCCACCCCTGTCGGATCGGAGGATCTTAATCCTTTTGCCCCGTTGATTCTCTACTTCGTTCTGAAACCTTTTAAACACCTCGAAGGTTTCAGACTTATGTTTAATCAAATAAACATACCCATATCTACTGAAGTCATCAGTGAATGTGACGAAGTACCTTTCTCCATGTCTTGTGGCTGATCTGAACGGTCCACAAACATCAGTATGTATGAGGTCCAACAGATCCTTGCCTCTTTCAAAGTTCCCTGTGAATGGCGCTTTTGTCATCTTGCCTAATAAACAAGACTCACATACATCATCAGACTTGAGGTCGAATGATTCCAAAATCCCATCCGTTTGGAGTTTGGCGATGCGTTTCTTGTTTATATGGCCAAGTCGACAATGCCATAGACATGATTTATCCAATACACTTTTGGATGTATCTGAATCAACATTTAAGATTAAGCTATTATTTCTTCTAATGCTCACGATAGTTTCATAAATACCATTTGTAGGACATGCTTTAAAGTAAAGACAATCATTTTTGAAAACCAAAATATTTCCATTATCAAAACCAAAATCAAAACCGTCTCGATACAAAGCACTAAAAGAAATAATGTTTCTAGCCATTTCTGGCGAACAGCAACAATCTAATAAATTAATAGAAAATCCAGTAGAAAGCACGAGCTCGTAATCCCCAATCCTCTTGACAGCAGCCGTATGTCTGTTGCCCATGATCAGGTCAAGCTCCCCGTGCCTTAACTTCTTACTTCTTCTTAGTCCCTGCACATCAGAGCAAATGTGAGTACCACATCCTGTGTCTAGGACCCATGAATTAGTAGTAGAAGTATTATGGAGTTCTATCATGTATATACCTGAGGTACCAGACACTTTGGGCTTGATCTTCTTGATCTCCTCCAGGTATTTAGGACATGTTCGCTTCCAGTGTCCCTTTTCTCCGCAGTGGAAACAAATGGCCTCATCAGGGTTTGGTGACGGCACTATCATTGAACCAGCCTTGCCCTTGTTGCTAGGGTTGGAGTTGGGGTTACCAACTTGACCCTTCCCTTTGCCTTTAGGCTTATTGGCTTTCCTTTTCTTGATTGCCCCTTCCCTGATTGCCAATACCAGAGCCGTGGAGCTGGAGTTCTTAGATTTAGACATATTTGCCTCGGCAGTTTTTAGCATGCCGTGTAACTCCATTATGGTCTTTTCCAATCCATTCATATTAAAATTCAGTGTGAACTGACTGAATGTACTGCTCAGCGAGTGTAGGATGATATCCGTAACCAATTGCTGAGCGATCGGAAATCCAAGTCGCTCCAATCTGTCAACGTACGCTTTCATCTTAAGCACGTGTGCACTGACAGCGGTTCCCTCCTGCTGCTTGCAATCTAGTAGGGAGATCATAGTGTCATATCGTTCCTGTCTAGCCTGCTCTTGGAACATTTCCTTGAGCTGGTCGGCCATGTCGAACGCCCCAGCAGTCTCGAAACTCTTTTGGAGTTCCGGAACCATGGTCGCCAACATGAGACAAGCAACCTCATCCGACTGATCTTTATGCTTTTGCCAAGCATCCCTAACAGCTCTAGTTGCATCATCAGCTGGAGCCTCAGGAAGAGCTGTGTCCAGGACCCATTCTTTCTTATCATACCGGAGGGCGATCCGAAGGGAACGCATCCAGTCCAAGTAGTTTGATCCAGTCATCTTATCCTTAGAGAGGAGTTGCATTAGTGAGATATTTGTAGCCGAATTCGCATTTCCATTTGTGTTTGGAGCCATCTATATGAAAAGTAGATTTAATTAGTTTGATTAATCCTTAACAAATTAATTACCCAAAACAATAAATTTACTTAAGGCTAGAATCCATATTTCACTTCTGGTGGTGAAGAGGTATGCCGTAGTCACCCCCAAAAGTTATTTAGGTAGGCAATACTATTTGCCAACTTCAATCTCTATGAAGCTTCTAGATCTTTTGGGATTCATTGAATCTGATCAATGGCATGTTTAATCCCATCATGCTCATCCTCTCTCTCGTGACGGGTATGCCGCGGATCACGAGTTTGGATGGTAAATCGACCACGAAGGACCCACGTGACACTCGGCCCATGATTCATGAGTTATCGCGAGTATCACATCATTTTGGCCGAGTCCAATCCGACGCGTTGGCTATGACACTTCCCACGCCGGAAGGGCCCGGTTAAATGTGTGGTTCTTTGTGGGTAGCATGAGATTTACATTTTCATAAAACGGGATTTTGTTTCGTTTTTGTTAAAACATTTTAACCTTTTAATTGGCATAAGGGTCAATTTAAACTTTTAAAACCGGTTTGAAATTGCCAATTTGACTTTTGAAAAAATCTATTAACTTTTAACAAATTTTTTTCTTACTTGTGTATTTTCAGTAATACTTTTATCTTGAAACACTGTTCTATCAAACCCTTTCGGTAACTCCACTCAATAAAATGTGACAGGCGGTGAGGGTGGTAAGCAATGAATGCTATTTAAAAACCGACCTCATTAGGAATCAAAGAGACCTCCTTCAACCTTCTACACATTTAGAGTAGGTGAGCCTAGTCACGGTCTGACCAATGTTTTATTTTAAGTTATACATATAGATACAATTCTAATATATATATCATTTAAAATTTTAAGTATTCTTTGAAAATTATGTTTAACTATTAATTCTATTAAACACGCAAGGATGCAGTGTTAATAATTAATTTAAACAATCATCTATTAAATTTTGAAGCATTTTAAACTTTGTGTTTAGCTATTAATCCTATTGAGCATGCAAGTATTCTATGTCAATGATTAATCTAAACAATCATACAATACTAAAATCACCATTTTATAACAAGAAATCTGATTTCAGAAAAATAAAACATCACGACCGCCGCGACGCGTAACACGAGAAAACGCGACGCGGTAATCAAAAGAAACCGATCATGACAAGAACAACGCGGCGCGGAACACTAGGAAGTTCGACGCGGCAAAACCCTAATGATCGTAACTTTTTAAAAACCCGCGACGCGATATTTCTAGTACCGCGGTGCGGACGTCGATCAGATTCGATAAATCAGAAAAAAAAACGATTTTTAACAATTTTAATCGAATCAAAACAGTACAAAATCATGATAAAGTGGCTCTGATACCACTGTTGGAATACGATAACATAAAACAAACGCAGCGGAAACAGAAATCTAAATCGCATTCAACCAGAATCACAGAATCATGCACACTTTTGTAACTATAAAATCAAGAGGGTTCAAGACATACCTTTTTAAATCTCAGATCTGATTTTGTTAGGATGACGAGAGCCCAAAGTAGAACTCCTCTAATGTAATCGCACCCAAGACAACGATCCAGCACCCGTTGATGTAGTATATTCCTTTTCTTGAAGTTTTAGCACGTAATACCTAGGGTTTTGAAAGAAATCGGCCGTATACCGAGGGGTGGGAGGAGGGTGACGAAAATTAGGGTTTTGGCAGCCCTTACAACTCAGATCTAGGGTTGTATTTATAGTGCTCCTCATCCTTATCCCCTCCTTTGTGGATATTTCACTTTTGGTCCTTTATCCTTATTAAGTTTCTAATTAATATACCTTTACTTTGGTATATTAATAAACTTAACCATTAAGTTTCTAATTAATATACCTTTACTTTGATATATTAATAAACTTAATCCCTCAAGTTTATTTTCGATCTCTTTTAGCTAAATCGTCTCTTGCGTGTAACCCAAAAGGACCCTACTATTTATAATAATATTACCAACTTGTTATAACAATGGGCATATAACCAACACAAAGAACTAGGTGAAATGGCGTTGCTGGAGGTCCGCCGGAGTATGTAGACCGACTCGCCTCCCGAACTCCCGGAGGTTGCACTCCCTCGGTGCACCTCCCAAACAAAACCGGATGATCCTAGAACGTGGGTCACGCCCGAGGTGCGAAGTAGATGGTGGATAGAAACTCCAATAGCAGCTCGGTGTAGACGACGTCCTCCTCGGTGGCCATAATACTGTCCCAGCCCCGGCATGTGAATGACGCCTCCTCATGAGTCCAGGTGCGATGTAGAAATGGCTCGATCGTACCCCAGAGTCCGGCGTCCCTCAAGATATCCCTGTCGATGACTATCGCCTCGAGAACCCGGCGACCAGTCAGTGCGTCTCTCCGCGAAATATACTCCGCTGAGCTGACCAGTCCCTCTGGGAACTGGAGGAAAGCGTGATCTAATCAAAGCATCATCTGCACAAAAAAAACACATAGCCACAAAAGAAAAACTTTTGCAAAATTAGTCCTTTCTTCCCTATCGCACGCGGCGCGGCCTAAGAGCGAGGCGCGTCGCGGCGAGCGGCTGTTTGCAAAACCCCGAATCAAACTCACAATTTAACATGCTAAAACTAGATCCAATCATACCACAAGGTAGCCTAAGTGCCGACTAACTCATCTAGGGTCTCCATTTGGCAAAACAAACACACTATGAGTTAGCATTGGCGATTCTAAGTTTTGAACTATTTTGGAGAAATCACTAAAATTAACCACCTAATCGCTAGTTTTAACAACCAATAGGTAGTTAGAATAGCGTACCTTGATATTAGAAACAAAATGAGCAAGAAAAAACGCGAGAGAAATTCGTGATCAGAGCTCCGATTCGTGTGATGTGTGTGTGAGTCGCGACTTACCTTAATATAGGGAGAAAAACCGACTGATCATTTCCCGCGTCACGCATTTACGCTTTGCGTGTCGCGTGTGCCACCAAATCAATTCCTGCGCATCGGGTTGGTTTACGACCCCGCGTCGCGTAATTCAAAAACCCACGGCGCGGTCTTCAAAATTTTATAAACTTCTCTCACGACCCCACACTTGTTTTAGACAACTAATACCTGCAAAAGATCGATGTATTTTCCTAATTAAATTATAAGGAATATAAACCCGAACCTATGACACGATGGGTTGCCTCCCAACAAGCGCTAAGTTTAACGTCTTCAGCCAGACGTGCTATTCCTATGCCGAATCTTCTTCTTCTTTTTGAACCCTTGATGACATCTGCTTGAATCCTAGCACGAAGTTGTTGGCCATCATTGACATGAGAGATGTAAGTTGAGTCATTCGATCACTCACACCGCTAATCCATTGTTGCTGCGATTCCAGGAGCTTAAAAACTTTTGCTTCTCGTTCTCTTGATTCCTTCTCATACTGCTGGTGTCTTGCCTCCATCATTTCTATCATGTCCAGCAGCTGCTCCTTATCTATAGTGGACAACGGGTGGTTCTTAATGTCCTCTAAAACTTCTTCTTTTCCTCCTTCTCCCGTACGTGTCCAAATTTTTTCCTTACTCTTGATCCCAGGCTCCATTAATATCCTTCTGTCCACTTGCTTGCCATTCCCTTCTGAAGGTAATGATACAGGATTTCCAAACATGTTCAGTCTTCTTTTCCTTGTCCCAAAGAAGATGTCCATGTCCCCTGTCTTGCAATCAATCACAGCACCAGCAGTAGCCAAGAATGGGCGTCCTAAAATAAGTGCAGGTGCGTCGTCCAAGCTTTCATATTCCATTACTAATAAGTCTACAGGATAAAAGAAGTCCCCAACCTTGACTATGACATTTGTCAGTTTTCCCCGAGATACCTTCGTTGATTGGTCAGCCAGCTGCAATACAACTTCTGCTGGCTCTATTTCTTCATTTTTGTACTTATCGTACAGGTATCCTGGAAGTATATTGACACTTGCTCCCAAAACCAGATCTCCTACAGTAGTAGTGATCAATGGTGATCCAGGATCCTTTTCCTTTTTGGGCAGTGTTCCCAATAACGCCTCACTTGCTTTCACAGTCAACCTCACAGTATCTGGTGTGGGCACTTTACTCTTCCCATTTCTTTCACACATTTCCTGAAGAATTCTGGTATCCTCAGGGGCATCCTTAAGCTCATCCCACAGAGGTCGGTTCATCAAGGGCCCTATTGGTTTGGGTGCTTCCTGCTTCTTTTTCCCTTTCCTATCCTTTTTTCTCTGTTTGATTCCTGCTACCGTCGATTGTTCCTCTTCCTGGACCATTTTGTCTATTTCTGGTTGAGTTTCCTTCTCAACAGGAATTCTTTCTTCCTTACCTTCCTCACTTCCTAGAACTTCCTCTTCTTTCTCCAGTTTCACTTCACTTCCTACTTCAAACAAATCTTCCAAAGTGACTTTTCGCCATCCAGATTCGACAGTGTTAACTTGCTCCTTTCCTGGTTGTTGATTATGGGTTGGATTGACCTCTGTAGCGCTTGGTAATTTTCCACTGTCCCTCTTTTGTCGATCCTCAGTCATTTGTCCAATTTGTTGTTCCATGTTTGCAATGGCTTTTGCATTTTCTTGAGACTGTTGCTGCGTAGCAGTGACCATCTCGTACATCTTAGCAATCATTTCTTCTTGAGTCCCTGGGACGTTGTTGGTAACATTATTGGGACCCCTGTTGTTGTTATTGCTACTATTTCCATTTGTATTTCCATTGTTGTTGTTGTTATTTGCAGGCTGATATGTTCTAGGCTGATTGGTCGATTGACTTTGGTAATTGTTCTGCCTAAAATTCTGCTGCTGTGCTTGATTATATGGCCTGTAGGGTCATCCATTATTATGTTGGCCTTGACCCTGGCCATAAACTTGATTCACCTCTTGAGTTTTAGGTCCTCCTTGACCTCCTTGTGATGGATTCTGCGGTCCATTCTGCAGCGTTGACATGAGCCTGTCAAACTTCTTATTCAGTTCACTAATTTCCTTCTTTACTTCCTTCTTCCAGTCAGCATCAGCTCCCACTGCTGCTATCGTACCTGCAGTCTTCCTGGTAGAAAAATTTGCCTTGGAACCATTGCTTAATTGTTCCAAGAACTGCCAAGCTTTCTCTGGGTCCTGCCACATAAATGTCCCACTTGATGAGGCATTTATCATGGCCTGATGCGTCTCACTGACTCCTTCGAAGAATAACTTAACTAACTGCCACCTAGGAACTTCGTGATGCGGGCAGGATCGTAACAACTCCTTCAACCTATCAAAAGCTTCGTGGAAAGCTTCTCCTAGTTTTTGCTGGAAGTCCTGAATAACCCTTCTAATTTCAGTTGTCTTACTTGCTGGATAAAATTCCTGTAGGAACTTTGCCTTAAGCTGATCCCATGTGGTAATGCTGTTCGATGGTAAAGATGTAAACCAGTATTTGGCCTTATCTTTGAGGGTGAATGGGAATAGTCTAAGCCTGAAGATGTTCCTATTGGTGTTCCTAGGGTTATTAGCATTGGCAATCGCTAAAAATTCATATAGATGATTATATGGATCGTCTTGCTTATACCCTCTAAACTCTGGCAATATTCCTAACAACTGAGGTCTTATTTCTACTTGAGAATCAATGTTATCAGGAATATAAATTGGCGATGAATCATCATATTCCCGTGGTTGGAAATGTGAAGCAACCGATTGCCTTCTCGGTTGTACGAAATGTAAAGGTTGAGCAGGATTACCGTAAAGATGATCGTTATATTCCTGCTGACCTGGTGGTTGTTGATACTGTGGTGCTCTTCTGGGAGGTCCCCAACCTCGGTTCCACTGTTACTGTGGTGCTGGTGGCAACCATCCCTCGTCTTCCTCGTCATATCTCTCCTCTGTCTCTGGATAATGGTATTGTAGCTGAGGAGGTTGTTGATATTGTATAGGTTGTGTAGGTTGGAATGTGGGTTGAGGTTTAAAAAGAACTGGTTGTGGTTGAGAAAATGGTTGAGAGGTTGGTGTCTGCTGTCTTGAAACTGGGTGCCATCACGGGTCGGCTCTCCCCAAGACATTGATGGTACAGATGGAGGAGTGCATGATGGTATGGGTGCAGGGGCTGAAACTACACCACCAGAAGCACTCGTGCTCCCGAACTGAAACTCTGACAGTGGGGGAATAGAAAACATCCTCGTTGCCTCACCTGATGGTTCCTGGGCAACACTTACTGGACTACTACTAACCTGACTAAAACTCATGATATTTGAATGCCTACGAGCACGGATTTTGCGCGCAGTACGCTCAATATCAGGATCAAAATGCAATGGGGATAATTGCTCACCCCTGCGGGTACGCATGCACTAGTGCAACACGCCCACAAACAAAAATCAAAAACCAAAACTAACCAAATGAAATTTTCAAAAACAAGAAACAAGTTCCTACTAATCACCTAATCTAAGCTCACAGCTCCTCGGCAACGGTGCCAAAATTTGACACGCCTAGGTCGTCGTGCGGTCAAAAATAAAGAAAACCTAACACACACACTAGTACAGTGGTAGTCAGGGTCGATCCGCAGGAGCTTCGTGGTTAGACCAGATGACAGATTACCAACTAGTAGTGTCACGCTACAGTCGGAGGAACCTGATTTCTAAGTTCTCAACTACCCAAAAACAATAGTCAAACAAAGTCAAGCTAAGCATAAGCTAACTCAACTCAAAATAACCTAGTCACTTTCTAAAATCAGAAGTGCATCTCTGAATCAGAAGCAAACAAAGGCATCCAAACCAAACAAAGCATAACCTAACTAATAACTAGGGTTCTGACTGAACAGCTACTAGCTAAAGTTCAATGCCTAAAGCTAACCTAATTGACTACTGATTTCAGCAAAGGAAAGCAGCACCAAACAAGGTCACAATACATCCAAACACAACTCAAACAATCAGAAACCAAAACAAGCATAAAAACACCGAAAAACCAATATTGCTTATAACCAAATGCTTCTCATTACTCAAACTCAATTACAAACATCCAAACATCCAAATGTTGCTAAACAGAAACTAAAGCTCAATATCAGTGGGTGTCACTCCCAAAGATACTAGCCAATGCTTAATACTATCTAACTAATTGAAAATAAAATCCAAAACATAAAAATACTAATTGAGAAGTTGCTGAAACGAAATCTTGGAGTCAAAGAGCTTCAAGGTCAATTTTACACCCGGTCTTTGCTAGGGTTTTCGGCTGGGAATGCCTCTATTTATAGTTGCAAATTTCCAGCAGCCGCGCCGCGCAAATGAAGAATCCGCGGCGCGCGTACTTATCTTTCCCCGTTTTTTCGTCATTTGAATGTGTTACACCACCTTAAGCCCGTGTCGCGTATTTGAGAAACCCGCGGTGCGCGTACGTATTTTCTTGATTGTTCATTCTTTCCCAAACTTCTTCCTTTTGCATGCTTTTAGTCCCTGTTTCCATTCTTTTCCTCCAAACAAGTCCTGGCACGAAAAGTGAGAATACCCAGACATATCTGATATAATTTCATCAAGAACAGGGCTCAACAACGCCTAAAATACTTGATATCACTAGGCGTTGTCAGTTGGACTAATGCATTGTCCCATAACTGTTGTATGATAGGCTAGGCCATAACCAGGAACCCATAGCTGTTGTATGATGGGTAGAACCGCCCGTGTCCATAGCTGTTGTATGATGGACGCCCGTAGCTGTTGTATGGCGGGTAGGGTCGGGTCGTTCTCGAGGACGGGTTGTTTAATGTGTGGGCATGTATGTTAATTTGAGGACTCAGTAAGCTTTAAGCTTACCCGTTGATTTTATAACATTTTAGGTATTTCAAATGACAAAGGGAAGGGCAAGGCTTGACGGCAGCGCATCGCATACAAGAGACTTATTTTAATGAACTATGTTATGATTTTCAAATGTTTCCGCTGTTGGTTTAATAAATATATCGAACAATTTTACTTTTGGAATAATCACTTTGTTGGAACCTTAGTAATAAATGAATTTTTTTTTAAATTTTGAAATTGGGGCGTTACACTATGTGGCAAACATTGAAGTGGAAAACAAATGGAAGGTGGAAATTCAGAAGGAGCTTAGTGCTGTGACTAAAAAGTTCAATCAAATGCTCGTAAGGTTTCAAAAAGAGAAGGGAGCATATGTATTGCATGGGCAAGTTATATGTAATACATGTGGGGAAATACTACACAATCATAGTGAGTGCTCGATGCCTCATGCGGAGATCAGTCAAGTGCATGGATATGGTCAATTCCATAACACGCCATGACCATTCAGAAACAAACAGCAGCGAGAAGTAAGGCAACCACCAGTAAGGCAGCAGCAGATGCAACCTACACCTCCAGTAGGAAGTATAAAGATTGGCATACAGGAAATTTTTGAAATGTTAGTTAAGCTTCAGGAAGTGGAAGATGCTAATTCGAAAGAAATTCTGAAGTTAGGGGAGTTGATTATTAAGATGGAGAAGGATAGAGCACAGGAAAAAGCACAGCCGCCGAAAGTGCAAGTGAATGAGGTTATCACACTTAGAAGTGGGAAGAAAGTGGATAACAAAGTTACAGCTCCACCAGCAAAAGAGGATAGTGATGTAGAAATAATTTTGATGAGAAAGAAGAGCTGGAAAGGGAAGAGAAAAGACGGAAGGAAGAACAAGCGAGGAAGAAGAAACCAGCAAGCACATGGGAGAAGGGAGAAACAATTGGAACAGTTCCTTTCCCTACGACTTTGGAAAGGCCAGAGAAGAGACCATATGGGAAGAAGGGACCGCAGGCAGAAGATATGTGGGATCTATTTAGTCAGATCAAGGTAAACATTCCATTAGTTAAGCTTATTAAGGAAGTCCCTGCTTATGCAAAGTTTCTCAAAGATATGTGCACCCACAAAAACATCTTTTGTCCCATTTGCCTAAAAGGATTAGTTTGCCTGAGAATGTAAGTTCTATTTTAATGGATGCATTGCCTCCCAAGATGAAGGACCCTGGGGTTCCTCTCATCTCTGTCGATTTAGGTGATGTGCATATTAAGAGGGCTCTGTTAGATTTAGGCGCAAGTGTGAACATTTTACCTGGACAGTTGTTTGACAAATATGAGTTTGGCACCATGAGATCTACAGATGTAATTCTGCAGCTTGCTGATAAGTCTACAAAGATCCCCAGGGGGATGTTATCTGATGTCATCATCAAGGTGGGAGAGTTCTATTACCCATCAGACTTTCTAGTTTTGGATACTCGTCAGGCTGCCAATGGAGAGCAACCTACAATCATCTTAGGGCGACCTTTCTTGGCCACAGCCAATGCAAACATCGATTATCGCACAGGAGAGATGGGGATATCCTTTGGACATCAGCAAACCATGATCAACATTTTCAATGTCAAGGGAAGTATCATGGAAGATGAGGAGTGTTACCAGGTAGATATTATAGATGAGCTAGTGCAGCAGTACACACCTGAGGTGTTGCAACAATTAGAGATGGATGTTCAAGAAAAAGGGAATGCTGAATATGAGGAACAGCAAGAGGAAGCAGAAGGAGAGAAGGGTTTGAAGTCTGAATAATGCGCACACATAGAGAAGTTACCGACAGAGATTCCAAAGACGTTAAAACCATCCTTGCAGGAACCACCGAAAATGGAATTGAAGCCATTACCAGATCATCTAAAGTATGCCTTTTTATGGGAAAAGGATACTCTGCTAGTGATTTTAGCGGCAAACTTGACAGATGAACAAGAAAAGGAATTGCTCAAGGTATTGTCCAAGCACAAGGAGGCTATTGGTTGGACAATCGCAGACTTAAAAGGAATTAGCCCGACCACATGTATGCATCGAATTATCACGAAAGAGGGAGCTAAACCTGCCAGAGACACGCAGAGAAGATTGAATCCAAATCTGAAGGAAGTTGTAAAAAAGGACGTTCTAAAATGGTTGGATGCTGGGATCATATAACCGATCTCTGATAGTGAATGGGTTAGTCCGACACAGACAGTGCCGAAGAAATCTGGAATAACTATTGTGGATACTAAAGATGGTGACAAAGTATCCACACGGCCCGTAACTGGATGGAGGGTATGTATCGATTACCGGAAACTCAATGTCGCTACATCTAAGGACCGCTTTCCATTACCATTCATCGATTAGATCATGGAAAAGCTAGCGGGACAGAAATATTATTGCTTTTTGGATGGTTATTCTGGATATAATCAAATTGCAATTCACCTAGAGGATCAGGAAAAGACGACATTCACTTGTCCTTATGGTACTTTTGCATTTCGTAGAATGCCATTCGGGTTGTGTAATGCCCCTGCTACATTTCAACGATGCATGATGGCAATATTCTCCGATATGATTGGTGATGCATTAGAAATTTTCATGGACGTCTTCTCAATCTTTGGACCGACATTCGAGACATGTTTGAGTCAATTAGAAAAAGTGTTGGAGTGATGCGTAGAATCGAATTTGGTGCTCTCCTGGGGGAAAAGCCATTTCATGGTTAGAGAAGGAATAGTGTTAGGTCATGTTGTTTCTGAGAGAGGATTCGAAGTAGATCGTGCTAAGGTCAAAGTTATCTCCACATTGCCACCTCCGACATCAGTGAAAGGGGTTAGATCTTTCTTAGGCCATGCTGGTTTTTATCGCAGATTTATCAAGCACTTTAGTACTATTTCTAAACCTTTTTGCGGTCTTCTGTTGAAACACGCGCCATTTATTTTTGATGAAGAGTGTGTAAAAGCATTCAATATCCTCAAGAATAAATTGGTCGAGGCCCCTATTCTTAAACCACCTGATTGGACTCAACCTTTTGAAATAGTGTGTGACGCTAGTGACTATGCTGCTGGTGCAGTACTAGGCCAAAGGGTTGACCGGAAACCGCTAGTTATTTGTTATGCTAGTAAAACTTTTTCTGAAGCTCAATTAAATTATACAACTATCGAGAAAGAATTACTTGCTGTAGTATTTGCGCTAGACAAGTTCCGATCATATATTTGGGGATCCAAGGTGGTAGTTTACACTGACAACAGCGCTGTTCGACACTTGCTTGCGAAGAAGGAGTCTAAACCAAGATTGATCAGATGGATACTTCTGTTGCAAGAGTTTGATGTAGAAATCAAGGACAAGAAGGGAGCAGAGAATGTAGTGGCAGATCATCTTTCTCGACAGCCAGCAGAAGGATTGGAAGCTGGAATTAAAGATTCGTTCCTAGATGAGCAGCTGATGGAGCTTACTGGAGCTCCATGGTACGCAAACTATGTGAATTTTCTGGCCACAGGAGCAATACCAACACATTGGAATAAACAAAGACAAAAGCAATTCCGCACATATGCAAAGAGATTTATTTGGGATGACTCTGACCTTTTCAAGGTAGGAGAGGATCAAATAATTCGCCGGTGTGTGCCTGATAGTGAAATTGGTGAGGTGTTGGAACACTGCCATGCGTCAGCATGTGGAGGGCATTTCAGCGGTAAAAAGACGGGGTATAAGGTTCTCGAATCTGGATTACACTGGCCAACCATCTTCAGAGACGTGCATAAAACTGCTAAGGAATGCCTCAACTGCCAACAACTAGGAAACATATTGAAAAGGGATCAAATGCCCTTAAATCCAATCTTGGTAGTGGATATTTTCGATGTCTGGGGAATCGATTTCATGGGGCCATTTCCCACGTCACAAGGTTATGTTTACATTTTAGTAGCAGTAGACTATGTGTCTAAGTGGATCGAGGCAGAGGCAACCCGCACGAATGATCATCATGTGGTGTGTAAATTCGTCAAGAAAAATATTTTCACCAGGCATGGAGTTCCACGAGTAATCATCAGTGATGGGGGGTCGCACTTTAAGAACTTCAAATTTGGAAGGCTGCTAAAGCACTATGGGGTGAATCATCGGATTGCAACACCGTATCATCCTCAGAAGAGCGGCCAAGTGGAAGTGTCCAATAGACAGATAAAAGAAATTCTTCAAAAGACTGTCAAAACCGATAGGAAAGATTGGTCATTAAGGTTGGATGATGCATTATGGGCATACCGAACCGCTTATAAAACACCGATTGCAACTACGCCATATCGGTTGGTTTATGGGAAAGGCTACCATCTACCGGTAGAACTTGCCAACTGTGCCTTATGGGCAATCAAACAAGTCAACATGGACTACACGGAAGCGGGAAAAGAATGGAAATTGCAGCTGTCTGAGTTGGAGGAGCTACGAGACGAAGCATATGAAAACGCGGCCACATACAAGTCGAAAATTAAACGGTACCATGATGCCAAGCTCCGACTGAAAACTTTTGAGGTAGGACAGAAGGTATGGCTGTACAACTCAAGATTGAAGATGTTTCCTGGGAAATTAAGAAGCAAATGGAATGGACCATACGAAGTGGTTAGTGTCACAGATTATGGTGCAGTGGAGATCCGATATATCAAAGGAGGGCAGCCCTTCAAAGTCAACGAACATAGGCTCAAACCCTATGTCATTGCAGGCACATTCCAGAAACTGGAAGTGGAAACGGTGGAGTTCGTGACAGACATTCCTGTATATACGTCATAGGTCAGGTAAGTGTACGTCTGGCTGAAGACGTTAAACTTAGCGCTTGTCGGGAGGCAACCCGAGCATCATTTGTATAATTGCATCTATCTTAATAATCATAATCACACTCAATTGATCACGATAAGAAAAGAGCAAGTGTGGGGTCATTTTGGTAATTTTGCAACACCGCGATGCAGGGACTTAGGATCTGCGCCGCGCGTGTTTAGTTTTCGCGATTATTCATGAAATCATATTTTTATACGAGACGCGGATAGAAGCTTCCCGCGTCGCTGCCTTATCTTAATTTGAAATTAGATATAATCACCAAAAACAGAGTTTGAAATCCATTCCAAAACCCTCACACTTGTATATAATCCAACTTGCATAATTCGTTGCATTCTTTACTGTGATCAATCTTTCGCGCAATCTAGTCAACTGCACCCTCGCATTACTTTCAACAGAATCAAGTAAGTCCACTCTTCTTCTTCTCTTTTCTTTAAAAGTCTTGAACTATGGAAAAATCTTTGTAAATCGTAATGTAGCAAATATCTGTTAAAATTGATGTTGAAATTAGGTTTAGATGACTGCATCTTACAAAACCCAATATTTAGAATCGAGTTAACTGGTCTGAAATAGATATAATCGTTGATTTTTTTGGGTTGAACTCGTACACCGCACCGCAGACTGTCACAGTTAGCGATGCGGGCTATGAATGTTCTTATGGCGCGTCGCGGCATACCTGGTCCGAGCCGCGTCGAACGCTGAACAGTGCATTAATTGGAAATTTTTATGCAATTTGCAGGCACTATGTCTTCCTACGCAAGTTCAGAATCTATTGACTGGAACTCCTTGGCTACAAGAGTTGGCAGAACACTCGCCTACAGCTTTCACAATCACCGAGCGGTGCAGCAACATAAGAGGATTCTTCCCGCCCGGCCGGTCAACTGGGAGTTGACCAAGGAATCGGGAATCCTGGATCATTTACAAGACTGGTTAGTCCAAGGGGGCTACGAGAATGGTGAGCTTACTTACACGTGTCGGGCAATTGAGAACGTGGTTCACATGGAAGAACCAATTTATCGTGAGGTGTTCTTGCAATTTCTTGCAAGCTATCACTTTGATAATCAGCCATTAGGGATGGAAACTGAAGAGATGGTCCAATTTCGGTTGGGAAATCACAACCGAAGCTGCAGTCTGAGGGAATTTGGCTATCAGATCGGGCTGTACACAGAGGAGGATTCAGAGGCACCGGGGTTCGGACCATTCCACAGACGAGCCAACTTTGATGCCGACGGTTCCTTCTCGCCTGCTGATTATTGGAGCACCATATCATCCACGCGGTACCACGAGAACACCATGCGAGAGGGGCTGATGCACTTGCCGGCGCACCGGATGTTGCATCGGTTGATATCGACTATGTTCTGGCCTCGTGTGGACGAGGAACGGTTTCTACCACGTGAGCTACATCTCATGTGGTGCTTGATGCGGATGCTCCAAACATGCAATTGTTGAAACATAAGAGTTGGATCGAGATTCAAATAATGCGGAATAAAAATAATAAACAAGATCAAGAACAGGCAATATGAAGAACTGATGTCGAATGATTTATATGCAACTCAAGAACAATTCGATGTGAACTATTCTGTATGAGTGCCGTAGAAAAGATTACAAAAGTTAACCCTAATAAAGGTACGTACATGCTATTTATACAAAAACTAAGTATGGAAGGACAGACCCATTCCATAACCGATAGCAAAATTAATGGCATAAAATCTGGCTACAAATCCGATCAACATCTTTGACTCAATCTATATTTATGACTCAACAATCTCCCCCTTTGAGTCAAAAATGCGACTTGTCTTCATTCTTCAGGTTTCACTTCATTTGTTTGTCTATCAAACACCTTCGGAATGATGGCCAGGATCCTCTTTCGAAATTCAATGTACCATCTTAACATGTCGTTGATGCACGTTTTATCATCAGTGGTGTTGGATTGGAGTTTGTTGAAGATGTGGAGAATATGTTCCAACACCGGAGTTCTGTGAAGATGTTTGTCCGAAAGAAAGAATATCCTTTTAATATTCTCAAGCCCTTCCTTTGAGTTGTATGCCACACTCCAATTTGAGTTGACAATTTTTCTGATTTTACGCTTACTGAGATTTTTGGGAGGAGGGCGCCTTATAGACAAAGGAATCTTGTCCAGAACACCAGCGACTTCAACATCCAACTTCGCAACTTCAAGAATGTAGTATCCAATCATTCTTTTGATATGATCAAAAAGAGGATGATACTTTTGTTCTCTCGACAAGATGTTGAACAGAGATATCCAGTCGAATGGATTCAAAAATGGTAGATCAGCAAGAGAAAATTCCATCTTCTCTTTATCATCTCCTCTTAATGCCAAAATCTTGCGTTTTTGAATGGAACAATAACCTCAGGAAGACGGGCAGTCAATTGCACAATCTTCTTCAAACTCCAGGTTAATGTTAAGGAAGCGCGTTCTTCAAATAGAAGGTGAACAACAAATCATTCACTTCCGAATTAGAAAGACGGGTGTCTTTGAGTTCCTCAAACCCTCGGAACAAAAGTGCTTTCGCCGTCATCGGAAAGTCAAGCTGAGAGTTTACATCATTGCTTGTGTTATACGAGGTCACTGGTTGAAGCCAGTTCTCCACAGGCTCAGTAATTGCTTCCAATGTCATCCTTTTATAGTGCCAGGGAGGAAATAATGACATCTGAGTTTTCAAGAGTAATTCAGCCTCTCTTTTGGCGGCTTCCTCAGCATCAAGTTTGCGAGTGAGGTTGAGAATTTCATCAATTTCCTTCTCCCTGGTTGATTTGGCAGCATCCTGATCAGAGTCTTGTTCTTCCAATATCTCCTTGCCTTTGCCTTTTGATGGATCTGTAGAGGATGGACCAACACCTCCTTCAGCATTCATCCTTTTGAACCAATCGGAATCAGGGTTCTGAGAAGCATGTGTAGCCCCTTTTTCATTGGTTTTTCCGATAGTAGAAAAGGAGGTTTTGATCAGGTTGTCTTTCTTCGGAGTGTCCTGATTGAACGTGCTTTCTTCATTGGTTTCGTCTCCCCCTTGTTTCGGAGAGGCAACGCCTTCCGAAACACCCTTTAAAGCGGCAAGAAGATTGAATACAGAATGAAGCTTAAGGGTCAGATGTCTGCGCACCTGAGGATTGAGAATTGGATCAGTGTCTTCAACAATCCTACGAAGGAAAGAGTCAATTTCAGATACACCATTTCGAACAGCTTTGTTTTAAGAAACAGCCGAGGTGAGAATGGCATACTTGTGTCAGATATCTGACTTGAGAAGCTAGATTTTAGTTTCTTTGGCGGCTAATGTATCCATCAAGGAATTTTCCGTGGCCAAATCTATCTTCAGTTGATCAAACTTTGTATCCATAGAGGATACCCATTCGGAATATTCTTTCTTCAACTCCGAACGTAATGTAGAAAGCTCTTCTCTTTCGTTCTTCAGGATGTTGCTAAAGTTGGAGATGACTTGTTGCATATTTTCATTGTTCCGGACATGAGAGTCACGGAAATCCTGAGTAAATTTGAGAACATCTTTTTCCAGCCTGCCAATAGAGGTGGCAGAATCTTGCATTTGGGTTTCAGATTTCTCTATGAGGGAGGTGAATTGACGCATGAGTTTGATATTTTCGGTGATTAAGGTGTCCACCGAGTCCTCGTGAGCATCCAACTGGGATTGCCAGTCGGAGACAGAGGGATTCGCCTTGGATTGAAGAAGTAAATCCAGTTTCTCAGAGATTTCCTTGAGCTGATCAGATGCCATCGGAACAGAAGAACTATGGCTCTTGAGTTTAACAGTGGATGGAGATTCAAGGAAATCTGAAAGATCATCCTGGTCATCATTAACCAGAATATCTTCCTCTTCATCATCATCGGAAGGGGGGTTGTCATAAGGGGAGTCGGGAATGGTAGTTTGTTTGGGTGATAATGATGGAGACTTTTGAGTGTTGGTGGTTCGGAGGGGTGAGCGTTCAGGAGTGGATTGTGGACTAGAATGAGGAATGGTTTTTGGTGTGGGGTCATGAGGCGTGATAGTGGAGGAGGAGAAGGCTTGGTAGGTGGAACATCTTCAAGATTTTCGGTAATCGGAACATCGTGTGGGGAATTCGGAATGTGTTGAGTATCGGAGAGTTCGTTTTCGGAATCAAAAGACTGGACAAGCTTCCGAAGTCTCCTTGGACGTTTGGGCTGTTTTTCAGTGTCAGATGCTGCAGCTTTACCTTTTCGTTTAACTATTTTCTTTGGATTTTCAAGTCTGTCAAAAGCGTCTTGATGTGCTTGATCAACATTACGAACGCCCGATAGAGGTAACTGTTTGTATTCAGCAATGCATTGAACGTCGTTCGGAGCTCGGTCCAGCATCGTGATCGGAATTGATCCAATGAAATCGAAATCCTCCGATTTAGTGGTTGCAAACTGAGTGGTTGACAACGTCGGAATAACCGCTAAGACAGAATCGGTCATGACATGAAGATGATTTTGCTCAATAGCCCTTTTCACCACAATGGACCAAAATCGAGCACAAGAGATTTCAGAGTGACGATTCTTGTAGTTCACGCTCTCGACAAATTGGCTCCATAGAATAGACCCGTAATCAAGGTTGATATCATGATAGAGGCCATAAAAGATAGACTAAAAGAGTTTACTTGCACTGTCTGTGCCTGTCGTGCGTTCAGAGAAGCTTTTGAACAAGATTGTGAAAAGAAAGTTCCACAGAGGCGGTAGACCCTTCTTTGTGAACTTGGAGAGTTGCGTTATATCACCCTTGTAGCCTAGTTGGTAGAAAAACCGTGGAAGAGTAGAAGGCGGAAGGGAATCAGGATCGACAATATTAGTTTGATCAGTAAACCCTAGCAATTTTCCAAAACGGGACTTGGAAATGCGCGTCTTGATGGATCCTACCTCAAAAGTAACAACATCATCAGCCTTGTTGTAGAATGCTGACGAGTACGCAGAGGAGAGATACACGATTGGAATTTCCTCTGAAGCAGTTAGGGCTTTGCAGATCCGGGAATATTTAAGACACTCGATCATCGGCTGAAGAGCTTCATTATACTTGGAAGAGTTAAGATCAATAATCATATTCTGATTTTGTTTGATCTTCAGCATGAGAGATGAGGATGTATTGTCATTTGCAGAAGATGAACCAGCCATTTGAGAGTTCGCGAGAGTTCGCGAGAAAAAGAGGGCTTTGCAGATGGAGAGTTCTTGTGTGAGAGATGAAGAGCGGAGAAAAAAGAGAGTAACCCAAAAAACCCTTTAAATATCCTTTGGAGAGTGTTTGGAAAAGGAAATCCCGCTTCAGTCGATTACGTTTCCCAAGAATCACGCCGTATCATCATGAGTGACCCCCAAAAGTCGCATTGCAGGCGCGTGAAAAGCGATAAAGTAGCTGTTGTGGAGATGACATTGTAACGGCCACGTCTTGATTACCTCATCCAAAATTTCAAAAATTTGATGAGTAAAAAGAAATGTCAGGTCATCAATCTAAATCCTTATCAAAAGAAAATCAACAAAAGTTAGAAAAATCAAATAATGATTTTCGTGCAAGAGTGTGCCAAAGATAAAGAAGAAAATCAAAATTTATTTAGTAATCTGTGATGTCGGAATGACATAAAACTGATTGATCCCGGGTAATGATCTCTTCCTTCGGAATCATGAGAGATTCAAAAGTGGTTTTGTGGTATCCCGTTGAATTACGATCAATTGATTGATAAGAATCATTGAAAGGTTTCTTTTAAGATGTTAGCTTGATGAGGTGGGTTTAACTTTCTTTCAGATTCCGAAAACGTGAGAAATGTTTGAAATTGGAAGAAAGGACTTGTTTGACCAGAGTAGTCATGAAAACAAGTGAGGGTAAGGAGAATTTTGTCTGACTTGTGAAATATTTTGAAATCTCAAAAAAAAAAATGAAAAACTGGATCTTTTTGGATAGAAATTACTTGGGTGGAGTAGATTTCATAAAGATCACGCAAAAATGAATGATTGAGATTTCCTTTGAAGTTTTCGTCAATTCCTTAGTGTGTTCGGATTTTTGGGTTTCATTCGGAATGGTGGTAAGAACAATTCCGAAATCATGAACACAGAATTTGTGTAACCATCAGTTTTCAGTGGTAATGCTGAAGACCTTCATAAGGGTTATAGGTATATGGAAATGTATTGAATATGGAGAAATAATAGAAAGGTCAAGAGAGGGTGATAAGTCTCACAGCGCCTCATGGTGAAAATGAGTTGCGATCTTTGACTAGAATTTCCGAAATCATATATTGAAATTGGTTTATATTTCAATAATCATAGATATTTGATTTAGGTACTTAGAAACCGTGGTAAGAAGAAATCCATCAATTCAAAATAGTTACAAAAAAAAATATATTCTTGTTGAAGAATGCTGACGAGGACTTGGCTATCATGAGAAATCATTTAATGCTCAGGCGAAAAGGGTGGAGAACGTCCAATCAGTTGCTAATCAGCCGTCTCTGCCTTAATGACACATAATAATGACTGCAGACTGCATCATTACTTCAAAAAAATAATTAAATATCCACAATTGGAAGCTTAACCGGTGTCATTTCTGCCTATAAAAAGGAACCATTGTTAGTAGCAACAACCCACACCCCAAAAAAAAATTACCATCAGAAGAGATATCAAATGGCTCGTCGTCCCTACAACCGTTTTGACAAGGTCGAGGTCAAGATGCAAGAAGGCGACTACTCAGGTGGCATCTATGGCGGGGTTGTCATGGGAGTTTGGAATCACCGATATGAGGTGAGGATGACCACACTCAATGATGGCGAGGGTGGTGGACCACTGACTGTTCAAACTAGCTACCCCTTTCTGCAGCCTGTCCCACCAAGAATCTTGGTGGAGTACAAACAGTTTGACCTCGTTGAGGTCTGGCACAGGAGGGGGTGGTGGCCGGCAGTGATCACCCGTACAACCCCCCACAACCAGTTCCATGTGGGACTGGGAGATGGGACTCGCCTCTTCGTTGATGAGAGTGAGCTGTGCATCTACCAGGCTTTCCATCTTGGTGATCCTCCCATGTGGCACTACTACAAGCTGTAG
Source organism: Cichorium intybus (assembly GCA_023525715.1). Taxonomy (NCBI): domain Eukaryota; kingdom Viridiplantae; phylum Streptophyta; class Magnoliopsida; order Asterales; family Asteraceae; genus Cichorium; species Cichorium intybus. The sequence continues at coordinate 120,249,331 of CM042011.1, read as the reverse complement.
GTTGAAGTAGTTTTGTTTTTCCTTTTTGGTGTAATGAACTGTGTTCCTCTAGCTTGAATAAATAGTGGCTTTCTTTTTGTTTATGGATTTCTGTTTGAATTCTGTATCTGCATTCTCAAGGATATCGGCATGAAGAACAAAACAATGAAAAGGAAAAAGAAAATAAAACACACAGCATATGAAAATAAATCAAAATCTTAAAGAACTAAAAAATATTTTTGATATTTTGATATATATAAAGAAAGTGAAGCACAAAAAAAATTTGAAGGAAAATATTTTTGATGTTTTAAAAAAAATAAATAGTTGAAATAAAAAAAAATAATAATAAAATAATAAAATAAAAGAAAAAAAAATAATTCTTACAAAGGAAATAAAAAAAATAATTCTTACAAAGGAAATAAAATAAAATAAAATAAAATAAAACATAAACAGAGTTTCAGAAAGGATACAAGCATTCCGAATCATTCTTGTCTAAATTCCGATTCCGAGGCATTCCGAATTTCGGAATCAATCGGAATCTCAGTTAGATATCGGAATAGATTCAGCTTCCATCATTCCGAGACCTTGAAGAATTCTGTTAAATGCCAGCTCAGGAAGGGCCTTTGTGAAGATGTCTGCTAGTTGATCATTTGAGCGAACAAAATGAATCTCGATGTTGCCGTCTTCAACATGATCTTTGATAAAATGATATCTGAGTGCAATGTGTTTAGTCTTTGAATGTTGCACTGGATTGTGACAAATCCGAATCGCACTTTCGGAATTATAGTAAAGAGGAATACGTTTCATACTGACTCCATAGTCTCTCAGTTGGTTTTGAATCCAAATTATCTGAGAGGTGCATGAAGCAGCAGCAATGTACTCTGCTTCAGTTGTTGAGAGTGACACACAAGTCTGTTTCCTTGATTGCCGGCTTACGAGTTTTCCATCGAGAAGTTGACATCCTCCTGAAGTGCTTTTGCGATCCAATCCACAACCACCAAGATCAGCATCAGAAAATGCTTGAACGAAGAAGCCAGATCCTGATGGATACCATAGTCCAAGAGAGGTTGTTCTTTTGAGATATCAGAATATATTCTTCACAGTATTGTGATGTGGCTCTCTAGGATTCGCCTGAAATGTTGCGCAGTAACAAACAGCAAACATAATGTTAGGTCTGCTTGAAGTAAGGTAGAGAAGTGAACCTATCATTTGAAGATAAAGAGTGATATCTGCTGCAGGTTTGTCTAGTGAAGGAGTGAGTTTGATTCCGAAAGCCATCGGAACTTTGACTTTAGAATCTCCCTTCATTCCGAATTTCTCTAAGAGAGACTTGGTATAAGCTTCCTGATTAATGAAGATGCCTTCTGAGCTTTGTCTAATGTTAAGGCCTAGAAAGAAATTGATTTTACCCATCGAGCTCATTTCAAATTTTGTCTCCATCAGTTTTCGGAATTCAGCCGTTAGGCTAGGATGAGTAGATCCGAAAATGATGTCATCGACATAGATTTGAACAATCATCAGGTGACTTCCTTCCTTTTTGCGAAAGAAGGTTGGGTCGACAGATCCTTGCTTGAACTTGGATTGCTTGAGAAACCGAGTTAAAGTTTCATACCAAGCTCTTGGAGCTTGTTTTAAACCGTAAACAGCTTTGTCTAACACATAGCAATGATCAGGATGTTTACTGCTCACAAAGCCTGGTGGCTGTTCGACGTAGACTGTTTCTTCTAATTCTCCATTTAGAAATGCACACTTGACATCCATCTGATAGACATCGAAACCCTTGTGTGCTGCATAAGCAAGAAAAATCCGAACGGACTCTAGTCTGGCCACTGGTGCTAATGTTTCTTCATAATCAATTCCTTCTTCTTGACAGTAACCTTTAACTACCAGTCTTGCTTTGTTCCGAATAACATTCCCTTATTTGTCTAATTTGTTTCGAAATACCCATTTCATTTCGAGAACTGAAGCTTTTTCCGGAGTCGGAACCAATCTCCACACCCTGTTGCGTTCAAATTCATTTAGTTCATCTTGCATTGCTTGGACCCAGTCAGCATGATCAAGTGCTACTTTAACTGTTTTAGGTTCAATCTTGGAGATGAACGAATGAAACATGCAAAATTACACTTTTGAAAATAATGCGGCTTGCTTTTCTTTAGCTTGAGCTCGAGTGAGAACGCCAGCAGAAGTCGCTCCAATGATTTGAGATTTTGGATGATCTCTCGTCCATTTTATCATTGGAGGATAATTTGGATCATATTCAGGATTAATTTCTGGAATAATTTCTTCTGCTTCCGATTGTACCTCTGACTGTGTGTCAAGGTCATTGTTTTCAATTTCATTCTCCCCTGGAAGTTTGCATCGTTTCTATTGTCAGAGTGATCTTGGTCAACCGATGGAGTGGTTGACTCTGATTCAGGAGCCAAACCCTCCCCATGAATGGATGCTGAACTCTCCCCCTGGATAGGATCTGGGTTCTCCCCCTGGATGGTTGCATCAGAAATGGGAATTGAACCATTGTTCGGAATCGGAACATCTGTGGAGTAGTCGGTGAAGTTTGATTTTCACTGACGGTACTTTCTATAAGTTTTAACAACTCATCTCCTTGGTTATCTCTTGCGTTTGCTTCTGCTGATTTTGCGTTATCTTGTTCATCAAAAAAATTCATGAATTCCTCATATAGATCCATAAGAGGAATTGTGGATGTATTTGATTCGGGAAAGATTGCTTCAATCTTTGTAGTAACGTGCTTTGCTCTTGAATTGTATCTATCATCAAAGGTGATGTAGTATGTTTCTTCATTCTTCTGAGATCTTTTGTTCAGAACACGATAGGCCTTTGAGGTAAGAGAGTATCCCAGAAAAATACCTTCATCAGCTTTTTCATCGCATTTAACTCGTTTCTCTTTGGAGTTAAAAATGAAACACTTAGATCTGAAAACATGAAAGAATTTCACGTTCGGTTTTCTCTTGTTGAGAATTTCATAGGGAGTGAGATTAAATCGTTTGGTGATGTTTGATCGGTTCTGAGTGTAACAAGCAGTTGCGATGGCATCGGCCCAGAAGTATAGAGGAAGTTTCGCAAAAGAGAGCATTGTGCGAGCGGCTTCACAAAGAGAACGATTTCGTCTTTCTACAACTCCATTTTGTTGAGGAGTGTAGGGGCACAGAAGTTATGCGAGATTCCTTTATTGACAAGAAAATCATCTAGAACTTTATTTTTGAAATCTATCCCGTTATCACTTCTTATCATCCGAACTTGCTTTCGGAGAAGAATTTCTATCTGCTTGATGAAGTTAATCATGTTGATCGCTGCTTCAGATTTTTGCTTGAGAAAGAACACCCATGTGAAGCGGGAGAAGTCATCTACCACAACCAGAATGTATTTGTTGTGAGCAACGCTTTCGATGGCAGATGGACCACAAAGATCAATGTGCAGAAGTTCCAATGGTTCTATGATCTTTGTGTTGATGATGGTAGAATGACTCTTCCGGCTTTGTTTTCCCAGCTCACATGCATCACACAGTCGGTCTTTGTCGTACTTGAGTAGCGGTAATTCTCGCACAAGATCACCAAGTACCAGTTTATTAATATCATGAAAGTTCATGTGAGACAAGCGTCTGTGCCATAGCCAACTATCATCGTTCGTAGCTTTAGTGAGTAAGCAGATGGCAGGTTTTCCTTGGATGGGTCGCATGTCCAAAGGAAACATCTCTCCTTTTCTTTTTGACTTCAAAATGTTCTTCTTGGATTCCTTTTCAACCAGTTCAGAGCCATCTTCATCAAATGAAACTTTAAGACCTGTTCCGACAACTAGTTGCGAAACACTAATTAAGTTGTGCTGAAGTCCTTCAATATATGCTACTTTCCGTATCGAAATTTCACCATTTGTGATCATGCCATAGCCTTTGATGTTTCCAGTTGCATTGTTTCCATAGCTAACTTTTCCTCCATTCTTTAGTGAGCGATATTCTCGTAATTCCGCCTTCCTCCCTGTCATGTGACGTGAACAGCCGCTATCAATGTACCATTCCGGATCATACTGTTAGTCACGTAGAACCTGCACAAGTTAGAGAGATTTAGGAACCCAAACCGATGTGGGCCCATGTGAGAATTTACTAGAGATAGGAAAAATGCATGATCTCTCAACCCAAAAGGATTTTCTCACAGATGGTTGATTTTTCTTATTTTCAATTCGGAACACTTTCATTTTTGTGGATTGCCATTGTTCTTTAGCAAAACGAGATTTCGTTGGAGTGAACGTGTTCGAAACTTGATAATAATGGGTTTTCTGATTGTGAGAGTGATAAGTAGGATTTTTAGTTTTAACTGACTGAGATGAGAATTTTGGTTCAAAAAGAACTGTTGGGTGAATCTTGTTGGTTTTAAGATCCTGAGTGGTTTCAGGATAGAGCTTTGCCTTCCCTTTTGAATCACTTGAACCGCGAACACGAGTGTGATTCCTTGTTGTTGTTGTTGAAACTGAGGCTTTGGGTGTTGGTTTTGGAGTATGCTCAAATTTCGGAATTGGAATTGGATTGACTTTCTGGGTTGGGTTTAAGTCGTGTTTGTTTCTCCAGAACTGTTTTCTCTCTTTCAAATTCTTTTTGTACTTGGCATTCATTTGTTTCCTTTTGGCGATCAGCTCTTCAGGAGACTTATGAATACAAGATGTTGAGCAGTGGTTAGAGTTTGAAGAAGTGAATTTCAAATTCTTTGTACCCCATGAACCATTTTGAGAGACAGAATTTTTACAGTTCAACGATCCAGAAATGTAATTACCATGAGACTTCCATGAGGTCATTTCGGAAAGACCTTTGGTCTCATCCGAGTTGTCAATTGGTTCCGACCAAAAGAAAGAATCACAGACATCGGAATTATCGTTATCGACTAGGACATTAAGTTCAGTTACATCTTTTGTATTTAGGCCTGGTTTAACGAAAACTTGATTTGGTACTGTCTGAATCTTTGGAAAAACAGTAGCCTGTTCGTTTAAAGTGTGTGATCCTTCATTTTCAACAATTCTCGCAAAAGCAACTGAATTTTCAGAAATGAGATTTTTCTTAGTTTCAGTAGAATTAGATACGAATTCCGAACAGTCAATTTCATCCTCAACAGATATCTCACTCATATCACTTTCATCAAAATTAGAAATATTCTCATTAATGGGAGTATTATCGGAATTTAGTTTAGAGCATAGTGAGTGAAAATTTTTTAAGGTCGCTGTTTTAATTTCCTCATGATCATTTTCTGAAAAATATTCTTTAACCATATTTTTATGTTCTTTGGACTGAATATAGCTTTCAATTTTATCAAGTCCGATTCGATAAGCTTCCGAAACCTCATCAGATGAAACAATGGTTTCACATCTGTGACATTCTGCATCGATTTCATCCTCTTTCAACTCAAGAAAGGGCAAAATCATTTTGTGTAAACCCCTGCCTATATCACAGTCAAGATGCAATTGAGTAATATTATTTTAAAGACGCTTTGCAATTAAACAAAAAATATTTCTCTGTTTGACAAGAACTAGATTATCCCTTTTGACATAAATGATATCATCTCGTGCTTTAACTAACTCACTCTCCAACGCCTCGATTCTCATTCGTCTCTCCTCATTCTTATTCGATACCCTGCTCAATTGATCATTTAGGTTAGAATTGCTTAGACGTGTTCTTTTTAAGCTATCACTCAAACTAGAGACAGTGAATCTAAGATCATCTAATTTAGTATCATAACTAGAAGAGCAAATATTTAAAGATTTAAGGATAGAGCGTACCTTGTTGACCACAGCCTCACATTCCTCTACTTGTTCAGAAACAGGTTTTGCAGCAAAACAACTTGCTGAGGTTTGACACCCGTCGGTAGAGTACCCTCTGCTGTCAGAATGATCAGCCTTCACCATCAAACATCGTCCATGCGTCGGATTTCTCACCTCCTCATCTTCCAAATCCGTTGACCATACCTCAATGGCACCAAATTCGCTATCCTCCTTTACCACGAAGGCTGCTTTGGTAGATGAAGCATCATTCTTTTTCAGTTCCGCAATCTTCTTTGCGTAATAAGCTTCATCTTTTACCTGCTCCTTCTTCTCAGCTTGCTTTCGGAGCAAACAGTCTTTCACAAAGTGGTTTTTACCTTTACAGTAATGGCAATCATAACCTGAGTCGCCAACAAGTTTCTTCTCCTCATCACTTTTCTTTTTCTGGCTTTCTTCCGGTGACTTTTCAGAATTGAAACCTCCTTGTCGATTTCGGGTTTTGAATTTGGAGAAGTTTTTTTTAAAAGAACTTCTTGGGATTTGATACCATTAATGCTTTGTCTTCTCTGGTCAGATCATCGTCTGAAAAACCTGAGTCGGAATCGATTTCAGCCAATTTCTTTCCAGCAGCAACCAGTGCAAGTGAACCAAGACCAATAGTCGCTTTGGCTTCCGAAATGACTTCCTTTTCATGGGACTTGATAATTCCCACAACTTTAGCCAAAGTGTAAGTTTTGAACTGTTCATGCGCTTTTATGGTTGATACGATAGCCTTCCATTCGGAACGAAGACCATCAAGAAAAGTAACCTTTTGCTCAATAACAGTCCGAGCCAGATTGTATTTTAATAATCGACTGAGAAGATGTTTGTATCGATTGAATGTCTGGGTTAGAGTTTCTTCCGAACCTTGTGCAAAAGATCCGAAATCGGAAAGAAGAGTGGTCTGAATTGAGTGCTCAAGATCAGCATCTCCGGAATACAATTCTTTAAGTCTATCCCAGATCTCTTTAGCCATCTCGCACGAACTAACCAGACGAAGAGTATCTGCTTGGAGAGCGAATCTGATAATTCTAAATGCTTTAATGTTAGTTTATCTTTTTCGTCTTGAGGAATGTTTGTGTGAGTAACAAGCAGATTGTTGTATTCTTTTAGGGTTTTGATAACCCTCCTTGTGTCCGTGTGGACATGGGTTTCTTCAGTAATAGCTTGCCAAATCGTCGCTCCATGTTCTTCAATGCCAAGAACATAATCTTCAAAATGCAACGCCCAGACCTCATACTCTTGAGTAAATAGAATTGGAGTCCTGGTAGTGGATCCAATGCTGCTTGAAAGATTGAAAGACTGAGTATGTGAGTCATCAAAATCCATTGAAACTTGTTTACTTGTATGAATCAGAAGTGTAAGATCAAATCAAAAGAAGAATCGAACGTAAAGATCAAAGTCTGATATCCAAAATCGATCAAAACGATAAAGATAATCAAAACAGATCTATGAATAACACAAACTCCTGCTCTGATACCAATTGTTGAAACACAAGAGTTGGATCGAGATTCAAATAATGCGGAATAAAAATAATAAACAAGATCAAGAACAGGCAATATGAAGAACTGATGTCGAATGATTTATATGCAACTCAAGAACAATTCGATGTGAACTATTCTGTATGAGTGTCGTAGAAAAGATTACAAAAGTTAACCCTAATAAAGGTACGTACATGCTATTTATACAAAAACTAAGTATGGAAGGACAGACCCATTCCATAACCGATAGCAAAATTAATGGCATAAAATCTGGCTACAAATCCGATCAGCATCTTTGACTCAATCTATATTTATGACTCAACAGCAATATTCCATACTTCGTGGCCGACTACTTCAAGCAGATCACGGACGCACCATTAACGCATATAGCTCTCGGTGGTGGACACTACGTGATGAGGCTGGCACAATCCTACGGGTTGCTATCCGAATACACCACCAAGGGATTAACAATCATTCAACCAGTCCCTTTCAGTCCGCCGACCACCATCTCTTGAGACGTTATTTACGTTGATGATGGGATTACAGCAACTGAGCGATTCCCATTCCCAGCATTACGAGCCGAACCATCGACTTCCAAAAAGCGACCGCGGGTAACCATCAGTTTACCCCGAGGACTCTCCCCGGCCCCCATGGAATCAAGATATTTACCCGATGAGGTAAAGGCGGTTCAGAAAGCTTTGCAGACCCACGGACGGGAACACCAGGTTCAAGCATTGGCGATGCATGAGGTCGATAGATGTACTAAAAATACACACGCTCAACTTCTATGGCTGTCAGAATGTGTCATCAATTTCATCAACGGGTCCCAAAACCCTATCCCAAGACCCCAGCCACAAGATGTTAAAGAAGACGAAGAACCAATGGAGGATGAGGAAGTAGATGCAGAAGAGGGTGAGGAGGATGACACCGCCCACAATTGAGGGTAGTGTCCTATAGTTGAATTGTTTTGTTTTTCTGTTTTTATTTAGTTGCATTTTAGACACTTCATAGTAATTTTTCTTCGGATGTTAATATTTCAGTACATGAGTAAGCCTTATTGGGCATTAGGGAAAGTAATAATATTAGTTAATTTTGTGTTGAATGTTTGTTGTGAGTGTTTGAAATTGGGGCGAATCTGCTGAAATTACCGCGCCGCGGTACCCTTAGAGGGCGCGACGCGGTCATTTCCCATTTGACGGTAATTTCAACCCTCGTAATTACCGAGACGTGTGCTCTTCAATCACGCGCCGCGGCCTTCCGTAACACATAAAAAGTAATTTGTTGTATATTTTTCTTCCTTAGCATTTATTTATGATGTTTGCATTTAATGTTTCTGTGAGCTATGCATGTGGTACCAAAATGGAGGAGTTGTTTCAAACAACTGTGGGGTCACCGTGCCCCCTCCACTTGCTTTGAACACCGGCGTGTTTACTGTTGCGCTACAACTCCAGATGCTGAATCGAGGACTTTTTGTTCGTATTTTGTACCTGTGACACCGAGTACCAATCAAGCAGTTCACCGTCAAAGGGGTAACTCTTTCTCCCTAGTTCTAAAACAATTTTCTACAACGGGGACGTTGTACGGTTTTAAGTGTGGGGTGTGGACGGTCGAAAAAGTGTTTTTTTTTTTTTGAATTTTTTGCGGAAAAGACCAATTTTCAAAAAAAATTAGCAACTTTTTCAAAATTTTTAATAGATTGAAATTTTGAAACGAATAGTTTCTGAATGTTGTAGCATTGGTATTTTTCGAGAAATACTATTTAGTTGTGACCATGCTATCAGTTTAGTCAAATAGGTTGAGTTTCATGAGTTTAGAAGATTTGACAGTTTTATGTTTGGAGTTTAGGAAGGAATTGTCAATCTGTGGCATTTGTTGTTCGAGCCGGTAGGTCTAAAATGGGTGGACCTTACGCACCTTACCACCTAAGATCGTCTGGTCTGGGATGGTATTTCTGAAAGCTCGTTACACGGACAACATCGAAAGTCATGGACAATTCTTTAATGGCCTTTAGAATCTGAATGAGTAAGTTTGCTTTATGCATACAGAAAATTTGTAATCAAGGGTTCTCTAGAAAGCCATGAATTCCAAAGACATTCTAATTATGTTTTCACGAACTATTTCACTCTAACTCATAAGGAAATAAGCTTTGAAATTAAATACATTCAAAAATTGTTTGAGTCTTAGTTAAAATCTGTTAAAAACTCTCTTGCTTGGGGACAAGCAAGGCACAAGTGTGGGGTGTTTGACAACGCCTAGTAATATCAAATATTTTAGTCGTTGTTGAGCCCTATTCTTAGTGAATTTATATCATATATATCGTGGTATTCTCACTTTTCGTGCCAGCACTTGTTTGGAAAGAAATAATGAAAACAGGGACCAAAAGCGTACAATATGGAAGAAGATTGAAGAAAAGGACAAAACAGTCGAACTCGCACGCGCGCCGCGGGATTCATAAAGATGCGACGCGGTGATGAGGCGGTGGAGCATTCAAATGCCGAAAAAATGGGGATAAACCCATACGCATGCCACAAAATTCATTTGTGCGCGGCGCGGTTGCAACTATAAATAGATGTTTCTAGGTCGAAAAATGCAGCAAAGACCTGGCGTAGGAACGACTCCCAAGCCTCTTTGACTCCGAGATTCGACTTTCAATATCCATCATTTGGTATTTTATGTTTTTCTTTTTAATTTTCAATTAGTTTCTGTAACGCCCAGTTTCAACACAGAGTATACCCAGAAAATTTTTCGCATTTATTACATAAATAGTATAATTGGGTACTCATGTGTTCTGGAATCTACAAGAAGTTACCATTGAGAATCGTCACACGTAAGCTACAAAGCTGCACACAATATAACACACACACACGTAAGCTACAAAGCTTAGTGAGTAACAAAACAACGACATGAATAACTTATTTAAATATAATACATCACCCAACTCGGGGATGTAGTTATTCCCTGCAACAACTCGTAAGTAGTGGTTAATATAAACATATCAAACCAGCTATACTTCTTTATTAATAACTACAAGTATTATCTCTGTAATTACACTGGTATCTATTGATACCTAAGCTACTAATAAACAAGCACGGAGTAATACAAGTAATACGAGTATACACTTCACCGATAACATGGTACCACTACTCGGTGCCACTACACGGTATTTCATCACACTGATTTCCAACATGAAATCATTTACTCTACTACCTTTCTGATCGCAAACCACAAGGGTTTTATATCTATCTCCTCTTCAACGTTTATGATTTCAAATCACTAAGAGTCACCACTACCCTTATTGTAATATGAGCACAATGTCTTTAATCACATATGTTAGGCAATTAATCCCCATCTCTTAGCCACATAGGTCGATATATGTTTCACAAAGGTTCTTACCATATGTTAGGTTGTTAAACCCAACTGCATAGCCGCAGGGCCGTTATGAACCACAAGGCCTAGCCACGAAGGCCATATATTTGGATATCAAATCCAATCTCCTAGCCACAGAGGCCGTATATTTGGATATCCAATCCAATCTCCTAGCCACAAAGGCCGTATATTTGGATATCAAATCCAATCTCCTAGCCACAGAGGCCGTATATTTAGAACTGTACAGGTCCTCACTCGACCACTAAGGTCTGCATGAACCGTACAAATTCCCACAATATAACTTGGGTAATTTAACCCTATCATTTGACTACAAAGGCTCAACATCATGACTGTAAGGTACTCGTACCAAACAGTCTCTGCATACCTGTAAAATCACAAGTATCGTATACGTACTACATCATACTATATATGTTTCACCATATATTTATTTCACATATTTCTCTACGGTTGCTAAGTACTCTTTAAGCAACCTATCAATATCATAGTTCTATCTGTTCACAAAGTACTCATTTTGTGATATATATATATATATATATATATATATATATATATATATATATATATATAAACCCTACATCAAGTGATCAAGAGATTCTCATCTCGATGCCAATTACTACACACTAAAACCACATACTTCTAATACATATAATCACAAAGGATTCTGAATGTATCTGCATAGTTAACACGAAATCTACTACTTGTATCATTCATTAGGCACTCTTAGCACATATAACATGTTATATCAACATATAGGCAGAGTTACTCACCTGGTATTGAAGATTTATACAATCTAAGCCAAAATCACAAAAGCTACAACGGTCCTTTATGTTTTCCCAGCACCTACATGATCACATTTACACCAAGCATGGTGAATATGTTATTTTTCAACCCATCAAGCTTAAAGCTTGGTCACAACGTTTAAATCTCGGAATTAGAAACATTCAACACATCTAAACAAGTGCATATGTTCAAACTCCAACCATTCACAGGTGGTTCTTTACCACAACTCGAAACCAACTCAAAATGACCAAATTCAATTGTTCAAAAGGGATAGAAGTGAACACCTTACCTTCAATAAGCTAAGTATTGAAAATTACTTCAATCCAACTTGTTTTAGCCTTCCAATTTGGTCCAAGAACAAAGAGGGAATGTTTTTAGGGTTAAAGAGAGGTTTTTGCTCGAGAAGTAACCCAACAAATGATTGAAATCGCGTTTAAAAAGGGGTGGGGTTGGCACGAAACCCGACCCGTGTCCGACAGCCCGACCCGGGTTCGACCTGCAGCACGATCCGTGCTGATAGACCCGACCCGGGTTCACGCTAATTCCAATCTTCGTCCTGACAGAACCCGACCCGGCTTCAATAACTCGATCCGGGTTTTAAGTCCAACTCGACCCGGGTTTGATAACCCGATCCGGGTTTAACGTTGATGTGACTTAGCTTCATTTTTGTAACCCAAAACACGACCCGGGTTGGCCAACACGACCCGGGTTCTTCCAAAATGATTTTGAAGTGTCGATTTCATCTTTTAACTCAACCCGTTTCAAACCACGCGGCCCGGTTTATCCCTTTTTAGCATTTTTCGCATAATAACTAAATCTTAAATGTTTTAAAACCAACCAAACACTTATGATATTATGTCTAGTCCTAATTATCCCAAGATTAACATAAAAATACTTACCATAAGTAATCATGGTGTTACAGTTTCATAGTTAGTAGTATTTGGCTAGTGTCTTTGGGTGTGACAACCATTGATATTTAGTCTTAGTTTCTGTTTTACATAGTTGGGTTACTGTTTTGAACCTTTGGATTTGAGTTTTTGGTTAATGAATCATTTGGTTATTAGTAATTGCTTCTTTTCGGTATTTGATGCCTTTGAATGATCTTGTGGATGCTTGGATTGTGTTTGATGCTTGTTTTGACCTTTTGTTGCTTCTGATTTTTAGATATAATTCTGATTTCAGTTAAGTACTTAGGGTTAGTTATTGATTTGAACTTTAGTTTAATGGATGTTTGTTTGGAATTATTTTAGTTTATGATCTTTGGGATTGTTTGGCAAAAGTTAGGAACTAGATCCTCTGACTGTAGAGTGACACTACAGTTGGTAATCTGTCACCTGTCTCGACCAAGTAACTCCTGTGGATCGACCCTAACTACGGCTGTACTAGTGTGTATTAGGTATTTTCTTATTTTTGACCGCACGACGACCTAGGTGTGTCGGCGGTTCATCGTCTCAGTCAATATCTCAATAAACCAAGAACTCATCATATGCATGCTGCAACTCATTTGCTTCGTTATTTGAAATCAAATCTAGGACAAGGTCTTTTCTTTTTAGCCAGCTCTTCTTTACAATTACGGGCTTTTAGTGATGCTGATTGGACTGGGTGTAAAGCTACTAGACGTTAACAAGTTTATACAATTTATAAGCATTTTTCTCATTGATAATTCAAGAAGAGAGGCAATGTAATGTTGGTAACCTTCGAACTCCTACTCTTGCTTTCAATACACGTGTCTCAAATAACAATAACACCAACAATAAGCCTAGACCTAATCAGACTAATAAGAATTTTAGAAAGGATTATCCACTTTGTACACATTTCAATCGATCCGGTCACACAAAGGACAAATGATATCACCTGCATGGCTTTCCTCCAGGATATAGAACTCAAGGAAATCAATCTCGTGCTAATTCTGTTAATGTCGATCCACCTTCTATTGATAATGATAATCAACTAGTCTCTTCTACGACTCCTGAGGTTTTGACTAGATTGACTCAACAACAATGTGAAGGCCTAATTGCATTGTTATCTAGACAACTTACATCTGCAAACATGGTTAGTACTTCTAATTAAGAGAATCTTGCAGGTATATACAGAATTCTCAGTTTCAATTCTGGAAATTATGTTTCTAATATTTGGGTTCTTGATTCGGGTGCTACATAACATATTTCAAATGATATGCAAAGTATAGAAAACTGTGGCTCTTGACCATAAAGCTTTTGATAAGGGGTAACGTTATTGATTAACTTGGAAGGTGTACGATTCATCAAATATACGGTTGTTAGAACACATTCAGACCAATATGTAAGTGGAATATTGGATTGGATATATAATGCCCTAGCTATGTTTAAGATTTGTTGATGTTTTCTCTCTACAACAGAATTTTGTTGAGGTCGTTCAACACAAGAAAATTGATGAATTATTCCTTTGGCATGAAACAAATCAGTGAAAAAGCAACTCTTTTGCATTATCAGATCTGAAAATTTTGACATTGGTCTTAAATTGTGTGAATACCAAGTTGAGGAACCTTGGAATAATACTTTGAACATCAGATTTATTCCTTAGCATGTAAATCCAAGTAAATCTGGTACAATCATCTACCAAAGTGACAAAGCATCAATATCCTAGATAAGAAGTAACCTGATATGGACCCCACACATCACAGTGAAGTATATCAAAAAGATTACTAGAAAGACTGTTCAAGGATACAAATGGCAATCTTTTCTGTTTAGCTAAAGGACAAACATGACACACTATTTCACTGTTGTCATTATGACTAATACTCAAATCTTTGCAAAGCATCTTTATTTTGCTAGTTGAAGGATGTCCAAATCTAGATTATTGTTGGTATAATTTATGAATTTAGCTTCGTTGTATGAATTTGAATCAACAGATCCAGAATTTTCAGAATAGGAACTAGGAGTTACCATTGGAACAATCGAAAAAGATGAAGAAGATCAAGGAATGGCTATCAATGAAACGAAGATTCAACAAAGATAAAACGAATGAAAAACTGAGTAATGCTCTGATACCATATTAACTTTGAAGATAATCCTCTAAAAATGACTGAATCATCTCCAAATGATCAGACTAGTAATGAATCCATGAATTACCTACTCCAACAATTCAACCAATTCATCATAAATCAAAAGAATGAACCTCATTTCACAAATTTCTATCATTTTGGAGACTTTGCAGGTATGAATGTTTCTTCACTTAACTCACTAAGAAGCAATCGTTTTGATGATAACACATGGATCTTAGACACTGGAGCTACTGCACATATGCGTTCTAAATTGTCATGTTTGAACAAATCCAATCGTGTTGATAGATACACTCCTGTTTTCTTACCCGATGGATCTATAAAATCTGTTACACATACAAGAATTGTTGAACTTAGTCCGAAAATAATACTGAAGAACGTACTGCATGTACCTGAATTCAAATGCAACTTGTTGATCATAAAAGCATTATTAACATCAGCATTGATTGCTGTAACGACCGTTTTTCAAAAAAAAAAAAAAAAAAAAAAAAAAAGATGAATAGTAACTCCGGCGTGAATAGTGCTCCGGCGTGAATAGTAACTTCGGTGTGAATAGTAACCGAGAGATGAAGTAAGCGCTTACCTCGTGATGACATCGACGATGATGTCGTGATGACGTCATGATGACGTCGTAAATAGTGTCGCTGATGTCATGATGACGTCGTGATGATGTCGTGAATAGTGTTTCCAAGCCCTATAAATAGAGGCTCAACTTCTTCATTTCAACCCACAACAAACACCAAACAACCTTACGATATCGAGGAGTGTTCTGGTGAGGAAAATAGGTCGGGAGGAGTTAGGAGCGAGCGGTAGCTGGTAACGAGGTGCTCGGGAAGTGTTGGAAGAGCGGAACGGGAAACGTGCCAAGGCTTTACGAAAACGCCAATCTTAGGTGAGTAATCGCTACCGTATCTCCTTAATAGTCTATATGTGTTAAACTATAAAATACGAGGGGTGTAATAAATTTATTTCCAATAGTTCATAATTCCAAAGGTAATGCTGATTGATTTACTTACGAGGACGGTGTCTAGGCCGATTACTTGGGATCTGGTTGCTGGATTTTCCGAAAGGCTAAAATGCTGAAAGGATCCTCCCACCCCAACTAATCTTCTACCTGGCCGTTCTTTACTTGATAAATCATGAAGTGCCGTATCGGAATTATAAAGCTGTATTGGAATTATAAAGCTGTAAAGTATTATAATAATACTTATGTGGGAAATATGTGTGTTGTCGTGAGGGTAGGTCGAAATTATAAATTCGAAAGTATCACAAGATGATACTGAGCAGAGTGATTAAGTAATGGTATATAATGCACGTCAGGGGACTGCAAGATTTACCATATACTAATAAAACATGGGGTAATCATAGATGTACTATGACCATACTTGTATGAGAAAGTCGTTAAGTGAGTGGGTATACCGTGAGACGGTATAAGAATTCATAAAAATTAATACCAAATAATAAATAAAAAGAGGTGACATTAGCTAAAGTGGTGAGTCGTGACGATGTAAGATAAGACTGTGTGGCATAGTCTAATAGTGAGTATCAGTGGATCATAGTGAGCATGAGTGGATAATACTGTATAGCGAGTGACGTCGGGTAATACGGTAGTTTCACAGTGTGAAGTACGAGTCGGATAGAACTGTGAAGCTGACAGGAGTGGTGATCCTGTAACGTGTGCGACCATATGGGTCATACTGTGATTAGATTACTCACTAAGCTTTATAGCTTACCCCTTTATTTTATGTAGTTTTGCAGGATAGGTAACGCTTGGCTTGGATCATGGGATGATCCCTGGTGATATTATCTTGTAAATTCCAGGCTGAAAAACCGGGCGTTACAAGTTGGTATCAGAGCCAAGGCTTGAGTGAATCAGACTCACTTGATGGGTTTTGATCTCAAGCTTGAGACTTAAAAGTTTTCTTTGAAAATATTTTTACAAGAAATTATAAGTTGTTTTTCGAGTAAGGGGTTAAATGAATGTTGTTGCAAAGCCGCAGTGTGTACCGTCAGCCGACGTCAGTGGGGAAAAGGTTAAGTGCTTAGTCTTTGTTGCTATTTCTGTAATATATGTGTGCTTAAATGCCATTAAAGTGTAGGCAGTAGGAACTAAATAGTCCTAGAATTTTTGAGTTGGCCAAGTTGCATGTTCCTTGATAAGTGATATCCATAAGGTAAATCCTTTTATGTGAAAAATTTTCTACGACTATGTTCGTAAAACAACCTGGGGTATAGGTGGTAAAATTATCGTGAGAAGTGAATTGGGGACTTCTGGACAAGTTCTGAAACGAACGAGGGTAGGTGTGGAAGATAGTAGTAGAGCTTCTACTATTGAAAGCACAGGATCCGCGTTCGAATCGGGTGTTGGTCGTAAGGAATCCAATACACTGAGGGTATAACTAATTGGTGTATAGGCTGATAAACTGTATTTGTCCATTCTATTGGTTGGCAATCATAGAGTTTATTGGGATCAATTAGGACGCTGGAGATTGAGAATCTAGTGACGTTTCATTTCTTAATAATTAAGTAATGAATAGTTGATGTGACTATAGTAGATGAGCTGTGCAAAAGTGACACGTTAAGTCTGTTCGTTACTAAGAAAAGCACAGATAGTGGATGATAAAAAGAAGATGTTGATTGCTAGAATAGTCGATTTTGATTGACTATAAATAAACGTAATGTTATAAGTCGCAAATTTCATTTCCAGATATGGAGATATATGTGAGGCTTCCAGGTCATCTACAGTTGCTGGTTAACAAGTTTTATATACGAAGTGTGTCAGATGACTGTAGTACGATAATGATGAAGGCTGAGGATGTATGTGAGCGTATCAGCAGAAATTGGGATCCAGTAACTGGATGGCATAATTTGGAAGAAGACATACGTGAACTAAAGCAGTATATAGATGTGAAAAATATACGTACAGATATACGTGTACATGCTAGAAACATAAGGTTTTATACGTGGTGTCGTATGTTTGCAGAATTAGAGTTTTATCCATTCCCGTACAAGAGATGTACGTGTATACGGGATGGACATATAATAACAACTCGTGAGAGTGCAGATGACATAGTGGTGTGGCGTAAGGGTATTCATGTAGGTAGTGAATACTATGAACGCATGTATCATAATAGGCTAGATGTGGCCTATCAGTGTATCATGTACTTAAAATCTGTTAGAATATGAAAATAATGAGTTGAGAAAATATTGCTAACTGACCAAGATAACTATCTTGTTAGCATATGTGTGTTGGGTAATAGACTAAGTGAATACCTCTTAAGTAGGTAACCCGTAGGCAAGTAACCGTGGATAAACTGTGTCGGTAGCTGGTTGAATATCTAGTTGATATTAGCTGTGCGGACGATACGTGAGTATTAAGTGGTGATAACCATGGATATGGTATCATATTGTGGGCGGAGATTTTGTAGTTGTATGTGGAGACTGAGCTGATATGAGGATTATTGGTGTCATGTGGTTGGTTGCAGAGCTGTGCAGTTGTGTGTGTTAGCTGTTAAGCCTTTAGAGCGAAAAGCTGTTTATTCTGTGGGGCCACTTATACTTGTAGTTGGGACCACTTATTAGGTGGGGCTACTAGTATTGTGGTTGGGACCACTTATGATGTGGGGCTACTTGTACTTGTGGTTGGGACCACTTATTCCGTGGGGCTACTGGTACCTGTAGTTGTGACCATTTATTCTGTGGGATTGCTAGTACTTGTGGTTGTGACCACTTATTTAGCGGGGCCACATTACTAGTATATGTGGTGGGACCACATATGTGTTGTGATAATCGTATGAGCAGTAATTGTGGTGGGACCACATACAAGTGTTGTGATGGCTTTATTGGCCGACAGTTCTAACACACATGCAGTTAGGTGTCTGGTGAATTTTTGTGACTCGATACCGTGATGGGTCGATGAAAGGACGAATAGCTGAGCTGTTGAGGTTGTGAAGAGCAGGGATTGTGATATGATGTGGTGAATATATGATTATGAGTATACAATGCATACCAAGTACCTTGCATCTATGATGTCTGTGTTGTGAGTGTATGAGATTACATAACGCGTACTTTGTAGTCTCAATAGGTTGGTCTAGTTGATTAGAGGTGGTTAATGTGCCAGTATTGTAATACCCTTTGTGTTTACTAATACAACCGTATTGTGTTGAAATAGAGAATGATTAGAAGAATAAGTGTATGTCAACGTTGAAGATTCCGGGGACGGAATCTTATAAAGGGGGGGAGAACTTGTAACGACCGTTTTTCAAAAAAAAAAAAAAAAAAAAAAAAAAAAAAGATGAATAGTAATTCCGGCGTGAATAGTAACTCCGGCGTGAATAGTGCTCCGGCGTGAATAGTAACTTCGGTGTGAATAGTAACCGAGAGATGAAGTAAGCGCTTACCTCGTGATGACATCGACGATGATGTCGTGATGACGTCATGATGACGTCGTAAATAGTGTCGCTGATGTCATGATGACGTCGTGATGATGTCGTGAATAGTGTTTCCAAACCCTATAAATAGAGGCTCAACTTCTTCATTTCAACCCACAACAAACACCAAACAACCTTACGATATCGAGGAGTGTTCTGGTGAGGAAAATAGGTCGGGAGGAGTTAGGAGCGAGCGGTAGCTGGTAACGAGGTGCTCGGGAAGTGTTGGAAGAGCGGAACGGGAAACGTGCCAAGGCTTTGCGAAAACGCCAATCTTAGGTGAGTAATCGCTACCGTATCTCCTTAATAGTCTATATGTGTTAAACTATAAAATACGAGGGGTGTAATAAATTTATTTCCAATAGTTCATAATTCCAAAGGTAATGCTGATTGATTTACTTACGAGGACGGTGTCTAGGCCGATTACTTGGGATCTGGTTGCTGGATTTTCCGAAAGGCTAAAATGCTGAAAGGATCCTGCCACCCCAACTAATCTTCTACCTGGCCGTTCTTTACTTGATAAATCATGAAGTGCCGTATCGGAATTATAAAGCTGTATTGGAATTATAAAGCTGTAAAGTATTATAATAATACTTATGTGGGAAATATGTGTGTTGTCGTGAGGGTAGGTCGAAATTATAAATTCGAAAGTATCACAAGATGATACTGAGCAGAGTGATTAAGTAATGGTATATAATGCACGTCAGGGGACTGCAAGATTTACCATATACTAATAAAACATGGGGTAATCATAGATGTACTATGACCATACTTGTATGAGAAAGTCGTTAAGTGAGTGGGTATACCGTGAGACGGTATAAGAATTCATAAAAATTAATACCAAATAATAAATAAAAAGAGGTGACATTAGCTAAAGTGGTGAGTCGTGACGATGTAAGATAAGACTGTGTGGCATAGTCTAATAGTGAGTATCAGTGGATCATAGTGAGCATGAGTGGATAATACTGTATAGCGAGTGACGTCGGGTAATACGGTAGTTTCACAGTGTGAAGTACGAGTCGGATAGAACTGTGAAGCTGACAGGAGTGGTGATCCTGTAACGTGTGCGACCATATGGGTCATACTGTGATTAGATTACTCACTAAGCTTTATAGCTTACCCCTTTATTTTATGTGGTTTTGCAGGATAGGTAACGCTTGGCTTGGATCATGGGATGATCCCTGGTGATATTATCTTGTAAATTCCAGGCTGAAAAACCGGGCGTTACAAGTGCGTTCACCTTTTTGTTGGATTAGGTGTCTAAGCCATGACTTATAATTTGTATTTATCTTATTAATAGAAGCAAAGTCCATTTGGGTTTCCCTTGGTAGTCCAACCGGCATCAAGGTTAAATAGAGAGAGAAATAAATAGTTCGTTAATTTATTATGTGATAATAAATTAATGATAAACTAGTTTGGAATTAATCAGAATTAATTGGAATTAATTTGGAATTAATTAAAAGTGCAGGGGCTAAATTGATTATAAGTGCAGGGGCTAGAATGCAATTGTTCAAAAGTTGAACACTATAAATAAGGCTCTCCCCATCACTTGAAAACTTGCACCATTCCAAATCATCTCCTTGGAATTTCTCTTCTCTCCTTGCCGTCTATAATCCTTCTCTAAGGTTTTATAGCGAGCCGTTCTTAATAAGAGGTTAAGACAGTTAACCTCTGCTTGGGCTTCTGGGTGTGATCTCATTTGAGGCAGGACACTTGTGCTGCTCGGCTTCAAGAATAAAACTAAAGGTTAGTTTTATTAATTGTTTTATGTAGAAATTTCTGTTAGTCGTTATTAGAAATTTCTGTTAGCCGTTAGAATCATTATTATATGTTCAAAGATAGAAAACATAGATCATTTCTAGGTTGCATGTGAACTTAGGATTTAGTTCATAGATTGCAGAAAAACCTTAAAGTGGTATCAGAGCGTTGGTTGTTTTCTTATTGAATTGTTATAATTGTTTAATTAAAAGATAAATTAAATCGTTTAACGGTTTAAATTTAATTTTAAAATTAAGAGTTAATTTTTGAAAAATTAAATAGATAAAACATAAATATTTTAAAAGTTTAAAATACATCTTATATATATTATAATTAATAGTTAATATTTTATATATACGATAAATTGGTTAGTCTTACCGTTAGTAGGCCTCATTCACAAAACTGTCCTATAAAGAGGGTATAAGGCGACTGCCTATAAAATGGTAGTCTAATGGGTATCCATTCTCACCCACCGCTCTCCTGGTCAGTCGAGTGTTGTTAGCCGAACGGGTTTGATGGAACCGCTAAAGCCTCTTAAAAGTATAATTATATATTTGAAAGTACTAGAACCATTATCAAAATCCCAATCTAGTTACTTTAGGTTAAAAATGTGAATTGATGCTAATCTATGAAGTTGCACATTGCACTTTATGAAACGTTGGTGGAGCGTGTGTGGTTTACCGGCACACCAATGGGGGAGAATAAAGAGTGGCAATGGGTGTCTCGGGTGTTATCATTGTTGATGGAGCGTGTGTGGTTTACCAGCACATCAATTTGAGATGATAATGGACCCCGAGAGTACCAAGCTAATTTGCATGGTTATTCACACCCGGTTTGTGATCCTCGGCATCCCAGTCACAAACGGTGGGGCATATCCGAGATTAAACATGCTATTGAACAGTTCAATAAATCTCAAAAGAAACTAGGAATTCCATTTATAATAAGATTATTTTTCCGTGGTGGAATTGGCTGAATCGTCATTCGCTTACCTTTATAAAATTTGCTTATAGATTACGGCATCCCTCTTCTATGTTGCAAATTGTTATAGTTGGATCCTAGCCTTATTTTATATTGGGTTATTATAATGACCGACAAGTATCCAATTAAACTTACCTTCTTTTATAGATGTCTTCTGCTGATCAATCCGCTCCCCACTCAAACTCTAGTGTTCCCTCTATCCTCTCACTGTGTTCCAAGGTTCAATTGAACGGGACAAACTATAATGACTGGATTAGAAATATCAAGATGGCTCTGAGGTACGAGAACAAAGACTATGTCCTCGAGACCGAGCTTGTCGATATTGACTCTGAAACTGCTACTCCCGAGGAGATTGCCTCGTACCAAAAACATTCTGATGATGCGACCAAAGTGGCCTGCATCATGATAGCCACAATGAACCCCGAATTGAAAGGATATACGAAGACTACTGGCCCTTTGAGATGCACAAGGAGCTTGCGGAAAAGTTCCGCAAGCAAGAGCGCATCGAGAGGTGCGAGGTGGTCAAGGACTTCACGAACAGCAAACCTAAAGATGAAGAGTCCATCTGCGCTCATGTGCAAAGAATGCAAGGTTACGTGGAGCGGCTTAAAAAGCTTGCGATGCCTGTACCGGAGGAGTTGGCCGTTGACATAGTGCTTAACTCCCTACCGAGTTCTTATGACCAGTTCAGGCTGGCTTATCATTTGAACAACAATCAGGCTAACCTGACTGAGTTGCATCGCATGCTTCGAGTTGCTGAGGACGGGATAAAGGGTAAAAGTGTACCCTCGGTAAATCAGCTCGTCCTAGCCATTGGAAGTGGCAAAGGAAAGAAGAGGAAGGGCCCTCCTAAGCAAAATTGGAGGGAAAAGGTTCAGGTCGGGTCATCAAGCAATGGCTCGAGAACCAAGTCTTCCCAGATTCCTTGTGTGGCCAACCCCGATGAAGCCAACTGTTTCTACTGCAAAGAGAAGGGTCATTGGAAGAGAAGCTGCCCCAAATACTTGCAGGATGTCAAGGATGGGAAAGTAAAGCCATCGACAGCAGGTATATACACTATCTCTAAAAACTCACCATCTTCTAATTCTTGGGTACTTGATACAGGATGTGGTTTTCACATTTATTCTGATCTGCAGGGCCTAAAGGAAAGCAGGGAGGTGGAGCACGGTAGACTGAACTTGATCATGGGAAATAGGAGATCGTCCCCTGTTACCAAGATCGGCGTTTACAGTTTAGTGCTTAGTAGTGATGTTAGTATAGAGTTAATTAATTGTTTCTATTCGCCAGAAATGGCAAGAAACATTATTTCATTTCACGCATTGTTCAGACAAGGATTTCAATTTTCTTTTGATAATAAAATTGGTTCGATTTCTGTTTTCAAAAATGGTATTTTGATTTTTACTGCTTATCCTTGTGATGGTGTATATGAAACCGTTGAATGTGTTAACAATTTAGGACATAGTGTAAATTATATTGATTCTACTAGTGGTGTAGAAAAGGCATGCCTGTGGCATAGTCGGCTCGGGCACATCAGCAAGAAACGCATCGCCCAACTCCAAAAGGATGGAGTGTTGGAATCATTCGACCTCAGGTCGGATGATGTATGCGAATCTTGTCTGTTGGGCAAGATGACTAAATCACCTTTCAAAGGGTCTTTTGAAAGAGGTGAGGGTCTGTTGGACATCATTCACACGGATGTGTGTGGTCCATTCAGATCAACCACAAAGGATGGCACGCGGTTCTACGTAACCTTTACTGACGATTTTAGTAGATACGGTTATATCTACTTAATCAAGCAAAAGTCAGACACCTTTGAAAAGTTCAAAGAGTTTAAGAACGAGGTAGAGAATCAATTAGGCAGGAAGATAAAGATTCTTAGGTCCGACAGAGGCGGAGAGTATCTAAGTATCGAGTTCCTAGACTATCTAAAGGAATGCGGAATAGTTTCGCAGTTGACACCTCCCAGGACACCACAGTTGAACGGTGTTGCGGAGAGGCGCAACCGAACCCTATTGGACATGGTTCGTTCCATGATGAGTCGAGCTTCACTTCCCATTCACTTCTAGGGGTATGCCTTAGAGACAGCCGCCCATATCCTCAATCTTGTCCCTACTAAAACGGTTGCTAAAACACCTCATGAAATGTGGACGGGGAAAGTTCCCTCGTTGGAACATATCAAAGTCTGGGGTTGTGAGGCTTTCGTTAGACGAGAGACTCAAGACAAACTCGTAGAAAGAAGCGAAAGGTGTTTCTTCCTTGGTTATCCCAAACAGTCCTTTGGATATCTATTCTACAGACCGAGCGAGGACGTGGTCTTTGTAGCTAGACGAGTAGTCTTTCGAGAGAGAGAGCTCATATTCAAAGAGGACAGTGGGAGTACCATTGATCTGGAAGAAATTCAAGAGTCATCAGATAACGCAACCTTAGGAGAAACTAGCAACCAACATGAGGAAGAAGTTCCTGTTGGTCCGACAGATGTATCCTTACCTCTTAGGCGTTCCGGTAGGGTTAGCATGCCACCCGATTTTTATGGGTTCCATATAACTTCGGATGGGGACACGTTTGTCAGTGATAGGACACTGATAAATTTGGATGAACCAGCTAACTACCAGGAAGCAGTGGCGGGCCCTGAGTCTGCCAAGTGGAAAGAGGCCATGGATAGCGAGATCAAGTCCATGTATGAAAATCAAGTTTGGAACTTGGTTGACAACGTAACGGGTCGAAAGACAGTCGGGTGCAAATGGATCTTCAAGAAGAAGACCGACATGGACGGAAAGGTACACACTTTCAAGGCAAGACTGGTTACGAAGGGCTTTACTCAAACCCCAGGGGTTGACTATGACGAGACCTTCTCACCAGTAGCCAAGATAATGTCTATTAGGATTATGCTGGCCATAGCTGCATTTCATGACTATGAAATTTGGCAGATGGACGTCAAAACCGCTTTCCTTAACGGAAAGTTGACTGAGGATGTTTACATGAATCAGCCAGAGGGTTTTGTCGATGCAAAGTATCCCAATAAGGTGTGTAAGCTTGAGAGATCAATCTACGGATTGAAGCAAGCTTCTCGCAGCTGGAATCTTTGTTTCCATGAGAAAGTCAATGAGTTTGGCTTCTCTAGGAGCGAGGATGAGTCCTGCGTATATGTCAAGGCTAGTGGGAGTATAGTCACCTTTCTAGTGCTGTATGTCGATGGCATACTGCTCATGGGAAACGACATTCCAACCTTGCAAGATGTCAAGGCTTGGCTTGGGAAATGTTTCGCCATGAAGGACCTAGGAGAGGCTGCCTATATTCTCGGGATAAGAATATTGAGAGATAGGAAGAAGAGACTAATTGGACTTAGTCAGGGTACATACTTGGAAAAGGTACTAAAGAGGTTTAGTATAGAAAATTCCAAGAAGGGAGAGCTACCTATCCAAAGTAATGCAAAATTGAGTAAGACTCAAAGTCCGAGTACAGACGAAGAAATAGCTGAAATAAGTCGGGTACCTTATGCTTCGGCTGTAGGATCGATCATGTACGCTATGACGTGTACTCGCCCTGACGTGGCTTTTGCTTTAAGCATGGTCAGTCGGTACCAGGGAAACCCTGGAAGGGCACATTGGATAGCTGTGAAAAATATACTCAAGTATCTGCGAAGGACAAAGAACATGGTGTTAGTCCTCGGTGGCAGTGATACCTTGAGAGTTGAAGGATATACGGATGCCAGTTTTCAGACGGATAGAGACAGTGGTCGGTCTCAGTCGGGCTGGGTATTCCTTTTGAACGGTGGAGCAGTTACTTGGAAAAGTTCCAAGCAAGAAACAGTGGCTGATTCTACGTGCGAATCATAGTACATAGCAGCAAGTGAAGCGTCAAAGGAAGCGGCTTGGCTGAAGAACTTTATCGGTGACCTTGGAGTAGTCCCGAGTATTCAGGAGCCCTTGGAACTGTTCTGCGATAACGAAGGTGCGGTCGCCTTGACAAAGGAACCGCGAGATCATGGAAAGTCCAGACATATCGACAGAAAGTACCACTACATCAGACATAGGGTTGAAGAAGGTCACCTCCTTGTAAAGAGGGTATCATCGGAAGATAATCCTGCAGATCCCTTGACAAAGGCTCTGAGTAGGATTAAGCATAATCAGCATGCTAGGAGCATTGGATTAAGAGATGATATAAGTTTTTGCAATTAGATAGGTTTTGAAACTTATAACAATGTTATGGTATTTGACTTATGTGATTTAATAATGGAGATTTATTAATGAGTAATGGTTTACTAATTTTGTCAATAATATATCATTGTGTTTCATTTTGCATGTTTTATTTCCTGAATAATTGGATTATTCAAATATCCACAGTCGTTCATACTTTTAGGGAATAAGTATGAAGCAAGGCTGTCATGAATTAGTTGTAGATTGTCTAAGGAGTTAGACATTGCAATAAGATTGCTGCAACATTCATGAGTA